>JAHHUM010000412.1:0-109571 GCA_036173005.1 Crenichthys baileyi | reverse complement strand
AAAAAAAAAAAAAAAAACTGAAGAAAGCAATTTTGTGTTTGGTTTACGCTCAAAGTCCAGGCCTGAGCGATATGCATCACCGGAGGAACATTTTGTGCTTTGATACCTCATAGTGACTGTAGCAGACAGGAAATGAGATGGGGTTTTTCATTTCCCTGTTGTTATCTTCACTCACAAACTAAATAAGGACCTCTTTGCCACAGGGCTCTGATTACATCTACCTACTTTTCACATTCCAAAAGAAAGACAGCAGTTCTGTAATCAGGAATGTAATCTGCATCATGGAATTCATATTCATTGAACATAGATGAGATCAGGAACTTGGGAAAAAAAAATGCACTAAGATAGCTGATTTCACTTTCTGAGCTTGATGGTTCAGGTGGGATGGTGAGAATTACGGAGTGATTGACGCATTGGCATGCTAAAAAGATGCAAGCATAACAAGGGATAGATGTCATCACTCAAGTGGCAAGCAAGTTGCATGATTGAATCACCTTTTTCTGTCATTGAAACTGGTGTAAGGATGAATTAGAGAAATCTTGTCCGGGTATAATTTCCCTTTCTTTCTCCCTGCTCACGCTTCATTTTCTTTTTCATTTCTTCTTTTATTTCGTAATTTAGTGGATACATTGGCTCAGTTGCCCCTGTCCATCATTCTATTTATTTATTTTGCAAACAACCAATGGAAGATGGCTTCTCTGACATGCGTTCACCCCTAAAATGGGAACCCATGCTTTAACTGTGCGTGTATTTAACATTCTCTCATATGCTTTGTCACATGCTTTGTTTTCGCCTTTTGACCTCTGCTTTGCTCTCTCCGTCTATAAAACTTTTCTTCCTTGACAACTCCCACATGCCCTTCTCCATTTTTCTCTCTGATTAATACAGAACCAGCTCTCACATGTTCACTGAAAATCCAAATCAACTCCTGGCTATTTGATTGGCCTTGGCCTTCGTGGATGCAAGGGGAATTAAGAAGAAAAAGGAAAAATAATTTGATCAATTCATCTGTCTACATTGGAAATTAATTGGTTTTGTCTCTCAGGCATGCCTCTGTGGCCCATAAGTCACTTTTCCCACCTCACTGGCACAGGGATACTGAATTCCCTTTGAATCAGCTGTAAGTATAAATAAAGGCCAGCAGGAGCCTGTGTTTCTGCTGTAATAAACACTTTAATCAATGTAATTATCAGTGATATAACAGCACATTAAAGAAAATGTTATATCATTCAAAAAATCATCTGTCTCAAAAGATTAAAGCAACTCAAAAAAAAAAACAAACAAAAAAATAAAATATATATATATATATACATATAATATATATATATATATATATATAAAATATATATCATATATATATATATATATATAAAATATATATAATATATATAATATATATATATATATATTATACAGGGGTTGGACAATGAAACTGAAACACCTGGTTTTAGACCACAATAATTTTTATTATTATGGTGTAGGGCCTCCTTTTGTGGCCAATACAGCATCAATTCTTCTTGGGAATGACATATACAAGTCCTGCACAGTGGTCAGAGGGATTTTAAGCCATTCTTCTTGCAGGATAGTGGCCAGGTCACTACGTGATACGTTTCCTGACTCGCTCCTCCAAAACACCCCAAAGTGGCTCAATAATATTTAGATCTGGTGACTGTGCAGGCCATGGGAGATGTTCAACTTCACTTTCATGTTCATCAAACCAATCCTTCACCAGTCTTGCTGTGTGTATTGGTGCATTGTCATCCTGATACACGGCACCGCCTTCAGGATACAATGTTTGAACCATTGGATGCACATGTTCCTCAAGAATGGTTCGGTAGTCCTTGGCAGTGACGCGCCCATCTAGCACAAGTATTGGGCCAAGGGAATGCCATGATATGGCAGCCCAAACCATCACTGATCCACCCCCATGCTTCACTCTGGGCATGCAACATCTTCTTTGGGGCTTCTCCACACCGTAACTCTCCCAGATGTGGGGAAAACAGTAAAGGTGGACTCATCAGAGAACAATACATGTTTCACATTGTCCACAGCCCAAGATTTGCGCTCCTTGCACCATTGAAACCGGCGTTTGGCATTGGCAAGAGTGACCAAAGGTTTGGCTATAGCAGCCGGACCGTGTATATTGACCCTGTGGAGCTCCCAACGGACAGTTCTGGTGGAAACAGGAGAGTTGAGGTGCACCTTTTATTCTGCCGTGATTTGGGTAGCCGTGGTTTTATGTTTTTTTGGATACAATCCGGGTTAGCACCCGAACATCCCTTTCAGACAGCTTCCTCTTGCGTCCGCAGTTAATCCTGTTGGATGTGGTTCGTCCTTCTTGGTGGTATGCTGACATTACCCTCGATACTGTGGCTCTTGAAACATCACCAAGACTTGCTGTCTTGGTCACAGATGCGCCAGCAAGACGTGCACCAACAATTTGTCCTCTTTTGAACTCTGGTATGTCACCCATAATGTTGTGTGCATTTCAATATTTTGAGCAAAACTGTGCTCTTACCCTGCTAATTGAACCTTCACACTCTGCTCTTACTGGTGCAATGTGCAATCAATGAAGACTGGCTACCAGGCTGGTCCAATTTAGCCATGAAATCTCCCACACTAAAATGACAGGTGTTTCAGTTTCATTGTCCAACCCCTGTATATATACAGTATATATACTACCAGAACTCCTTTCTTATTTAATGTTTTTTTGTTATGTTGTTCTTTATGAATATTTACATTGTACGTAGATTCTCACTGAAGGCATCAAAGCTGTGAATGAACACATATGGAATTATGTAGCAAACGAAAAATCAAACCAAATGGTGGCTATTTTATCTAAAAATATAAAAATGTTTAGAGTTATTTCACACTTTTCTTTTACTATACAATTCCATGTGTGTTCATTCACAGCTTTTATGCCTTTGATGAGATTCTACAATGTTAATAGTCATGAAGACCCATTAAGGGAGAAAGTGTATGGAGATATATATATATATATGTGTGTGTATACATATTTACACATCCACACATCTTTTACCTGTTTTGACCTATTGTCCTATTTCTTCAAAAAGTCACATAGGCCTTACTAAACAACATTTGAATGGATCTGCTCTACTCCTAAAGCCAGGAACAGTTTGTTAAAGCTTTTCACCCTTTTTTCTAGGTATTTTTCGAGCTTCCCGAAGCCCATTTTAACACAAAGCAACTAACCTTCTGATTGTTGGATGACTCACTTTATCTAACTAGATGTAGATGTTCTCAGCAGAGTCTTTGAGGGGCCTTCTGAAGAGAATCATGAAAGCACTCCCTCTCCCCTCCAGGAAAACACTGATGGAGTTCCTCTTTCGGACACCTTCTATATTTATAACAAAATTACACAGACTGTTAGGACTGTTGGTTTCAGAATGGAAAAATACATCTGCAAAGTACCAAGACAACAGGAGTTCATGCTTTCCTTCACCCTGAAATTAGTTTCTCCAAATTCATCATGATCCTGAGATGTTTGAAGAGGTCTCTGAGATCCTGGACATCATATAACAGTCTTAGAAGCAAAGTATGCATAACAGACCACTAATCTATAACAGAACTGACACAGAGACACAGTAATATATGCTCACATCTTATACGTACAAGTCCAGAGTAGTATTACTCTCCTTGCACTCTGGGGAGGCCAAAGTACCTGGAAAAGTACCCTAGCAGGTAGAAGCACACCACAGAAACTCTGCAGAGAAAATGTTTGAACCTCTAACCTGCACGCTGAAATACAGCAATGTGAAGTTACTGGGCACAGATATTATAATAATAATTATATTCAGGGCACATTCACTTTATTCAAATCAATATGCCAATATGCCATGTTATGTGGCTTTGATTATGCTGATACTTGCCAGCATGCCTAGCACTTTAATAAAGCTTCTACATTCACCTAAGCAGTTTCTAAGGTGAATGTAGAGGAAATGACAGAGAGGAAATGACAATAGGTGACCACATATTGGTGATGTAATTATTGGTCTCAAACTTCATGACATACTTTAGAAGTTTTACTCAAGAACCTCCACTAAAGTCATAAAAATACCACAATAAAAAGTTTAGATCTATTAAAAGTATATACATGGCTGGAAATTCATGGCAGACTTTTTACAAACCTAGTTTTTATTAGAAAAGTTACTATGAGAGATTCATTCAGTATACGTTGTCAATAAATATGTTACACAAACATGCATGGCAAGGATGTTTTTGATTATCTAAATAGAAAAATAGCCAATAGTAAAAGGTAGCTTTGAATTTACTTTAGAATTTGATTAAACATAAAATTTATTTCAAGTTCACACGGCTCCAAAAATAGTCCAAAGGACAGTTTGAATGTCCTTTGCCAAAAGTACTTCAAAATCTTCCCTTTGTGTTATGACAAGAACATATTTTCAGTTTCCCACCTAATTTGTTGATTGCTTTCTGCTCTAGGACAGCTGATTTGAACGTTACAGTTTGGTCTTGACGTGTAGCATGAAAAAAACAGGAAAAATTGGAACTTGAGTTGGCATCAGGGTGCATTCCAACGAAAGACAAGGACGCACTGTGAAATGCTGATTGAAAAGAGGAGGAAAATCAATCAAGCGAACTTCTGTGATTGACAGCTTGCCAAGATGTTGTCTGTGGAGGTGTCAAGAACCACACAACTGCTCTCCTCCATCCTTCCTCTCTCTTTCTGTCACCCCCCACCCTTCCTGCAATACACACCCCCTCCCTTTCTGTGTTATCCATCACTTTCCTCTTCACCCATCATCACACGGTCGCCTTCTCCCTAAATGTCTCACCACACTTCCCTGGTATCTCTCTTACGTTTCACTTCATTGTTCCTTCTCTTCCACAGTTTCAGATACAACATCTCATTTTCTCTTCTGGCCGCTCCCTTATTTTTTTAGCTGGCATTCATCGGCAGACATTTAAAGGCTGCAGATTGACAATCCTTTTATATTGTTGTTCAGTAACCTTCTGAGGGAAAGAAGTAGCTGCACCACTTGTGTTACTTCTCTAAATCTACAATTATTCATCGTTTATTCATATGCTTTTTTTATTACTGAATTCCAGCAAAGATGTTGTTTTGTGTGAGTCATTTTCATTATTTTCTTACATATACTGCCAGGTTGGAAGAAAGAAGCTATGAGTAAATGAGGTGAACCAAATTCATTCAAGCCGAGACTGTATGGGTGGGCTACATATGTAAGGCAGTAAGTAAGGTAGTTCCTTTACTACCTTACATATGTAAGGTAGTAAAGGACGTTATTAATGTTATTAATAGGAGAAGGATTACAAATACATTTGTCACAGAAAAGTGTGCAGCATCCTATTCCTTTCTCTTTTAAAGGGCGAGGTGTTCTGTTTCAATCACTTCTAACATTTCACTTCTTTTCTGAGTGATTGTCAGAATGGTTCATTCCTGTGAAGGAGGTGAGGAAACACACTGTTTCAAGGTGTAGTATAACCTTTTTTGAAAATCATTGTGAGTTGGCTATTGTAACATCACACCTAATTTAGAATTGTGGCGCTCAAGGTGGCAGAATGTTGAAGTTATTCTGTTACTTTCATTCTGATTCATTAATTTTTTTAAACTTTAAGCCCTCCTTTTCTAGCAGAGACATTGCTTTTTTGCAATAATTACTGTATGTTCGGTTTTGGATGCTGTGCAGCTGGAAGGAGTTTGGCTGATACTTTTTTTTACTTTTGGACATTTGTTATGATGCATAAACATAGCAACAATGTGTTTCCTTTTATTAACCAGGAGCAGGTGATTAATGTCTCAAAAGCTCATTTATTGGCTCAACAACTCAAATCCCAGATGAGTTTAAAAGGAGGTGTCATGGATGCAGGACAGGAGCAAAATTCCTCCTGCTCTGGAGTAGAAAAAGAGAAGGCAGAAGTTCAAACCATCTCTTCCATCGCACATTATAGGCAATGTGAGATTATCGGCAAACAAATTGGATGACCTCCAAGCCTTAACCAGGACCCAGCCAAAGCATTAGGAAAACAGTGGTATGTGTTTCAGGATCATATCCTTGATCATATCCCGACTCCAGCATCTCTCTGTCGGGCTTTCCAAACCATGTGAGTAGACCGAGAATTAAAGAAGAGTGGCAGAAGCAAAGGTGATTAGCAGTGCTAAAATGGTGTAACTTAGGATATGCTACTGTGAAGTGTTGTCTCTGCAGCCTGGATATTGAAATGCCAGCAGTAGGTTTTCATCCATATTATTTACCAAGAGAGAATGCAAGGGGCACTTTGTGTATGTGGAAATAATACCCTAGCAGAGGAAGAAGCAGGTGGGCCTGTGGGACAGTGAGAGCAATGAGAACATGTGGACCCCCGTAGTGATTCAGAAGAGGGAGACCAGGTGTGAACTGCATACTGTTGTTGCTAAGACTGTCCAGCTTTGTAATCTGCTGTGTGTATTGGAGTTCCCTAATTATATGTATGATTGGTATTTCGCACACATGAATTGGACACTTTGCAAACTTTTCAGACATTTGTGGAAACATATTCATCGGGGTTTAAACCACCTATTATTGGGTAAAGAATGTACAGGGCTTCTGTACCAGAGAGCTACAGGGTTTACACTGTTTCAAAACAAGATTTACTCTGCAAAAACATACCACATCTGGCCCTGGCGGGAAACATTTAGACATTTACCAGAGGAAAAACACAGCTAACCACTAAGTCTTTGCTGGCCTCCAGGCCCCCGTCTTTGCTGCTGTCGCTTGCCGCCAAGGCCTGTACACCACTGCCGGCCTCCAGGACCAATCCCTGACAAAGAATCATAGTTCTGTTGAGCTATATATTCCCTTAGCTCTCAACATTTATTTCTATATGAAATTCTTTATAAATGAAACAGATTCTATTAAAAATAAAATCAATGGCATCCTTCAGAACAGGATTACTTCATCCTCAGTAAGTCAGACAACACTGGAGGTAACTGTAGCACCTGATCTGTGTTCGGACTGTTTTGATCCAGTTGAGCTTTCTGAGCTTTCTGAATTTTAGCTTAATCTAAATCTTCAACTTGTATGTTAGACCCAATCCCAGCCAGATTATTTAAGGAAGTGTTCCCTTTGATCACCACCCCCCATTTTAGATATGATAAATGTATCCTTAGTAAAAGGATATGTACCACAGGTACATACTACAGGTTGCTGTAATTAAACCTTTACTTAAGAAACCTTCGCTTGATCAAAATGACGTAATAAAGTACAAACCTATATCCCATCTTCTGTTTTTATCTAAATTTTCTGAGAAAATAGTTGCTAATCAAGTGTATGAGCACACACAGCAAGGATCTGAAGAGTTTCAGTCAGATTTCAGGGCTCATCATAGCAATAAAACAGCACTGGTGAAAGTCACTAATCATATTTTAATGGCCTCAGATAATGGACTTGTCTCTGTACTTGCCCTGTGAGATCTTAGTGCTGCATTTGATATACTCTGTTACAATATTCTCTTAGAAAGGCTTGAACGTGCTGTAGGGATCAGGGAAACAGCACTAGGCTGGTTTAAATTTTATTTGTCTGACAGATTCCAGTTTGTTCATGTGCATCATAAATCTTAAAGTCCAGGGCTACTTGTAGAATACCACAGGGTTCAGTCTTAAAGACCAGGATCACTTTAAATCTTCTGCTTCTAAATTCAGACAAGACAGAAGTTGTCATCTTTGGACAAGAGTCTTTGAAAAAGAATCTACTTAATCAATCAATTAATGTGGATGGCATTAAATTAGCCTCCAGTAATAAAGAAAAACACCTTGGTGTTATTTTTGACCAGGACATGTCATTTAAATGCCATATCAAACAGGTTTCTAGGATTTCCTTATTTCACCTCTGGAATATTGCCAAGATTAGAAATATCCTGTCCAGGAGTGACGCTCAAAAACTAGTCCATGCATTTGTTACTTATTTACTATAAGGATGTCCACAAAATGCAGTTAAAAGCCTTCAGCTGATCCAAAATGCTGCAGCAAAAGTTCTAATAAAAATTTAAAAAGAAATAATATTTTTACTATTTTAGCTTCCCTTCATTGGGTCCCTGTTAAATCGGTGATGCAGACATCCTGTCTACTTTGAAGACTATGCTTAAACCTTTCCTTTTTGATAAAGCTTATAGTTAGAGTGGTTTAGATTATCCTGAACTATTTCTTCTTTAGTTATTCTGCTATAAGCTTAGGCTGCTGGAGGACATAATGACCACTTTCCCTCACTCTGCTACTTTCTCATACTACTCTCCAGTTATGTGTTAGCATCAGCTGAGTTACTGCTGCCAACAGCTTAATGTTCACCTACAGAGGATACACTTTGCCCTGTCTTTCAGTGTTTTACCCTGTCTCTCTTCTGGACCTAGCTATTGACTGAGCTTTTGCTGCGAATCACTGCATGTGCTCTCGTTCATTCTCTAGTGTTAAAAACTGGCTCGGTTTATCTGCTGTGTTTTTCTTTTGGATGAAGCTGCAGAGGAAGCTACTACCGCTTTTAACATTTCACTTTTCTTTCAGATACAAAGTGCTGGATGTTGGATATTGGAAAAGTTTAGCATTTCATTGAATGTTCAACATCCCTATTATGTGGACTGAGATAAGTATTATTATTTATTGAAGGTTGGTGAATTCCTTTTTAACATTTTGAAATGTCCTTTAACTGAAAGTCTGGGTTTTTTGCTCATGTTATCTATTGTGTTTTGAATCCTGTTTACAAAGCTGCTATAAAGTATGAACGTCCCGCCTTTCTGACCAGGTAGAAGAAAGAGTGTTGTGTTTGCTTAAACTTAGGTTAGAGTGATTTACACCTCAGCTAAGCCTCCACAATTAGATACTACAATTTAGCCAGATGCTGAGTCAGAGAGGTAGCCGCATACTTATGTTAGCCACATTACTGAGGAAGAGGCGTGGTAAGGCGTATTCGTCACTTCCTGTTTTGCACTTGGTGGATTGTTTGGTGTGTGAAGGCTCTCCCGTTTGATCTGATTTCTTTCTACTGTGATATCTCTTACTTGTTATAATACATAAGCACGTTAAAACACATACTTTCTGTTGCTGTATTTAACGTTTGGCGACTCTCCGTGTTTTACACGAGTTTTTTTCTAGTAGTGGTAAAGGGTCGCTAGCTTAGCGTTAGCTTTAGCTCCACCATGGCTACCCGTTCTGCTGTTTCTCTCTCTGAGTTTCCTCCTCTCTCTTGCTCTCTGTGTCAGATGTTCAGTTACTCCTCTGCCTCCTTTAGTGATAATGGTACGTGTAATAAATGTAAGCATTTTGTAGCTTTGGAGGCGAGGGTGTCGGATTTGGAGGCCCGGCTCCGCGCTGTTGAAAAACCAGCAGATAGCCGAGGCCCCTTAGCCAGCGCGGAGCCACCGAGGGTAGCTCCCCGTAGCAGTCCTCCGGCAGACCCCGTGCAGCCGGGATCTCAGGCCGGCTGGGTGACGGTACACAGGAAGCATAGTTCTAGGTTTCCCCGCTCAGCGACACACCCGCTGAGAAGCCAACTCTGGTAATTGGTAGCTCCATAGTCAGAAACGTGGCACTAGAGACACCAGCGACCATAGTCAAATGTCTGCCAGGGGCCAGAACGGGCGACATCAAATCCTACCTGAAACTGCTGGCTAAGGATAAGCGTAAATACAGTAAGATTGTTATTCCGCTGGTCGTAATGACCCCCGGTTACGTCAATCGGAGGTCACTAAAGTTAGTGTTGCTTCGGTGTGTAAGTTTGCCAAAACAATGTCGGACTCCGTAATTTTCCTCTGGTCCCCTCCGCCGATTTACCCGTGACGACATGTTTAGCACCATGCTGTCATTCAAACCGCTGGCTGTCTAGGTGGTGTCCAAAAACAATGTGGGCTACATTGATAATTGGCAAACATTTTGGGGAAAACCTGGTCTGATCCGGAGAGACGGCAATCCATCCCACTTTGATGGAGCAGCTTCTTCTTTCTAGGAATCTGGCCGAATTTATTAGTTCTCCAAACCTCTGACAACCCAGGGTTCAGACCAGGAAGCAGGGTCGTGTTTTTAACACTCCTCTCTGCAGCTTCTGTACTGCTACTCACACCCATTAACCCTATTAAGACAGTGTTCGCGCCCACGCCAAATTGAATAGTTAAAAAATGTCTAAAAGGGAAATCAGGAATCTAATAAAAATAAACACAACCTCAGACTAAAATAAAAATAAAACAATTAATGTGGCTTACTGAACATAAGATCTCTCTCTTCAAAGACTTTTGCTAGTTAGTGACCTGATTTGGTTGCAATCAGATTGATTTATTTTTGCCTCACAGAAACCTGGCTGCAGCAAGAGGATTATGTTTTACTATAAATGAGTCAACTCCTACTAATTTAAATTTTCACATTCCTCGAAATACTGGCGAGGGAGGAGGAGTAGCAACCATCTTTCAGTCCGATTTATTGATTAGTCCCAGACCATTTAATAGCTACAACTCTTTTGATATTTAAATCCTTAGTTTTCTCATCCAAATTGTAAAGCACTAAACCACTTCTGTTTGTTGTTTTGTACCGTCCACCAGGTCCTTACGCTCAATTTTTTAGATCAGTTTTCAGACCTTTTATCTGATTTAGTGTTAAATACAGATAAGTTTATTATAGTGGGGGTTTTTAATCATTCATGTTGACACTGAAAGTGATAGCTTAAATATAGCCTTTAATGGTATCTTAGACTCAATTGGCTTTACTCAAAACATTAACAAACCTACCCACTTTGTCTTCATTCTCTGGACCTTGTGCTGACATATGGCATTGAGTGTAAAGACATAACAATATTTTCTCACAACCCTGTCTTTCTGACCATTTTTTATAACCTTTGAGTTTAATTTAACAGAGTACTCCACACCTGAAAGAAAATTTCATTATAGTAGATCATTATCAGACAATGCTGTAACAACCTTAAGAATCTGTTCACTTTTATTTCCTCATTATCACAGAAAAACAGAGTGGAGGGCAATAATTTTGTTTCTTCCCCTTCACAAATTGATTCTCTTGTTCAGAGTGTTACTTCATCATTGCGTGTGCATTAGACAATGCAGCCCCCTTAAAAAGAAGGAATTATTCATAGGAGGCAGGCTCCCCTTTTTACAATTCAGAATCTGCGTACCTTAAAGCACAATGTTGAAAATTGGAGCCAAATTGGCGCTCTACCCCCTAGAGGATTCCCGACTTAATCTGGAAAAATGCCTACTGTTGTATAAAAAGACACTTCACCAAGCTAGAACAGCTTATTTCTCATCTTAATAGAAGAGAACAAGAATAATCCTAGGTTTCTCTTATACAGTTTGCTAAACTTACACAGTCATAGCTCTGTTGAGCCTCCAATCCCTTAGCTCTCAGCAGTCATGACTTTATTGGATTCTTCCAAAATAAAATTGATTCTATTAAGAAGAAATCTTTGACATACTCCCCAGAGATGATTACTTCAATCTCAACAAGTGAGAAAACATTGGAAGTAACTGTAGAACCTGATCTGTGTTTGGACTGTTTTAATCCTGTGGAGCTTCCAGAGTTATCAGAAATATTAGCTTCATCTAAACCTTCAACTTGTATGTTAGACCCAATCCCAACCAAATTATTTAAGGAAGTGTTGTTCCCTCTGATTTTTATAAGCCCCTTTTAGATATGATTAATTTTATCTTTAGTAAATGGGTATGTACCACAAGCTTTTAAGGTAGCTGTAATTAAACCTTTGCTTAAGAAACCTTCGCTTGATCGAGATGACTTTAATTAAATTACAGACCGATATCCAATCTTCCATTCTTATCTAAAATTCTTGAGAAAATAGTTGGCTAATCAAATGGTGGAGCATTTACACAGCAATGACCTGTTTGAAGACTTTCCAGTCAGGTTTCAGGCTCATCATAGCACTGAAACAGCTCTACTGAAAGTCACTAATGATATTCTTATTGCCTCAGATAATGGAACTTGTGTCTGTACTGGTTTCTGTTAGATCTCAGTGCTGCATTTGATACCGTCGATCATAATATTCTCTTAGAAAGGCTGGAATATGCTGTAGGATCAGGGGAACAGCACTAGGCTGGTTTAAATCTATTTGTCTGACAGATTCCAGTTTGTTCATGTAAATGATAAATCATCTTTGAAACTCTAGGGTTAATTGTGGAGTACCACAGGGTTCAGTACTTGGGCCAATTCTCTTTTACTATATATATGCTTACCAATAGAGGTTAAAAATTATCAGGCAGCGATAGAATAAATTTTCAAAAGGAAAAAAAAAGTAAAAACAAGAACCAAAACAAACTAATCAGATTTTCACAAGAAAACAAACAAAACAAAAGCCCGAAAAAAAAAACAGGAACACAACCTTCATGTAACTCAGAAAAGGGGAAAAGACCCGAAAAAACAAGCCACAACAAAAACCCAAAGAAAGAGCATACACAGGGACTCAGAAAATGGGGAGAAAAATTCAAACATCGACAACAACAAAACAGGCAAAAAAAGCCAACAAAAAAAAACACAGCAAAACAAGTCAAACTTCGAAAACAAAAAACCAACATCACAGATCAAACAAAACAGATAACCAATGGACAAAGGTGCACATAAATCAAAAAAGAAAAAGGGGGTCCGAAGACGGTGAATAAATTTTTCCACAAAAACCAACAAAACAAAAAGCAACACAAACTCAAGAACACTTCACCAGCCCATCAACAAAAAAAAAAAACACACCAAAAAAACATATTCAAAACAGTCAACATAACAAAAACAAAAGACAAAACAAAACCACCAACACTGCAGCACAACCCACATCACAAAAAATCAAAAGATCAATAAGAACCCATTTTCAAACACACCAGAAAAACATAAGACGCAAAACAAATGAACAACAGACAAAAAATCATCCACAAACACACAAAAAGCAAAAAGAGCATTCAGACAAACCCACAAATTCAAAAAACAAAAATGGGGAGGGGGGAGTCAAGAACCCAAGGAAGCAACAAACACCAAGCAATCACCCAAGCAAAAAAAAATGAAAAAAAAACAACAACCCCAACAAAAATTCAAAAAAAAAAAAACATTTCACAAAAAAAACACAGAGAAAAACAACAAAACGATCAACAAAAAAAGAAACAACAACATTCAATCAGAGAAGTCAACAGAATATCAAAAAAAACAGCACTCAAAAACAACAAACAGAAAGACAAAAAAAAAAAATTTCAAAAAAAAACACACCAACAGATCAACGCATTCAAGAAAAAAAAATCAAGAAAAAGAAAAACAAAAGAAACCAAATTCATCACGTCACATAATAGACAACAACAAAAAATTTCAAAAAAAATGAAGGGAAAAAACACAGCAAAAAACACAACTCAAGAGATAAAAATAACACCTCAAACCAAAAAAAAACACAGAAGAAAAATAAACACAAACCTTTCCAAAAAAATTTCAGAAAACAAAAAGAAACACAAACACATCAACAAGAAACCAAACACATTTCACAAAGAAAAACAGCAAAAAAGAAATCAACTCAAAAATGCATATCAAACAAGAAACAGTGACAAAAAAAACACAGATCCAAAAGAAGAAATTCAAACCAATCAAACAAAAAAAAAAAGCATAAAAATACAAACATCACAAAAAGAAAAAAAACAATCAAATCCAACAAAAAAAAACATCAACGGCAACACCACGAAAAACCACAATCAACACCAAACAAAAAAAAACAAGCACCAGTTCACACACAAAAACAGATCAATCGCAGACCGCAAAAAAAGAAATAAAAAACAAACCCAAATAAATCGAGAGCAACCAAAACAACATCAAGTTCATCAAAAAAAAAAATACAAATGAAACGATCAGAACCTCAAACAAAGACGGACAATTCAAAACCAAGTTCAAAAAAAAAAAAACACAAAACAAATAAAAAAAAACATTCAAAAAATTTCACTTCTAGTTTCTATTCGAGTTTTTCCTTAAATTCCAACAAATTGCATTCACTTTTGTCACGAAAATTTCATCATTTCACGCAAATTTTTCAATTGAATTGTTTTATGCAGACGCATCACGGCCGACATTACACAACAAAATACCACCCAAATTCTCTCATCGGTCTGTTACTAACACAGTATCACCTGGTTTATATCATACTCTGGCAAAAGAAGGGGGGGGGGGGGGGTGGGGGGTGGGAGGGGGAGCGAGAAGAAACGAAGTTCAACCACACGAATCATCAAATCTTCAATCAACCCCCTAAAACACCTAAATTCACCTCAAAACCCCAAAGCGGGGTGTGTGCAGAATCTGGGAACAACCCAATCATTTCCAATCCACACACACCAAAAACTTAAATCACACAACCTAGCCCTCACCACTTCCCCCCAAACATACACACACCCAAAATCCAAGCAATCCCACAAACCTCAACCACAGCTTCCACCCATTCACCTATTACTTCCCCCCAACAACCCCCAACCACACCATCATAAAAACCCACCCCCTTTCCCAAACCACCTGTCAAATCTTACCTCCAAAAGCACTCCCCCACCCCCCACCCCCAAACAACCCCCCCCGACATTCACAAATTTCAAAAAATACCGTCCCACACCTAAACAAACCCCAAACACCCCCCAAAGGACTCACATTTCAAACAATACAAAAGAAACAAAGAATAATTTCCAAAATCAAGGACATAAATCAAAAAAACAAAACGCAAAATAAAATTTCAACAAAAAAACAACAAACGACCAACAACATCAGAGACACCAAAAAGCACACCCAAAGCGAGCACAAAAAAAAAGTTCAAATCAACAAACAAAACAGAACAAAACACACAAGCTCAACCCCACCTAATGCACAAAATCAACAAAAAGAGTTTCACACAAAAAACCAAAACAAAAACATTTCAAAAAAAAAAAAACCAAAACCATTTCAACAACGTAAAAACAAGACATTTCATGAGAACAACACACAAATTCAGTATAACATTCAACAAACGACAAAAAAGAACAAAACCAAATCAACAACAAAAAAAAAAAAAAAAATATTCAACAGGAAATTTTTCAAATAAAACATCAAAAAACGAACAACACCATTACCCAAAAAGCAACCCCACACCAAATTTCAACAACAAAGACAGGGACAAACACCCAGCCACAACCAAAAACTAGACAAACAACGAGAAACACCAAAAGCCAACAAACCAAAAAATCAATTCACACACAATTTCATCACCAGAGAAAAATTTTCAACAAACAAAACACAACAAACATTTCAATCAAACAACCACAGAAAAACACCATAACCATATCCAACAAAAAAACAAAAAATTTCCACAAACATTCACAAACTCACAGGAAGAACCCATTCAACTCAAACACAAACCATAAGAGAAACAAAGCACATGACAACAAACACAATCAATCACCACCCGCAATAAAAAAAATAAACCCCACAAATCACAACAACAAAACCAATCACGCATCACAACACGAGTTAATCACGCGAAAAAACAAAAACCGACGCAGCGATTCACACTCCGCGACTTCACTCCAAAAGAAAGTAACACTAACACAACCAAACGGAATAACAGCAATCCACAAAAAAAAAAACAGGACAAACACCAACAACACAAGCATCACAAAACAAAACAGAAGAACGACTCAATCAAACATTCACAACGACAACCCACAACATAAAAATTCAACAAAACGTCACACCCAAAACAACACAGAAAACAAACACAAACACCAGAAAACAAACCATAACAAAAAAAAAACGTTCACTCACAAACGGAGGAACCGACAATTTCAAAAACAGAAAGACACAAGCACAGAGCCAAAACGAACAAAAAACTAAAAACAAAAAACACACCAAAAACGAACATTCACCAGAAAGCCATACATAAATACCCAAAATAACAAAACAAGACCAAAAATCAAACCTCAAATATATTCGATTCAACCAAAACAGCCAACCAGAAAAAAGAGTCACGCACAACACCCCTCAACAACCGACGGTCCCAACCATCAACCATAACAGACAAAAATCTCAATACAACGAAAACTGAGCGTGTGTCTATCACACCGACCAAAACCAGAAACAGACCTAAGATACAACACAACATCACACATCAAAAACACATTGACAATAGGGGGATTCACGGACAGCATTAACAAGCAGAAAACACATCCAGAGGCACAAGCGAGAACCTCTCCCAACCAGAGAAAAACAAACGCAAACGAAACCAACATATCACCACATCAATCAAAAAACAAAGCGAAAACTCCATTTCAGAAAACGCAAAGTACAGAGCTAGACAGGCCAAGGGGTGGACGGGCAGGAAAACGAATCAACCACAACCACACAAAACCATTCAAGACAAGAAAAAGATTTCGTACGCCAAAAATTCATAGCCTTCAACGAGAGGCACCAACACACAAAATTAAACAACAACCCACCAAAAAAAAATGCAGCCAAACACGGAGACCATTTTCAAAAACAACAGCTTTCAAAACCGCATTCAAGACAGCAAAACAAGCAGAAAAAACCCACAATAAGACCCAACAACAACACGCTCCACACCAAAAACAGGAAACATCATCCAAAAAACAACCAATACACATTAGACCATCACAATTCACAAACAAAGCATTCAAAAAACCAGAGAGCCAATTTTCACAATCAGAGAACAATCATCGGAACAAGAAAAATAGACCTCACATCACACGACCCAAGCTACTAAATCACAGTTCAGTACATAAACAACAGTAAAACATCACTTCATCATACAAAAACATTAAAAAAACCAAAAAAGCTGAGGAATGTTCACGAAAGGCACCAGAATCACAATGCTTTCCGAACAGAAATCAAAGACACTAAAACATCAAACAATAGAAACAACCTTTTCACGAAACTCACCATTGTCAACAAAGCAAATCAAATCAGAATCAAAAAACAAAAAGAAAAAACAAAAACAAATTTCACACAAAGCACACAAACACCAAAATTTAAAACACCTGACACAAAGCAAAATCACACAACACCCCAGAATTTTCAACAAAACACTCAACAAGTAAACACACAAACAACGAACAGGACAAAAATACAGAACAAAACAACAAAAATTACAAACAAAAAACATTCAAAAAACAAATCATCATCAAAAAATTTCAAGTTCACCAACCAAAAAAAAAAAAAAACCAAAAGAACACAAAAACCAACACCACACAAAACAAACACAACCAACCACAATCAAAAAACAAAATTCCCACACATTCACAACACACAAGCAACCCAGCACAAAAAAAAAAAACCATTTTCAGACAATTCAATCAAATTCAATTTTCAAAAATCACAGCATCAAACAACACCACACTACAAACAAGGCCAATTCAACCACGACAAGACTTCCGAGACAAAGCATCAACATCAACAAAACCCCAACTTCCTTCAAAAAACACACAAACACACACAACAACAAATTTCAATGCAAACTAAAGACAAGCTCTAAGAAAAACACATTCACACAAAACAAAAGGAACCAACTTTCAAAGAAAAAAACAAAACATCAAAACAAAAACAAATTTCAAAAAAAAGAAAACACAAACACCATCCCAAAAGCCATGCAAAAAGACGACATTTTCCCACAAAACAGAACATCAGGAACAACACCAAACAAAAAAAACAATCCATTTTCAAGAAATCAACCAACACATCAAAAAAAACAAACATCCAAGACACACATCCAATTCAAACAACATTCAACACACACACTCACAAAAACCAAAACACAAAAACTTCACAACCAAAAACTAAAACAAGTAACTAATTTTCAACACGAGAAACGACAAATTTCAGAGACACACAACCAAAAAAACGAACAACAAAAAGCAAAACGCAAAATACACAACAAAAAAAACAAAATCAAAAAACACCATTTTCAACACAAAAAAAAACAACATTCACAAAAAAAACGAATCAACAGAAAAGCACGCAGCATCAAATCAAAACACGAACCCGAAAAAAAAACCACAAACAAAACAAACAAAACAAAAAGAACCACACGCCTTTCAATCACATCAAAAAAAGAACACAACGACATCAACATTTCAAGAATTCACTCAAAAAAAACACGACCCCAAAACAAACAAAAAAAACCGCAAAGAAAACAGAAAAATCAACAAAAAACAGATCACAAAAACAACAACAAAACACAAACGACAATCAAAAAATTCCAAAAACGAAAACAGAAAACAAACAATCAAAAACAACACACCAACAAACACAAGAAATTTTCACCAACACAAACACACACACCATCAAACAAACACAAGCAAATATTCCCAAATATCAAAAAAATAACACAGACCATCACAACAAGAACAAAACAAACGAAAAACACAAATTCACCAATCCAAAAAACCCCCAAAAAACCAAACAAATCACCAGCAACAAAAAGAACCATCAAAAAAACAATTCAGAGATCAACATCACAAAACATCAATCACAACAACAAACAAGACACCAAAAAAAGGTCCAACAACAACACAAAAACACAGTCAAAACAAAGTTCAACTAAACAAGAAGAAAACCAAACCAAAACACGAGAAACCATTCACATTTCAACACAACCACGACCGCATTTCAAGAGTTCTACTTCAACATTCCACAGACCAACAACTATCATCAACACCAACATCCAAAAAACCCAAAACAAAAAACCACATCAAAAACTAGATGAACGAAAGGATCCAAAAAAGTTGCAAAAAAATCACACAAAAACAAATCCAAATAATCAAAAACACCACCAAAACACAAATTCAAAGAAGGGGAAAGTCACACCAATAAATCACCAAAAGAACATCCAAAACAATCAAACGCCAAGAAAAAGAAAGGACATTCACAGAACAAACAATTTCAAAAACACAAAAACCTACAAAACAATTTCAACAAAACCAACACACAAGCAAAAAACCTAATTCAGAAACAGCAACACCACAACTAACAGCAACTCGTACAAACAAACAGAAAAAACAAAATCAAAATCAAAACCAAAAAAAAATAAAAAAAACCTGTTCCGCTGATGATACTCCACGTAACTTATCCATAAATCCTGAGAGCGCCACCAGATTAGATTGACCTAGAACATGTCTTGAAGACATAACAACTTTGGATGACTTTAAATTTTTTCTGCTTCTAACTTCAGACAAGACAGAAGTTGTCCGGCTTTGGACCGGAGTCTTTAAAAAAGACAACTGCTTATTCAATCACTTTAACCTGGATGGCATTAAATTGACCTCCGATAAATAAAGTAAAAACCTTGGTGTTTTATTTTTGACCGGACATGTCATTTAAAGCCATATCAAACAGGTTTTCCAGGATTTCCTTTTCATCTCCGGAACATTGCCAAAATTAGAAATATCCTGTCCAGGATTGATGCTGAAACTAGTCCCATGCATTTGGTTACTTCTTCAAGGCGGACTATTGTAATTCTTTATATCAGGATGTCCACAAAATGCAGTTAAAAGAAAACCTTCAGCTGATTCAAAATGCTGCAGCAAGAGTTCTGATGAAAAATTAAAAAGAGAGATCATATTCCCCTACTTTAGCTTCCCTTCATTGGCTCCCTGTTAATCCAGAATAGAATTTTAAATTCTCCTCCTCACATATAATCCCCTTAATGATTTAGGCTCCATCATACATCCGAGATCTGATTGTTCCATACGTTCCTAACAAGCACTTTTGTTCTCAGACTGCAGTTTACTGGTGGGTCTCCTAGAGTCTCTAGAAGTAGAATTGGAGGCCAGATCCTTTAGTTATCAGGCTCCCCTCTGCCGTGGAACCAGCTCCCAGTTTTAGTCCGTGAGGCGGACACCCTGTGGACACCCTGTCTACTTTAAGGCTAGGCTTAAAACTTTCCTTTTTGATAAAGCTTATAGTTAGAGTCGCTTAGGTTATTCCCTGAGCTATCTTCCTTATTTTACGCTCCGTCTTCTCCCCCTTGTTGGATGGAGAAGGGGGATTCAGGGTTAGCCTAAACCGCTCAGTTATGGTTGAGGTGTCAAACACACCCTCCATTTCTGCTACCTGTATGACCCCCTCTCTTTTCATGGTTATGGTCAATCTGACAGAGAGAGGTATCCCAATCGTTGTGGTTTTTAGTATAACAATGGCCATCAGTGGCTCTAGATGGACAAACTGTCTCTTTTAAGCTAGGTTTTAACTTTCCTTTTATGATAAAGCTTATAGTTAGAGTTGCTTAGGTTATCCTGAGCTATCTCTGTAGTTATGCTGCTTATAGGCTTAGGCTGCTGGAGGACATAATGACCCCTTCCACCCTCTTCGCTACTTTCTCACGCTACTCTTCAATTTTTGTATTATTTGCTGTTATCTCAGCTTTTAACTTTGTTCTCTCTCCTTTTCTCTTCCTAGAACTCTACACCTGGCCTGACTCTGTGTCTACCTGTAACACCTGGCTTGAGAGGGGAATCCTCCAAGCTTCTGCTGGCAACAGCTTGGTGCTCACCCTCTGCCGATGATCCCAACGGCCCTGTCTTTCAGTGTTTAACCCTTTCTCTCTCCTTGACATAGCTACTGACTGAGCTTTTAACTGTGACTAACCTCTCTGTGCTCTCTTCAGACTCTAAACTTGAAAACTTGGCTCAGAGTTTTATCTGTTCCTTCTTTCTAGTCGAAACGACTAAAGGAGCTTACATCCATTAACATTAATTTTCCTTCCCATAGAAAGTACTCCTGGATCAGTGCTTCTTTGTTTCTCTTGTGTCTCTGCTCTGTTCTCTCTAACCCCCAGTCGTCGTGGCAGATGGCCGCTCACACTGAGCCTGGTTCTGCTGGAGGTTTCTTCCTGTTAAAAGGTAGTTTTTCCTCTCCACTGTCGCTACATGCATGCTCAGTATGAGGGATTGCTGCAAGTCAACGCCAGTGACTGTCCAATGTCTCTACATGTTCATCGGGAGGAGGGAATGCTGCAAGTCACTGGGGGGGGGGGGGGGACTGGATGCAATCTGCTGGGTTTCCTTTCTTAGATAGAAAACTTTTTATCCATTTGAATAATAAACAGAATCTGGCTGCACTGTTCAATGATTAAGATTAATTGGAATGTATGCACCTGACTTTTTGTGAAGTGCCTTGAGACGACATGTGTTGTGAATTGGCGCTATATAAATAACTGAATTGAATTGAATTGAATTTTCTTAGCATATAAACAATAGGAGGTTTCAAAATAATTCTGGGAGCTAATAAAGGAAAGGTAATTCAATTCATTCAATTCAATTCAGTTTATTTATATAGCGCCAATTCACAACACATGTCGTCTCAAGGCACTTCACAAAGTCAGGTACATACATTCCAATTAATCTTAATCATTGAAACAGTGCAGCCAGATTCTGTTATTTTATCAAATTGGATAAAAAGTTTTTCTATCTAAGGAACCCAGCAGATTGCATCGAGTCAGTGACTTGCAGCATTCACTCCTCCCGGATGAACATGTAGAGACAGTAGACAGTCACTGGCGTTGACTTTGCAGCAATCCCTCATACTGAGCTTGCATGTAGCGACAGTGGAGAGGAAAAACTCCCTTTTAACAGGAAGAAACCTCCAGCAGAACCAGGCTCAGTGTGAGAGCGGCCATCTGCCACGACCGACTGGGGGTTAGAGAAAACAGAGCAGAGACACAAAGAGAACAAAGAAGCACTGATCCAGGAGTACTTTCTATGGAAAGGAAAAGGTAAATCTTAATGGATGTAGCTCCTTCAGTCGTTCACCTAGAAAGAAAGAACATATACACTCTGAGCCAGTTTTCAAGTTTAGAGTCTGAAGAGAGCACATAGAGTTAGTTACAGTAAAAGCTCAGTCAGTAGCTATGTCTAGGAGAGAGAAAGGGTTAAACACTGAAAGACAGGGCCAAGTGGATCATCGGTAGAGGGTGAGCATTAAGTTGTTGCCAGCAGAAGTTTGAAAGATTCCCCTCTCCAGAAAGGTGTTACAGGTAGACACAGAGTCAGGCCAGTTGTAGCTTCTAGGAAGAGAAAGAGAGAGAACAAAGTTAAAGCTGAAATCACAACTAATACAAAATTGAAGAGTAGTGTGAGAAAGTAGCGAAGAGGGTGAAAGTGGTCATTATGTCCTCCAGCAGCCTAAGCCTATAGCAGCATAACTACAGAGATAGGAAGGTTTTAAACCTAGCCTTAAAAGTAGAGACAGTTTGTCCATCTAGAGCCCACTGATGGCCATTGTTATACTAAAAACCACAACGATTGGGAAACCTCTCTCTGTCAGATTGACCATAACCATTGGAAAAGAGAGGGGTCATACAGGTAGCAGAAATGGAGGGTGTGTTTGCACCTCAACCATACTGAGCCGGTTTAGGCTCTATCCTGACTCCCCCTTACTCCATCCAACAAGGGAGAAGAAGACGGAGCTAAAAATAAGGAAGATAGCTCAAGGATAACCTAAGCCACTGTAACTATAAGCTTTATCAAAAGGAAAGTTTCAGCCTAGCCTTAAAAGTAGACAGGGTGTCAGCCTCACGGACTAAAACTGGGAGCTGGTTCCACAGGAGAGGAGCCTGATAACTAAAGGATCTGCCTCCCATTCGGCTTCTAGAGACTCTAGGAACCACCAGTAAACCTGCAGTCTGAGAACGAAGTGCTCTGTTAGGAACGTATGGAACAATCAGATCTCTGATGTATGATGGAGCTAAATCATTAAGGGCTTTATATGTGAGGAGGAGAATTTTAAATTCTGTTCTGGATTTAACAGGGAGCCAATGAAGGAAAGCTAAAATAGGAGAAATATGATCTCTCTTTTTAATTTTCATCAGAACTCTTGCTGCAATATTTTGAATCAGCTGAAGGCTTTTAACTGCATTTTGTGGACATCCTGATAGTAAAGAATTACAATAGTCCAGCCTTGAAGTAACAAATGCATGGACTAGTTTTTCAGCATCAATCCTGGACAGGATATTTCTAATTTTGGCAATGTTCCGGAGATGAAAGAAGGAAATCCTAGAAACCTGTTTAATATGGGATTTAAATGACATGTCCTGGTCAAAAATAACACCAAGGTTTTTTACTTTATTATCGGAGGTCAATTTAATGCCATACAGGTTAAGTGATTGACTAAGCAGTTTCTTTTTTAAAGACTCCGGTCCAAAGACAACAACTTCTGTCTTGTCTGAATTTAGAAGCAGACAATTTAAAGTCATCCAAGTTTTTATGTCTTCAAGACATGCTTGTAGTCTATCTAACTGGTTGGGCTCATCAGGATTTATGGATAAGTAAAGCTGAGTGTCATCAGCGTAACAGTGAAAATTTATTCTATGCTGCCTGATAATTTTACCTATTGGAAGCATATATATAGTAAAGAGAATTGGCCCAAGTACTGAACCCTGTGGTACTCCACAATTAACCCTGGAGTTTAAAGATGATTAATCATTTACATGAACAAACTGGAATCTGTCAGACAAATAAGATTTAAACCAGCCTAGCGCTGTTCCCCTGATCCCTACAGCATATTCCAGCCTTTCTAAGAGAATATTATGATCGACTGTATCAAATGCAGCACTGAGATCTAACAGAACCAGTACAGACACAAGTCCATTATCTGAGGCAATAAGAATATCATTAGTGACTTTCAGCAGAGCTGTTTCAGTGCTATGATGAGCTCTGAAACCTGACTGAAACTCTTCAAACAGGTCATTGCTGTGTAAATGCTCACACATTTGATTAGCAACTATTTTCTCAAGAATTTTAGATAAGAATGGAAGACTGGATATCGGTCTGTAATTTATTAAGTCATCTCGATCAAGCGAAGGTTTCTTAAGCAAAGGTTTAAATACAGCTACCTTAAAAGCTTGTGGTACATACCCATTTACTAAAGATAAATTAATCATATCTAAAATGGGGCTGGTATTCAGAGGGAACACTTCCTTAAATAATTTGGTTGGGATTGGGTCTAACATACAAGTTGAAGGTTTAGATGAAGCTAATATTTCTGATAACTCAGGAAGCTCCACAGGATCAAAGCAGTCTAAGCACAGATCAGGTTCTACAGTTACTTCCAATGTCGTCTCACTTGTTGAGGATGAAGTAATCATCTTCGGGAGTATTTCAAAGATTTTCTTCTTAATAGAATCAATTTTATTTTGGAAGAATCCAATAAAGTCATGACTGCTGAGAGCTAAGGGAATGGATGGCTCAACAGAGCTATGACTCTGTGTAAGTTTAGCAACTGTATTAAAGAGAAACCTAGGATTATTCTTGTTCTCTTCTATTAAGGATGAGAAATAAGCTGTTCAAGCTTGGTGAAGTGTCTTTTTATACAACAGTAGGCTATTTTTCCAGATTAAGTAGGAATCCTCTAGGTGTGTAGGGCGCCATTTTCGCTCCAATTTTCTAACATTGTGCTTTAAAGTACGCAGCTCTGAATTAAACCAGGGAGCCTGCCTCCTATGAATAATTTCCTTCTTTTTCAAGGGGGCTGCATTGTCTAATGCACCACGCAATGATGAAGTAACACTCTGAACAAGAGAATCAATTTGTGAAGGGGAAAAAACAAAATTATTGCCCTCCACTGTGTTTTTCTGTGATAATGAGGAAATTAAAAATGGAACAGATTCTTTAAAGGTTGTTACAGCATTGTCTGATAATGATCTACTATAATGAAATTTTCTTTCAGGTGTGGAGTACTCTGTTAAATTAAACTCAAAGGTTATTAAAAAATGGTCAGACAGGACAGGGTTGTGAGAAAATATTGTTATGTCTTTACACTCAATGCCATATGTCAGCACAAGGTCCAGAGAATGAAGACAAACGTGGGTAGGTTTGTTAATGTTTTGAGTAAAGCCAATTGAGTCTAAGATACAATTAAAGGCTATATTTAAGCTATCACTTTCAGTGTCAACATGAATGTTAAAATCCCCCACTATAATAACTTTATCTGTATTTAACACTAAATCAGATAAAAGGTCTGAAAACTGATCTAAAAATTAAGAGTAAGGGCCTGGTGGACGGTACAAAACAGCAAACAGAAGTGGTTTTAGTGCTTTGCAATTTGGATGAGGAAAACTAAGGATTAAATATTCAAAAGAGTTGTAGCTATTAAATGGTCTGGGACTAATCAATAAATCGGACTGAAAGATGGTTGCTACTCCTCCTCCTCGCCCAGTATTTCGAGGAATGTGAAAATTTAAATAATTAGTAGGAGTTGACTCATTTATAGTAACATAATCCTCTTGCTGCAGCCAGGTTTCTGTGAGGCAAAATAAATCAATCTGATTGTCAGAAATCAGGTCACTAACTAGCAATGTCTTTGAAGAGAGAGATCTTATGTTCAGTAGGCCATATTTAATTGTTTTATTTTTATTTTTAGTCTGAGTTGTGTTTATTTTTATTAGATTTTCCTGATTTCCTCTTTTTAGATAATTTTTAATCTATTCAATTTTGGCTGTGGGCGAGACATTATCTTAATAGGGTAATGGGTGGGTAGCAGTACAGAAGCTGCAGAGAGGAGTGTTAAACTACGACCCTGCTTCCTGGTCTGAACCCTGGGTTGGAGAACTAATAAATTCGGCCAGATTCCTAGAAAGAAGAGCTGCTCCATCCATAGTGGGATGGATGCCGTCTCTCCGGATCAGACTAGGTTTTCCCCAAAATGTTCGCCAGTTATCAATGTAGCCCACATCGTTAGAGGTTGAATGACAGCATGCGGCTAAACATGTCGTCACTGGCCAGATCGGGGAGGGGACCAGAGAAAATTACGGAGTCCGACATTGTTTTGGCAAACTTACACACCGAATCAACACTAACTTTAGTGACCTCCGATTGACGTAACTGGGTGTCATTACCGCCAGCGTGAATAACAATCTTACTGTATTTACGCTTATCCTTAGTCAGCAGTTTTAGGTAGGATTTGATGTCGCCCGTTCTGGCCCCTGGCAGACATTTGACTATGGTCGCTGGTGTCTCTAGTGCCACGTTTCTGACTATGGAGCTGCCAATTACCAGAGTTGGCTTCTCAGCGGGTGTGTCGCTGAGCGGGGAATATCTATTAGAAACGCAGACGGGTTGGTGGTGACCTGTGGGCTAAGATCTAGGACTATGCTTCCTACGTACAGTCACCCAGCCGGCCTGAGATCCCGGCTGCGCGGGCTCTGCTGGAGGACTGCTACGGGGAGCTACCCTCGGTGGCTCTGCGCTGGCTAAGGGGCCTCGGCTATCTGCTGGTTTTTCAACAGCGCGGAGCCGGGCCTCCAAATCCGACACCCTCGCCTCCAAAGCTACAAAAATGCTACATTTATTACACGTACCATTATCACTAAAGGAGGCAGAGGAGTAACTGAACATCTGACACAGAGAGCAGGAGAGAGGAGGAGACTCAGAGAGAGAAACAGCAGAACGGGTAGCCATGGTGGAGCTAAAGTTAACGCTAAGCTAGCGACCCCTTACCACTACTAGAAAAAACCGTGTAAAACACGGAGAGTCGCCAAACGTTAAATACAGCAACAGAAAGTATGTGTTTTAACGTGCTTATGTATTATAACAAGTAAGAGATATCACAGTAGAGAGAAATCAGATCAAACGAGAGAGCCTTCACACACCAAACAATCCACCAAGTGCAAAACAGGAAGTGACGAATACGCCTTACTACGCCTCCAGTCCAGTTAAATGCCACTGCTTTTTGTTTCTTACACTCTAAACATGGAGGATGAACATGACGACGACAAGGACCAAACCATGAAGGTGCTTGTGATCCATAACCACACAGCAGAAGTGTCTGTGGTTATTGAGGGCAACAGAGTGCTGACTGGGTGTGGAAACCGAACCAAAGCATGCTGTTGATGGGTCTGGTCTACCCTCTCAACCTCGAGTATCCTAAGATGCTGAAGAACACCTTTGATGTATTCCAAAACATTTTGCTGGAGCTTGATAGAGCAAAGCTGCTCCAAAAAGGTCCATAGCTTCAAAGGCAAACTAATGGAATGTACTTAGGTTCTTATGGTTGTTACATCATGCCACAAGAAAGACTGATCTGTTTCATTTTACAAACTTGTTGCGGGGTTATAGATTTCCAAAAATGCATTTGGTCTATTGATTTGTTTTCCTGGTTCTCAGTGATGTTCATTGAATTGCCATTTGCCAAAATTCACTCCCTGGCACAGACAAGAGTGGAAACTTGAAAATGACCAGCTACAACTGACTACAACCTTTCATGATCTTCTAAACAGAACATGTCAAGCTACTAATTGATGAAGTGATCGCATCTCCATGATATATGGGGAAAAAACGGTCAAATTAAGCTTCTTTGTCTGAAATTTAGATTTTTTTTTACAGTTCATTGGATTTTTACATGTTCTGAAAAAAATATAATGTTTTATTAATTTTACTGTTTCAAAAATCATGCAAATTGCATCCTATCACTTCTATTTTGATTTTTGATTCCCATTACTTGTGCAGCCCTGTTAGGTAAGGTGTGAATTACTGTTGAAGAATCAAGAAATGTATCTTTGCAAATGTTTTGTGGACTGTAGCACATCATTGTTTATTTTTGAGCATGTGGTTAAATAAATAAAAGTTGGTCCTATCAGTATCATCTCCTGTGTCTGAAAATGCATTTTTTAAGTTAATGTAACATTCACCCTTCCTAGTACTAGGTAATTATATTTGTGAATATTTATTAGGTACATTGACAATAAAAAATAAGCAATAATATTACTCTGATTTTTAAGGTTGTTAGTGTTAAAATGTATATAGAAATGTTAAGTAGACTTTACCTAATTTCTCTTAGTCGTTTGCAGCTGTTGAAATTAGATATTCTTTACTAAAATATTTGATTAAATTTACTCAAACAAACTGAGTAATAATTTTTACCTTAGTTTTTTGGGGTAAATTCTATAGGTTGATTTTTACAGTGTGTACAGATCCAGCATGACTGTGCCATTCAAAGTGCATTTAATATTGGTACTTTAATTGGATTACACTTTTCTGTTCAGCAGATGATTTCATGGACATATGAAACTCTAGTGATAATTAAATGTTACAAAATGTGAAAGAAGATGTTTTTGTCAGTTGATTTAAAATGTTCAGACCTCAAAGTGTTTGGATGATGGAGGTAGCAGACCTCCTGCTATTTAAGTTAGGGACCAGTGTTCTAGTCTTTCAGGATGACCTTTTATAATTCACCCCTACCTAGTGGGGTTTTTCCCTGCTACACCAAGCTATAGACACATCTCAATTTGTTTGTGCTAATATCTGGTGATTTTAATAACACCTAACTCTATCCTAAACGTTTAATGTTTCAACAGTTTGTCAACTGCTCTACCAGGGAAAACAAAACATCAGATTTGCTTTATGCAAATGTCAAGGATGCATACATCTCTAAAGCAGGACCCCCTCTGGGCAAATCAGATCACAGTGTTGTTATCCTCTACTTGGAATATATAAGAAGCAGCTTAATGTATATATATATATATATATATATATATATAATATATATATATAATTTATTATATTATATACAGAAGAAACTTAAAGTCAGGATTAGAGAAAGCAAGGAGTCATACAGAAAGACGCTGGAGAGCAAGCTCCAGCAAAACAAGGAGATGTGAAGATCATAGGTTTCAAGCAAAAGGACGATCAGATAGAAGAAGTACGGACAGAACAAATGAACTAAACACATTCTTCAATTGGTTCAGTTTAGGAAACAAGCTCAGCATCCACCTCCCCTGTCCCAGGCCAAACAGACATGTCACCCTCCTTTGATCCACAACTTACCCATCATACCTCAAATGTTGTATCTTCCATCTCGAATCCTGGAGGTCAGGTGAGGAGGGAGCTGGAGAGACTGAACCAGAAGGTTGTATTTCCAGATGGTGTGCGCCTCAGAGTCCTGGAGGTCTGTGCGGAGAGTATCTGCATTACATCTTCAACCTTAGCTTGACCTAGGAGAAGGTCCCAGTGTTGTGGAAGACATCCTGTCTTGTTCCAGTACCACAGAAAACTAACCTATCAGTCCTCAATGAATATTGACCTGTTGACCGGACATCTTCATGAAGTTCCTGGAGAGTCTCTTGTTGGCCCACCTGAGTACGCAAACAAGCACATATCAGAACCCACTGCAGCGTACTTTATTGCCATGGAGTTAGAGTTGTAGATGCCATCATACTTACTTCAACAAACCCACTGTCATCTGGACAAAGCCAGCAGCACTGTGAGGATTGTGTTATTTGATTTCTCCAATGCATTTAACACAATTCAGACTGATATGCTTTGTCAGAAACCCAGGTGGAGGCCAGGTGTCAGACTCAGGTAGGGGCCTCAACAATCACCTTGATCAAAAACTTCCTTACAAACAGACAACAGTCTGTAATACTGAAGGTTCATTTGTCTAACCAAGTAGTCAGCAGCACAGGAGCACCACCAGGTGCTATACCTTCTCACTCTGTAAACCGCAGACTTCAGCACAGGACAGTCCAGTTATCTGCAGAGATACTTGGATGACCCTGCAGTTGTTGGCTGCATCAAAGATGGACAACAAATTAGAGTACAATGAGCTGGTGGACCACTTTGTGGCATGGTGTAGTAGAAGCAATCATGCCATCTTGAATGTGAACAAAACAAAGTAGATGATTGTAGATTTCATTCATTCATTCATTCATTCATTCATTCATTCAATCAATCAAACTGTATTTATAAGGCACCTTCCAACAATGCCTTGTATTGGCCAGTGCTTTACAAAATAAAACAAATAAAAACACAACACAATGAAACAAAAAGTTGTGTCAAGTAAAAACTAGAAATACAAACGCATTAAAAGAAAAATTTTAAACACTAAAAATCAAATGTCAAAAGTCTTTTTAAATAAATAGGTCTTGACTTTATCTTTGAATAAAAACGGGTCAGAGATGGCACGCAACTCATGGGGAAGACTATTCCGGGATGTTGAGCCAGCCACTGAAAATGGCTGGTCCCCCCATTGCTTACACCTAGACTGAGTCACCTTCAGCAGATGTTGAATGGCAGACTGTAGAAGGGTGGCTCTGTTCTGGAGGCTGCTCTGGAACCTCTGGAGAATATTTTGTGAAGAAGGTTTCCTTATAACCCTGCAGGTCTATGAAAAGAAAGATCAAAACACCTATACTTACCTAAGAATCCGTGCCTCACTTTTGCTCTCTTTGCGTCTTTGAGTCTAATTCTATATTCTAGACCTTGTTCCCCCTTATGACACCATCATAAAAAAAACTTTATCATCTGAACAACATCTATGTTGTTTTAATTGACTTGGCTGTCTAACAAAAAAGCAAACACAAAAACACATACACCAAATTGTGGTAGGTGACGAAACCTTTTCACTTTTAGCCAAAGTTAACAAATGTGGGTAACTTTTACTGATGCAGCAGGTGTTTTTCAGTAAAATCATCGAGATAATAATAGATCAAGTTACAAAATGTGATACACCTAAGATGGCATTAGAATAAAAACAACACAGCACATTTCAGTAAGCAAATATTCTAATTATTGTTAGCTTAGATTAAGTTTTCTTTCTCTAGCAAATCAAAGTTAATGAAGATTCTTTAATAAGTTGTCATGACTGCTGAAAACCCCTAAAAACCACCAAGCAAAGACAAGTTCAAACACATTTTATTCGGCCTGAAACCATTATGGAAAGTATCAAATCAGAAAAAAACACTTTATTTCAGTGACTTGCTATGCTCAAGTATTAGTTCTTGCCAAGTAATGCACATGTACCAGTTTGTTGGAGAGCTTATGTTTTTAAAATTCAGTTAAACAACAGTTGCCCCTTCATTCTAGCTCTGGAAAAGCAGTACAAAATAGAGTGGATGGATTGATAAACATTTAGTAGCAAAGACTGCTTCATAACTTTTTGAGAACTTTATTAGCTTTACACACCTTTTCCTTTCTTCCTTTCTTCCAGCAGAGTCATTTAAACTCAAACATTTTGGCTGGCTACCAAAATTATGCTATTTATAGGTATCTCCAGAATGCAGTAAGGGATTCATACCCAGTTTGAAACAGATTCTAGAACTCAAATTATAACTGTGCAGCTGTGTCTTGGTTTAATGGTCCTGGATCAATATGTTAATCTTTTCTCCCCAACCTGAGATCATTACAACTGGAAAGATTTTTCTTTTTTTTTGAACCAAGACTGATCAGCATTTTTCTGCATAAACATAAACATGTTTCTCTATATCCCACTACATCTCCAAGTATGTGACCCAATAAATCCTTCAACCAGAATACTATGATGCTGTGATGTTAAGGGTTGGTCTAATACAGTGTCTCTCAAAAGGATTCTGCGGTAAAATATCAGATTTTTGTAATTTACAAAACTAAGACCAGGATAAATCATGTCAAACTCGTTTCCATATTTTTCTAAAATGTGATACTTATCCAGTACAATTCAACTAAAAACAAATAAATCTGTTTGAAAATGAGCAATGTGATTGCAGAATCCTAGATTTACCCAACATTATATTTAACACCACAAAACTTGGCATTTTAAAAGGAATGTATAAATTGCAGTAATTCAGGTGACAAATTTGCCGTAATGCATTTTAGTAAGAAACTAATGGCTGTCCCTAAGCATTTCTCCTTCAGTTTTACAAAGAATTTTCCCATCTTGACCAATGGCACTGTTTACTAAACATTCATGGAGTGTCCATGTTTTCTGCGAAGGCTGAACTGTGTCAGTATGTGTAATGTGAAGAAAGTACAGGGGTTGGACAATGAAACTGAAACACCTGTCATTTTAGTGTGGGAGGTTTCATGGCTAAATTGGACCAGCCTGGTAGCCAGTCTTCATTGATTGCACATTGCACCAGTAAGAGCAGAGTGTGAAGGTTCAATTAGCAGGGTAAGAGCACAGTTTTGCTCAAAATATTGAAATGCACACAACATTATGGGTGACATACCAGAGTTCAAAAGAGGACAAATTGTTGGTGCACGTCTGAGACCAGGACAGCAAGTCTTTGTGATGTTTCAAGAGCCACGGTATCCAGGGTAATGTCAGCATACCACCAAGAAGGACGAACCACATCCAACAGGATTAACTGTGGACGCAAGAGGAAGCTGTCTGAAAGGGATGTTCGGGTGCTAACCTGGATTGTATCCAAAAAACATAAAACCATGGCTGCCCAATCATGGGCAGAATTAAATGTGCACCTCAACTCTCCTGTTTCCACCAGAACTGTCCGTCGGGAGCTCCACAGGTCAATATACACGGCCGGGCTGCTATAGCCAAACCTTTGGTCACTCATGCCAATGCCAAACGTCGGTTTCAATGGTGCAAGGAGCGCAAATCTTGGGCTGTGGACAAAGTGAAACATGTATTGTTCTCTGATGAGTCCACCTTTACTGTTTTCCCCACATCCGGGAGAGTTACGGTGTGGAGAAGCCCCAAAGATGCGTACCACCCAGACTGTTGCATGCCCAGAGTGAAGCATGGGGGTGGATCAGTGATGGTTTGGGCTGCCATATCATGGCATTCCCTTGGCCCAATACTTGTGCTAGATAGGCGCGTCACTGCCAAGGACTACCAAACCATTCTTGAGGAACATGTGCATCCAATGGTTCAAACATTGTATCCTGAAGGCGGTGCTGTGTACCAGGATGACAATGCACTAATACACACAGCAAGACTGGTGAAAGATTGGTTTGATGAACATGAAAGTGAAGTTGAACATCTCCCATGGCCTGCACAGTCACCAGATCTAAATATTATTGAGCCACTTTCGTTTCGGGTGTTTTGGAGGAGCGAGTCAGGAAATGTTTTCCTCCACCAGTATCACATAGTGACCTGGCCACTATCCTGCAAGAAGAATGGCTTAAAATCCCTCTGACCACTGTGCAGGACTTGTATATGTCATTCCCAAGACGAATTGACGCTGTATTGGCCGCAAAAGGAGGCCCTACACCATACTAATAAATTATTATGGTCTAAAACCAGGTGTTTCAGTTTCATTGTCCAACCCCTGTATATTGCATGCCATTCACTCTGCCATAAAAGTGCACGTTTTTCATATGACATTGTAAACAACATTTCAGCAGTGCTAGTGGAAATAAAGATGCAACTACTAAAAGGGTTACAGCTGTTCCAGCTGAGTGCAGTTCCAGATAAACGTCTACAAGGAGTTTTATGAATGTATGAGTGCAGATTGTGACAGAAAATAAAAAACCCTGAAGCGTTGCTATTTTTACTGTGCTTATTTTTACATGGCATTTTGCCTACTGATCATGTGCAGGTTGCTACTGTTTTGTGTAAAATTAAGGTACAATGATTAAGGTTCAATATTACCAATTTTACAGACAGTTTATACTAAATGACTCAGATCATTTAAGGCCAAATTAAATAACATGATTAAAAATAGAAAATGTCAAAAAAACTGGATCAGCATATCAAAGAAACATAAAACTTTACATGTATTTTAAACTATTTTAGTTGTCTGGAACCACTGTACAACAGAATTATTAATTCTCAGCACTGACAGAGAAGGATGCAAGCTTTCCCTTTTGCTTTTCAGGGTTCTCCTAGTCCTTGAACATGTGCTAAAGGGAGGTTAAAGCAAGTGCTTGGAGTCATTTACCTCCATATGAGACTGCTCGTTGAGATGGGATAGAAATCTAGGAATCAAGCCCCGCTGAAATGACTTGTCAGTCAGTCTGCTCCTCTGTATTAAAAGTGCCATGAAGACATATTGACTCAACCATCCCTGAGTGCCCTTGCTGGTTGGCTTCTAGACAGAGGAAGCCTCCATTCTAATTATAATGGGAAGACAAATTCACTCCAGCAGGCAAGCAAAGAGAAATGCAGCAGAGTGACCAAAATGATGAATCATGTCTTTTACTTCTGCAGCTTAAATAAGTTCATTATTTTATCTCTCATAGCTCTCAGCATGCAGTTGGTTGGTTCTAAAATGATGAACTGTGTTTGTTTGAGGGTATCAGCTTGAGCAAAGTTTTCTTTAGGGCAAAGGACCAAGTGTGATTTGTCTGATGATGATTCTAGGCTTTGTAAAAAGCTGGAGCAGACACACTTAGGTGTGTTTGCAAGTCAAATAAAACCAAAACTGAGGGCATGTATGACAATTTAAATTGTACATACAGTTTATTTAAGTGAGCTACATGGTGGTGCAGTGGTTAGCACCACCATGGTGCTGCCATGCAGGTCATCAGTTACAATCTGGATTAGGGTCTTTCTGTGTGGATCTTCAAGTGCTTTCCATGCAGACATACTGTACATGTTTTTTTTTTAATTAAGCATTCATGTTTTATTCCATCATCTAAAAACAAGCATAAAGCCATGCATGTATGGAATAATTTATCAATGAACATAAAACAGAATTCTGCTTACACCTACAAGAAGAAGCTTAAGCTGTATTACATTAGTGGAATTTCGGGAATACCTGATTTCTTTATTGTTCTTTGCTCTTTTCCTGTTCTATCTGTGACTATAAGTATGGTTATATTTAGTTTGTATATATTGTATTATGTCAAAATATGTGTGATGTAAAAGGACCCCAGGAAGAGTAGCTGAAGCAGTGCAATAAACAAACAAACAAACAAACACCGCAGAGCTCCCCCAACTGTCCAGCCATCGCCAGCAGCCCCAGCCTGCCCAACCAGAAATGAAACAAAAAACATACACAAACACAACATATTAAAAATTGCAGTTAATGATTTTGTGTTTTTTAAGATGTTGTTGTGGTTTTAAAAATGTAATTTTAAATATATGGTGGTGTTCTTTATTAGTAGGTGTGCTTAGTGATTTGTTGATTTGGTTTGCACTTACAGGCTCCTGTAGTACAGTTCAGTAACTGTAGCATTAATACAAATTCTTAGAAACAGTACATTACGTATAGTACATCCTCATAACTGCTTAAACGTCATAAACTCTGCAATGACAAGAGAAAGGAGACTTTGCAATTTTTTGATTTTTTCTAGTTGCATTCAGCTGGTCTTGATTTCCATTTATTATACACTGTGAAGAACAATTGGATAATTGTTTTCTTTGGAGCCCCAGTCCATATGGACAGTTTATATATATATATATATTAAAACATTTAACAACATTTAAAACAGTTTTTAACTACATTAACTAGAGATGTGTAGTATTACAATGCAATTCTGCAAGTATTTTTTTTACAATAAAATACTTACATTTTTCATATGGGTGCTCTACTTGAAAATATACCTTCGATCTTCAACATATAATGCATGTGATACTGACATATAAAGATGGATACTTTAAAAACAAATGAATTAATAATTTAAAACTTAGTATAAAGTTTTAACTAAAGTTAAGATTTTAAATGGACAGTCAAGTAAGTGAAAGACATAAAATTGCTAGAAAGAAAGAAATTGAAAAAACTTGCTGATGGATGTCTAATCAGACAGAAAGTTGCTGCAATCAAAGAAGACTGAAATAATGAATGAATGGAAATACAAGATTTAACTGTAGATATGCACAGAGACAGAGAAAGAAGGAGATCAATAAAATTCCTCTGATTAGAGACTCTCATCTCAAATGTGATAAGATGGTTCCCTTGTGGATTGCCGTGTCTTAGTGCAAGTCTCAGTCTGGGAGACATGAATTGAATTCTTAGATCCTCTCCAGGATGATCATCGTCATAGAGTAATATGCTTTCGTTTATTCGCCTTTTCATTTCCTGGCTAAATCTGGGCTGGGCCTACGCCCTGTCAGTAACTCCTGGATGAGAATAGCAATCATTCAGTTCAGTACAACACAACAGCGAAAAATGGTAGCAAAATATACGTTTTGTTGAGACAGGAGATTAAAAGAAATGGCTAGAGGTGAATGGATGTGAAAGAACCAGAGGCAAAGATTGGAAGCAAGAAGACCGGCCACAGTAAAAAGCAGGGAAGAAAGATGTAATAGAAATCAAAGGGCACTCCTGCTTCTAATAATTGGAGCAGTGATGGGCCAATGGTGTCTGAGAGGTTTTCCACCTGAGGGTGCTATACCTCAGGGGCAGACACACTGAAACCACATTACAGCCCTCCTGTGTGCACTCAACGGTTTCCTTCAATAGCTGGTGAAACAGAGTAAAGAAAAGAAAGACAAAGAATCACCCTGTCACCCCATCTGGAGATTTTTCTGGCCGCAACTGGATTTGGACATCTCTATTGTGGCCTGTAGAGATTTTTTACAGAAGACACATCAGTGAATAAGAGGTGGAAAGGTAACAGTGTTACTCCAGGTTCATGCTAATGATTTAGAATAATAATTAATGTCACTATTAGTAATCTACACTCAAAAGCATGAAATAGCTAAGCAAAATCCAGAAATATTAGTGTCGAGTATGTAATCACGGACGACTAAGGTGGTTATTCTGCTTTCCCTGAATGATTTTCTGTTTAGATATTAAACAGTATTGTATTTTTGTTACTTCAACACAATAACCCAGTTTCTACAGCAACATCTGTTTTCTGTGTCAGAGCCACCAGTTGCATAGAGTGTAAATGTGTGGAGTTTGAATTAAGTTTAAACCCTTGGTTAACTAAAGCAGTCTAAGGAGGAAAGTACCTTTGCATCACTTTATGAAGCAAAGACTCTGAAACATTTAATGAGCACATGTTCAGGATGTCTCTGCTTAGCCAACCTCTACTTTAATACTAGAAATGTAACATTATTGGTTTGCTGATCAAAGACTTCTTTGAAATACAGTATGAGAGAAAGTTTTTTTACTAGACTCCTTGGTGGAGATTTTTTGCAAATAAAACAAACTGAATAAAAACACTGGTTCTCCAGAGGAACTCAGTGGTATTTGCTTGTCAAATGTGACAGAACAGCCCTCTCATTTTCATGAAATTATGCTCTGCCGTCTGAGTTTTTTTCACAACACTTTACATTTTAAGTTTGCTCTGCTATGCTACAAGAATGCTGAAACACTTAAGATCTGACATCAAAGAAGTCGTTTCACTTCATGCCTTCAGATAAACTAAAGACTCATTTGGTGTTTAAATCCCGCCTTTTCTAATTTCTTATTATTGAGATTGATGTTTTTGCTGCTTTCATCAGTTATTTAATCATGTTTTTTACACCTTAAGATTCACATTTTTGTTTTGTTCCACAGAGTACTTTGCAAAGGTATTCACACCGCTTGATGAATAGTTAGTTCATTTTATGCTAAACAAACACATGGGTCCCGGGAAAAACATAAAGATAAAACGAATAAAATGAAAAGAGTAAAAATTTCTCAAAAAGGATATATCTCCAATGATTCCACATTTTAAATAAAACCTAACTGAGTTTAATGCGGGATCATCATTCTATGTTAACTAATTTATCTAACAAACTTTTGAGGCCTTCATAGAACAGCTGTATTTATACTAAGATTAAGAGGTTGGGTCAATTCCGAAAGCAATTGATTGCACTCGAATTAATTTAGGGGTATCAGAGTAAAAGAGGGTTAATATGTATTAAATATTTGAAATATGTATTTTGTGCTGTTTTGAAAACAATATATCATGTTCATTTCACTTCACAAATATTTAAACTTTTCGTTTTGGTATGTCCCACAAAATTTAAATAATACAAATTGGAATACAACAAATGTTAAATGGGTATTAATACTTATGCAAGTCAACATATAATCTGATCGCATGAACATGATTCTTTAGCTTTCTCCTGCTGTCCTCCAGTTCACATTTTGGACTTTTCCATGCAGTCAAACTCAACTAACTAATTCTGATCAAACTTTGCTGACCTAATATTCTGCGTTTCTGCCTTTGTGTTTGACAAGCAGCCCAATCTTTGTTCTGTTAATCTCAGCCTTGTCCTGTCAGTTGCACTCAGACCATATTTGAGAAAACTTACTCCGCTCGTCTTCATTTCTTCAAGGGCTTCACCTGAACTGAGGCGACTGTGGCTCAGTAGGAAGAGTAGTCGTCTTGCAATCAGAAGGTTGTGGGTTTGATTCCAGCTTCCTCCTGCCATATGTCGATGTGCCCCTGGGCAAGGCACTTAACCTCAAGTTGCCTACCGATCTGCGTATCGGTGTATGAATGTGTGAGCGTTAGTGAGTCCGATTGGGTGAATGTGGCTCTAGTTTAAAGCGCTTTGCGTGGTCTGTATGACTGGAAAAGCGCTATATAAGTTCAGTCCATTTAAACTCCACGGGATGGTTGTCTTATCCAAATCAACCTTCCACATCAATGATCCATTTTAATTACCGAGAACAGCTACCTTTCTCCTTTGTACATCAAAACATTTTGTTCATTTTTTTTTCTTGATCTGTCCTTTTTGAACTTTTCATTAATTTATTGTAAAGCTCATTGAAAACAAAGCAGGGTAATGTCTACTTTATGATCATATTTACTATAAACATCTCTCTAACCTGAGATCAATCTAAACAAAGCCACTAGAGAAAATAATTCAGCAGTGAGAAATGTTGCACTGAGCTGTGATAAAATTGCTCCTTGATGGATGTGGTATGTGTCACACTCAGCAGTTTATTTCTGACCCTGTATTCCTGTCATCATTCTGATTCAGTGTCAATTTTTCTATATGATTTTCTTAAGTCAATGTCAACAATCATATTCTCCAGAATGACAGCTATTGTTCAAAACATAGCTCCTAAATGGGTAAGAAATGACATCTGTATAATTAACTTATTGTATATCTGTGGGAGGGACAAACAGTGTCAGTTATGTAACGCTACAATTTTCTATAGGAGTCACAACCTAATTGATAGCATGTACTATTAAGGAATGCTTTGACAGTTACAGGGGTTGGACAATGAAACTGAAACACCTGTCATTTAGTGTGGGAGGTTTCATGGCTAAATTGGACCAGCCTGGTAGCCAGTCTTCATTGATTGCACATTGCACCAGTAAGAGCAGAGTGTGAAGGTCCAATTAGCAGGGTAAGAGCACAGTTTTGCTCAAAATATTGTAATGCACACAACATTATGGGTGACATACCAGAGTTCAAAAGAGGACAAATTGTTGATGCACGTCTTGCTGGCGCATCTGTGACCAAGACGGCAAGTCTTTGTGATGTATCAAGAGCCACGGTATCCAGGGTAATGTCAGCATACCACCAAGAAGGATGAACCACATCCAACAGGATTAAGTGTGGACGCAAGAGGAAGTTGTCTGAAAGGGATGTTCGGGTGCTAACCCAGATTGTATCCAAAAAACATAAAACCACGGCTGCCCAAATCACGGCAGAATTAAACGTGCACCTCAACTCTCCTGTTTCCACCAGAACTGTCCGTCGTGAGCTCCACAGGGTCAATATACACGGCCGGGCTGCTATAGCCAAACCTTTGGTCACTCATGCCAATGCCAAACGTCAGTTTCAATGGTGCAAGGAGCGCAAATCTTGGGCCTAGACAATGTGAGAAATGTATTGTTCACTGATGAGTCCATCTTTACTGTTTTCCCCACATCTGGGAGAGTTACGGTGTGGAGAAGCCCCAAAGAAGCGTACCACCCAGACTGTTGCATGCCCAGAGTGAAGCATGGGGGTGGATAAGTGATGGTTTGGGCTGCCATATCATATGGCATTCCCTTGGCCCAATACTTTTGCTAGATGGGCGCGTCACTGCCAAGGACTACTGAACTGACTACTGAACCTGACTACTGAATCTTGAGGACCATGTGCATCCAATGGTTCAAACATTGTATCCTGAAGGCGGTGCTGTGTACCAGGATGACAATGCACCAATACACACAGCAAGACTGGTGAAAGATTGGTTTGATGAACATGAAAGTGAAGTTGAACATCTCCCATGGCCTGCACAGTCACCAGATCTAAATATTATTGAGTCACTTTCGGGTGTTTTGGAGGAGCGAGTCAGGAAACGTTTTCCTCCATCAGTATCACGTAGTGACCTGGCCACTATCCTGCAAGAAGAATGGCTTAAAATCCCTCTGACCACTGTGCAGGACTTGTATATGTCATTCCAAGACGAATTGACGCTGTATTGGCCGCAAAAGGAGGCCCTACACCATACTAATAATTATTGTGGTCTAAAACCAGGTGTTTCAGTTTCATTGTCCAACCCCTGTATATTACAGATTTAAAAATATGTTGCGTAATGTAATTATTTAGAGTATGCTTTTTTGTGACTCTATTTCTGTATGTTAGTTATTTGACGGTGTCCTCTAAGAATACACAAACTGTGTAGTGCAGCTTGTGTAGACAATAAATTTAGTTGTGAAAATGACAAGCAAAGAAAAGTCTGGGTTTAGATTTTTACAGACAATAGATTCCTTTTGAGTAAAAATGACATTAACAGTCCACCAAAAGCATTAAATTATTCTGGTAAAGTTGTTCATACCTGCATCAATATGGCAAAATATATTGACTGTCTTCCACTCGGCTCTAAGCTTTGGTTAGGAATCAGATTTAGGCTTTTTTGGGCCACGAGAAAGTGTAGAATATTTTCTGTTACACAGCACTTAAGGCCTCGTGCGGCCTTGATTGTCTCTTCCGGAGTTTTTAAAACTTTTTATTGCTGTGACTGTACATTGGCAAGTTTTTATGTGAGTAGATATTTTCTTCTAGCCTTTTCTCAATAACATTATATTACTAAAAGCATTCATTTGTCCACCTTTACACACACATATGAGCTTTAGTTCCATAGGGTGTAATATGATGTCGGGCTCCCTTGTCAACTGCAGGCTTTCCTAATGTGTTTATGAGAATATTTGATCATTCTTTTAAAAGCCCATTTGTGAGGTTAGACATGCATTTCAGTCAAGAAGGCCTGGTTTATACTCTAATTCATCCCAAAGACTTTTTCAATCGGGTTAAGGTCAGGACTCTGCAGGCCAGTCAAGTTTTAGACACTAAACTTGCTCATAAATGTCTTTGAGTGCCTTGTTTTGTGCACTGCTGTTCAGTCATGTTGGAACAGGAAGGGGCCATCCCCAAACTGTTCCTACAAAGTTGAGAGCATGAAATTGTGCAAACGGATTTGTGTGCTGAAACATTAAGAATTCCTTTTACTAGAACTAAGGTGCTGAGCCCAACTCCAGAAATAAGCTCCCCACACCACAATTCTCACTGCACCAAACTTTCTTTCAGAAATATTTTATCAGCAAAGTACTTATACCAGATAAGTATACGTGAAAAACAAACTGGTAGCCCATCCTAAGTACAATATCCCTTGCAATATATATATATCTATATCTATATATATCTATATAGATATAGATATATATAGATATATATAGATATAGATATTTATTTATTATCTGTCTTTAAATGATTTTGGAGGGGATGGTCAAAGAGTAATGTTGAAATGTTAAAATAAAAAGAGATGTACTGTCTTGACTGTAACACGGTTAAATTCTAGAGAAATTTTTTTATAAAATGTAGCCAGATACAAATGTCGAGAAATTTCACGTTGGAATATTAAAGTAATATTTGATTTCAGATTTTTTGATGAAAATACTGCAAAATTATTTGCAAAATTTAATGTTTTACAGACTTGTTTTCATTGGGACTGAATTTTGAAAAAGTGTAGGTGTGTTAAAAAATAGGTAAAAAAACAATTTAAACATTCCTTTAAATTTCAGTGGAGATTTTATTTATTGTCATTTAATGAGAGAATGTCACGTGTGTTTCTGAGAGTTGGACTCCAGAATGCAGGCAGGCAGGCAGGAGCATGTGAATAAAACGATTTCAATAAATAACAAAAAAAGGAAAAACTAACAGCAGGTATAAACATGGACAGGCTTGGCAACAGTTGAGGACATGGACTGGCTTGGCTTAGTATGACAAACAGTATGTATCCGCAAGGGGTAAAAAGAACACCAGAGTATATAATGAGCATAGCACAGGTGAAAACTGTGATGTGACCCGATGAGCTGATTACTATGGCAGAGGCAGAGAGTCAAAACAATGACTGGAACTAAACAGAAATCCAAGGACACAATCTAACCAAAGGAAATTCTGACGAACATAACAGAACATAAAATGCACCACAAAAGAACAACTAAGAAATAAAACCTAAAGGAATGAACTAAAGCATCGCCTGGAAAACATGATCACAAAGAGAGGAAAAACAAAACTCAGACACCTTCAAATCATGACAAACAATATAGATTTTACATTTGGATCAGGAATAGCCAGTAGCTCTGCAATAGCCTAACTCTACACAAAACTTAGAATATTTCTATCTTTAAACACAGCCCCCACTTTTTAAACACATTTTTTATTGATTACTAAGAATACATTTTTTTTTGTATAAAAAAAAACATTTGAGGTACACTTTTTTAACTTTGTGAGTGTTTCTAAGAATTACCTGATATTACCTGATAGAATTACTCATATTTATTTCTAGTCAAACATTGTTTGAATCTTATGGGATTTTTACTCTTTTTCTACACTCTGTACTTGTCCTTATTTCATCCTGTTTTTCAGACTAAGGGAAATGGAATATCTTCTTCCTGTCTTATATGAGAACTGTATGTAATGTTTGTAAAATAATAAAATCTACACAATAAAATTTAGCTGGCTAATGGGGTGTGAGGTTTATCTTGTGTATGCATTTGCATTTTATGAATCTATCATTAACTTGTAGTTAACCTGCACATCTAATCGTTCATTGATAAAATGCAAAATGCTTGCTTCGCAAATTAAGTGTGGATCTTCCATCCAACCAGAGCTGTGACTCTGCAAGATAGTTTATGAATGCTGAAAACTTGTTTTCAGTGAGTATTTATTGTGAGTTGTTTACAACAAGTTGTTTTCACAAACACATTTTGCTTTCAATTCATTGTCCCCAAGCTGTAAAAGCACCCAAGGCTACATGTCCCATTTTTTGCTGAAATTACGTTTTCCCCAAACTGCCGCTTTCATTGGTTTGGTCCCATATGTTTGATGTCAGGAAACTTGTGACCGAATGATTCAGAGCTTTTTGTAAAACCCTTGGGGGGTCTTTTTTTATAACACTTATAGTTAATACCTCTACATTTAGACCACGCTTGCCTTGCTCTTGAGGTAGATGAGTTTTTTGATCCATGGTAAGTAAAAAGAAAAAAATAAGGCAAACTAGGTCAAAACTTTTTTTTTTAAATTAGGCTATGCGTCTTTTGCTTGCATGTAGTGTATTCATCACTTTAAGCAACTTAAAATAAATCTATCCTGGTTAGAACAGATGGACCCTGAAATATTAACACCAATTTCTTAATGTGTACTGACAAGTCTAAACTGGCAAGTTAGTCTAGTTTAGCCTTGTTCAGGAGCTGCTCTTATTTAAAATTCTACCAAGACAGATCAAAATTAAGGAGGACTAAACAATTGTGTTATCAGCTCATTGAGATTATTGCAAACACAAATAATACATTTGTGTAATTGATATCGTCAATTTTATTATGTCAAGGTGTTGTTACAAAGTACAGGAGCAAAGTTAAAAGACTTTGTAACCTGAAAGCACACAGGATGCGCTTTGGACCTTTGGGAGCTGCAAAAATCTGTTCTGCCGTTGAGCAACACACCGGGGGGCTTGGTGGTGGTAAAAAAGATGTTAGAATTAGCATGACGACTGTTTAATGCTCGTTACTTTGGCATTTATCATAAACGGACTGACTCTCACATACTTGAACAATTTTATGATGTCTGTACCCAGCTCTGACGGATGGCACTGTGATTAGTGTCTTGGTAAAAAAACTAAGTCAAGTCAAAAAACTAAAGACCAATTAGAGCACTATTTATCTGCTTGCTAAAGAAAAATATTTTGAGTGTTTCAACTCAGAAACCTTTAGTGAGCAATATACTTTGCTTGAAAACATGTCTTGAGACATTTTCTTAATTGAATTTAGGTTTTCTTAATTGAATTTAGGTCTGGACTTTGAAAGGAAATTTCTCCTTTGCATTACTTCTTGAGGTTTAGGCTGTTGTCACACTTTCTCCTATCTTGCTATGTAAGCTGACAAAACATCTGTGTGTAGTTCTAACAAATCATTGACTATGAGTTTTAATGTTTTCAGGTACAAAAGAAAAAAATCCACAAATGAGTTTTGATCATCAACTAGGAATGCTCATTGAGCAAAATTTGTGTTAAACACATTGTTAAATGCTTAGAAAGGCAAGCTGGGAGGATTATTTTCCCTTTGGCATTTGTCTTCCAATGCCTTTAAAACAAAAGGCTAATACACAACAGTGTGATTGGGTATTAATGGAATATGTTTCTATTTTCATAATAATAATATTTTTATCACAATTTAGGGTTGTGAAAAGACTGACATGTAAAATGTCTATAAATGAAGAGTTTAAGACAATAAAGCAAATATCCTTGGTCTATGTATTTGTCAAAATAGAACCATAGTGGTTAACTGCTGTCTGAAACAATTCTTAGACTGTCTACAGGGCGGATGCATTCCAGAATCACTGACATTAAGATCACATTGAGAGACATAATGTAATTTACCTGCCTCATCAGCTAATGCTGCGCAAATCCATTTTCGCCCAAACAGGAAAAGCCCCATACATTACCTCGATGACTACACAAAGTCAAGGGGGAAAGACTAATGAGACTAAATGTAATTACTGTCCACCTCCAATTTGAAAACAAAATAAACTCTTCTGCTCTTCCATTTGAAAATAGACCTTTAGGTTTCCACTCAGCGCCACAATGGGCTTTTCTGTCATTATTTAGACTGGTGTTTGTGCTTCTTATTGGGATTCCCATTAGCTGATGGCTCAGCCATCGTATTCTCCCTGACATCTGTGAGCCTATTAAAAAAATGGAATGGAATGGAATAAACTAAACAGAAGGTGTTGAGTTATTGACATTCTAACAATATATTTCAGAAACTTTTCTTGCTGCAGTGCTTAGTCAGAATATGAGTCCTGTCAGATAAATATCCGAAAACTCTGTCATCTCCAATCAGTCAAATTTCCCGAAAGTCACTGCTTTTTATCTGCTCATGTTTTTTTTTAAAGGCTCTCTGAGTAGAGGAAAAAAAAAAATAGTGCTGCCTTACACATCCCCATTGCCGGGTGCCTTTCAAATTCCACTCATACAAGGTGACTTCCACATTTTTGCAGGATTATAATGGGCCATGGAGGTTAAAGTGTAAGTTGAGCACACTCTATTTCTTCCTCTTCCCTTCCATCTGCATTCCTTTACATCTCATTAAAGGCCTGTGTTATGAAGCCTTTTCGTAAATGTTGAAAAGTTATTTTTAAATTATGAACAAATCAGAGAAAAGCTGAGTGTTTCTTTGTTTCAGTTTATTTAAAATCCAGATTTGTTGGTCTCAGAGGCTGAAGCTATTGACTAGTCTGAAAGGGGCCAAGCCTAAAGAAAACCTCTACCATCTTACCAAACTCTAATCTCAATAAAATTATTTGCTGTTTTATGAATTAAACAACTATAATAATTTTGTTTTTCACAACTCCTAACTTTTCTGTCAAAGAGTTATGTATATACATGTTTTAGATGTTCTAATCTGAGAAAAATCTCACTCCCACTTGTGTGAATCTGACTTAGTGTTTGATTGGAGCACATAGATATGAGGTGTGACTTTGAGTCACATAACTTGGACTCAACTGAGACATAAGTCAAACATTGAATGTCTTTAGACTTGATTCAATGAAATCACAAAGTTATTGGTGTTGAAGTCTAAGTCAGGTTGACTTAGACTTCAACACCAATAGCTTTTGACTTCACTTGACTTTAGCCTTTTAAGTTGCCTTAGAGATGTCTTGAACGATAACTTCATTAGTTTCAAGCCAGTTTGTGCTAACTCCTCAAAATTCCCAAATCTAATGCAGCATGCCTTTAGGTTACACAAGAGGAGTACAAAGAGGTACAGTGACATTGCTGAGCACATAAAAAATTCTACCTAAAGTAATTTCATTTGCTCACATAAAGTGCAAAGTTGTTAAAAGAAACTGTGGTAGGAAAAGTATATAGATAAAAAATTACCAACAAAGAGACTATAACATCCAACTTCCTTTGACATTTACAGTTACGCTAAGAATGATGTCAGGGCCAATAAGTAATGTCTAATTAATATTACCTCAGCAGCCAAGAAAAATAATTGCTTACTAGTCAAGTCACAGAGGCTTGAATTCCATTTTGCATACATGACTAAAAGTGATGCATGTTCTCGTTCTCGGTTTGAAAAGAAAATCCTAAAAATTGTCATCAAGGTTATCCAGTCCAAGCTAACACCTTAACTTGTTTTATATACCAAGCCAGACCTAAAATTTACTAGAAAATATTAGAAGTAGTCAAAATGTGAAAAAGTTAAAAAGCAGCTAATCCTTACATTTTTGATGCCTAAACCAAAACACGTTTGTGAATAGTTACTTTAAGAGAAATGCATGCCAATTTTCTCTAAACTGTGAAGCAGTCAATTATTAAAGCTTTTGCTTGAGCATAAATTTTTTAAGTAAGCAAATAACTGTAGAATTATATTCCTGAACACATTTTGGAAAGTATCCACAGTACATTAACATAATTGTTCATTAAGACAAAACACGTACCGACATATGCCACTTTAAAGGAACAACAGTCTTAAGGAAATTTTAATTTCTTTAATACGCATTCTGCCATGATCCCTAGACTTTGAGTTTGGTTTTCTGTGAGTTCTGTGTTCCTGATGCTTCTGTTCTGAAGTATCCCTGTAGTTTTGGGATTTACGTAGCTCCGCTTTCTTAGTGCTCACTTTTGTTACCAGTATTTAGTGTCATTCACAAGCTCTTGTCCTCAGTTTACTCCAACTCCATGCTTTCACCCACAGCTGCCATCTTGTAGAGATCAATTACCTGTTTTGCAGGCCAGTAGTCACATCCCCAGCAATTAAGCCTCCAGTCTGCAATCACTTCTTTCAAGGTCCTTTCATTTTTGTATTGTCCGTCACTGGTTGTGATTTCTCATTTGTGCTTTCTCCTTTGTTCCTGTAAGTTTTGTAGTCTTTTTAAATAAATCCCATTCAGCATGATACTTACTTACTTTAATTCACAATATCTGACGCACTGTTTCAAAAAAGGACCTACTGTTTCGAAAAAAGTTATGGTTTTGGTCCCTTTACTTATTTAGACTCAAAATTTGAATTTGAGAACTTGGAACTTCACTCACAACATGCACTTGTGTATCCTTACTAAGAACTAGACTTCAGTGGAAAGACTAGATTATATGTGACATGCTATGATATGGTCTCAATGCTGATACCAAATCTTAAAGCAGATGCACCAATTTAAGTAAATAACACTCCAGTTCCACACTCCTATCCATCTGACCCTATAGTATGTACAATTTCATCCCCTGCTAAGCCAGGCTGCTGTGGATTTATATTGACATTTTTAAGGGCAGGAGGGTCACCATTCTGTGTCATTATATTTACCACCTATGTGCACCATGGCTACAGATTTGAGACGAAGGCTAAATAAATATTGCAGCATTGAACCAATAATAATATTACCTGAGCTCATTGTACACTATGCAGACACCCCGTCTTCACACCGGTGAAGATAAATTCACCTTTCCATGCCAAATGCTTGAAGTGGACTGATGGCATAATATCCTACTTTATAACGAATTCAGCTAATCTTTATTTGACCACATGGGAAACACTGTACAGATGGTCCCCATCCCCCGGGCTGCGGAATGGTACCGGTCTATGGACCAATTGGTGCCCCTTTCGGTCATGACCCAAAGTTCATGGCCATAGGTGAGGGTAGGAACGTAGACCGACCGGTAAATCGAGAGCTTCGCTTTTCAGCTCTCTCCTCACCACAACGGACCGGCACAGTGCTCCCATTACAGCGGCAGCCGCACCGATCCGTGTGTCGATCTCCCGCTCCAATCTTCCCTCACTCGTGAACAAGACCCCGAGATACTTGAACTCCTCCACTTGTGGCAGGAACTCCCCTCCAACCTGAAGAGGACAAGCCACCCTTTTCCGATCGAGTACCATGGCCTCTGACTTGGAGGAGCTGATTTTCATCCCAGCCACTTCACACTCGGCTGCGAACCACCCCAGCGCATGCTCTAGGTCTTGGCTAGAGGGGGCCAGCAGGACCCCGTCATCTGCAAAAAGAAGAGACTTAGTGCCGGCAATGCGGACGAAACTCCTGCTCTGCTTGTACAGGGACTGGATGGCCCCTAATAAAGGGCCCCCGATTCCATACTCCAGGAGCACCCCCCACAGGGCATCACGTGGGACTCAGTCGAAGGCTTTCTTCAGGTCCACAAAACACATGTGGACCGGTTGGGCAAACTCCCATGAGCCCTCGAGTACCCTGTAGAGGGTATAGAGCTGGTCCAGTGTTCAACGGTAGGGACGAAAACCACACTGCTCCTTCTGAAGCCGAGGTTCGACTATCAGCCAGACTCTCCTCTCCAATACCCTGGCTTAGGCTTTACCAGGGAGGCTGAGGAGTGTGATGCCCCTGTAGTTGGAACACACCCTCCGGTCACCCTTCTTATGAAGGGGGACCACCACCCCAGTCTGCCAGTCCCCGATTGCCACGCAGTGTTGAAGAGGTGTGTCAACCATGACAGCCCCACAACATCCAGAGATTTGAGGTAATCAGGGCGGATCTCATCCACCCCTGAAGCCCTGCCAATGCGGAACTTTTTAACCACCTCGTGACTTCAGCCTGGTTGATGAAAGAGTCCAACCCCGAGTCCCCAGCCTCTGTTCCACCAGGGAATGCGTGATGGCAGGATTGAGGAGGTCCTCGAAGTACTCCTTCCACCGCCCAATAATGTCCTTAGTCGAGGTCAGCAGCTTCCCATCCCCACTGTAAACAGTGTTGTCGAAGCACTGCTTCCCCCTCCTGAGGCGCCGGACGGTTTGCCAGAATCGCTTCGAGGCCGACCGGTAGTCCTTCTCCATGGCCTCACCGAACTCCTCCCAGGCCCGAGCTTTTGCCTCTGTCGCAGCCCGGGCCGTGGCACGCTTAGCCTCACGGTACACGGTAACCACAGCCGCTAGGACTCCTTCTTCAGCTTGACCGCGTCCCTTACTGCCGGTGTCCACCATCGGGTTCCGGGATTGCTGCTGCGACAGGCACTGCAGACCTTACGGCCGCAGCTACGGGCAGCAGCATCGACAATAGATGCGGAGAACATGGTCCATTCAGACTCTACAGGGGTTGGACAATGAAAGTGAAACACCTGGTTTTAGACCACAATAATTTATTAGTATGGTGTAGGGCCTCCTTTTGCGGCCAATACAGCGTCAATTCGTCTTGGGAATGACATATACAAGTCCTGCACAGTGGTCAGAGGGATTTTAAGCCATTCTTCTTGCAGGATAGTGGCCAGGTCACTATGTAATACTGGTGGAGGAAAACGTTTCCTGACTCGCTCCTCCAAAACACCCAAAAGTGACTCAATAATATTTAGATCTGATGACTGTGCAGGTCATGGGAGATGTTCAACTTCACTTTCATGTTCATCAAACCAATATTTCACCAGTCTTGCTGTGTGTGTTGGTTTCATTGTCATCCTGAAACACGGCACTGCCTTCAGGATACAATGTTTGAACCAATGGATGCACATGGTCCTCAAGAATGGTTCGGTAGTCCTTGGCAGTGACGCGCCCATCTAGCACAAGTATTGGGCCAAGGGAATGCCATGATATGGCAGCCCAAACCATCACTGATCCACCCCCATGCTTCACTCTGGGCATGCAACAGTCTGGGTGGTACGCTTCTTTGGGGCTTCTCCACACCGTAACTCTCCCGGATGTGGGGAAAACAGTAAAGGTGGACTCATCAGAGAACAATACATGTTTCACATTGTCCACAGCCCAAGATTTGTGCTCCTTGCCCAATGAAACCGATGTTTGGCATTGGCATGAGTGACCAAAGGTTTGGCTATAGCAGCCCGGCCGTGTATATTGACCCTGTGGAGCTCACGACGGACAGTTCTGATGGAAACAGGAGAGTTGAGGTGCACAGTTAATTCTGCCGTGATTTGGACAGCCGTGGTTTTATGTTTTTTGGATACAATCGGGGTTAGCACCCGAACATCCCTTTCAGACAGCTTCCTCTTGTGTCCACAGTTAATCCTGTTGGATGTGGTTCGTCCTTCTTGGTGGTATGCTGACATTACCCTGGATACCGAGGCTCTTGATACATCACAAAGACTTGCTGTCTTGGTCAAAGATGCGCCAGCAAGACGTGCACCAACAATTTGTCCTCTTTTGAACTCTGGTATGTCACCCATAATTGTGTGTGCATTTCAATATTTTGAGCAAAACGGTGCTCTTACCCTGCAAATTGAACCTTCACACTCTGCTCTTACTGGTGCAATGTGCAATCAATGAAGACTGGCTACCAGGCTGGTCCAATTTAGCCATGAAACCTCCCACACTAAAATGACAGGTGTTTCAGTTTCATTGTCGAACCCCTGTATGTCTCCAACATCCCCCGGAGTCTGGTCAAAGCTCTCCCGGAGGGGCATTTAAATATATTAACATTAAATAAATAAACTAAATTGAATAGAGCTTTCCTTCCCAGACAGTCAGGAAGTTGCTAAGTATGAAAAAAAACAACTCAAAGTGGACGGTTTCGTCACAGCAAATGTAATGTATCCTATCTTGACACAGTAGACCATTGTGAATTTTAGACGATTTATGCTAGTAAAGACAGACTAGCAAGTCTTTTAAGATATGTTGACATAAAAATATGTAATGTTTCACACAGGACGATCATTAGTGATTCACCATCTCCTATTTCTATTTCTTGCATAAATACCTATAGGTTCATTAAACAGTGGTAGTATAAAACATTACATTTTTGAGATAGTTTTTTTTTATGTCATCCCCTCATGGATGAACCGTTAAGTTCAGCCTCATGGACCAAAAATAAAGTTATTTCTGCAGGTGAGATATTAAATTCATATAGCCTACCTTCTAATAGTACCTCATTTCAAAATTACTAAACTATCCTTTAAATATCATGAAAGACACAAGACAACTTTCTTATTTTCAGAAAGTCAAGTTTAGCCTGTAGCTTATTTGCAAGTAGAACATTATTTATTATTCATTTTCTTATACGTATTAAAATCTTTTTAACCTGTTGAGGAGGAGAAACTGAAGTCATTGAATACGCAGGGATATAAATAATTACAAATAAAAAACAAATTAACAAAAGGGGGTAAATAATGTTATCGTATCCAGCAGCTGCGTTGATACTCTGACACCCCCACACCCTTGCTTGGTAAAGAAAAAAACCCTGTCCATGCAGTTAAGCTGCTTATAAATATTTGTAATTAAAATCGGAGAGGAAAAGCCGGAAGAGTGGCATCTTTATCACCAGAGACACTGCTGCTGCAGGTGTCTTTGGTGCCCAGAAAGCGTTTTGATCTGACAGAGCAGGAGCGCAGGGGCTCTGTTTTGCAAGGCTTGTCCCACTCAGCAGCTCCCTCCTCTCCTCATGCACGCTAACATTCTCAAGGGTTCATTACCCATTTATTTAGCATTTTCTTCTTTTCTTACAAGAACTTTGAAATATTGTTTTAAATATTTCATAAAGACAGTTTTACAGGCTGTGCAGTATTGCGATTTTGCAGAGAGCACAATCTAGTTTTGTGATAGTGCACATTATACAGTAAGGGTTTACTTTTTAAATTGCTTTTTAATTTACTGTGCACAATGTTAAAAGTGTTTCAAACTGTAAAAAAAGGCATATAAAAGGTAACCTAACTTTATAAAACATAACTTAAAGTTTATTAATGTCTATCAGCCCACTTTACCATACAGTATGCATTAATTTTAGACATGCTTGTTTTACAGAAAGAGGTCAAACACCCTGCAACATGCTGCCTTGTGTTGGAAACCCTTTCTTGCGACACTTCAGTTACATTAGTTTCGTTGCTCCTACTCAGCTTCACTCAAGTTCACTTGTGCCCAATTGATTTCATGGAAAACAATTTTAAAGACACGTGCTTGTCTTTATATCTTTGAGTCTGCATTGTGTCTCTGCCAAAAAAAAAAGAAAAACAAAATAACAAGCTGGATAGTAAAAATAAGTGTTCACAAACAGTCATAATTTTAAAGTAGAGGGAGGTTAAGAAACTCAGAAAACTGTTGGGACAGAGCTGCTCTAAAGAGGTTTTCACTAGTGACAGGAAATCTGGACGGTTTCAAAGATTTGGCACTCTTTGGCTCGGTTCGCTAAGAAGAGCTCTCTTGGCTTCCTTTTTATTTAATATTAATTTCTTTTATTTTATCCTAATTTATCAGTTCTGAATGGGGGTGAATTGATAAGCATTTTTCAGTCATTGCTTATCAGTTTTGTAAAAAAAGAAAACTACACAAGTACCATTGTTTAACAGGTTTGGTGTTGACACTGCTGTGACAGATTTTTTAATGTTAAAAATTCCAGGTCCTCCGGTTTTTATGCTAATTTTCGTACATTTTTCTGATGGTGCATTTAATTCAGTGAGATCCGAGTGTTTAATCAGTGTTTAATCTGCTATTTATCAATATCAGGCATTGTGATCATCAGCATCATGCATGGTCCCTCCCTTTAACCGTGTCTAAAACCACAACGAGATAAGACAGAAATATCCACCCACAACGGACCCAGCAAGAGGAGAGTAAATTACTCTTTTTGAGTACCTGTCGTAGGAGGCAGCAAAAGTACGGTGGCCGGGGGGTGCAAACCAACATTACAAAATCTAAAACCCCTTTTTCCCCAAACCCCTAAAGAAAAATTTTACATTTCAGAAAAAAATTTTAAAAATTTCAGGAAAACAATTTAACAAGATGCCCAAAACATTTTAAACAAGTACCAAAACAAATTTTACTTTTCCCAGAAAAAAAAATTTAAAATTTTTCAGAAAAAATATTTTAATTTCAGAAAAAAAATTTTTACATTTCAGAAAAAACAATTTAACAAGGATGAAAAACACTTTTAAAGTTACTGGAAAACAAATTTACATTTCAGAAAACAAAAAAACTTTCCAGAAAAAAAATTTACATTTCAGAAAACAATTTTAACAAGATGAAAAACCTTTTTTCCCTTTTGACAAAAAAACCCGGGGAAAGGGAAATGTCCCCCAACCCCCGGGAAAAAGGCTGACCAGGGGAAAGTCAGCTTCAGGGGTTTGCATCCTTTCAAGGACCCGGGCCTACGTGGGGGGGTCTTAAATCGCCCGCTAAAAACCAGCGCAATAGAAAAAGAAAAAAAGGAATCCTTCTATGGCGCTGGCTAAAACCACGGGGGCCAGATGTAAAGCAGGCTGCGGATTTGGGGACGGTCTAGCCTTTACCAGCTGTTCCCGCCCTCACCTCAGTGTAACAGCTGTCGTCTAGCAACCATTGCTGCAAAGGAAAAAAAGCAGTTTTAAAGCAGAATGGAGCCGAAAATTCTTAAGGGAAGTTTTAATTTTTTAATTTTTGAGGAAATTCAGCGTTTTTCTCGCGTGGGCGGGACATCCCCTTTTTATCCCCTTGAGAGAAAAAATCATTTTAAAGGTAAAAAAGAAGTTTGATTTAACTTAAAGCTTTCTAAGCCAATAGAAAATTTTAATAGCAACTTTATCTAATGTATGTCGACATAATTTTTTTTATATTAATATATAAATATATCTTTTATATATAAAATAAAAAAAAACCCCTTTCAATTTTTAAAGATAGATGGGAATTATAAAGTATTTAATCCCCTCGGTGGTCTTAGATAATTATATAATAATGCATTTTTTGGGTTGTATCTAGTATTCTTTGTTTTTGATCACTTTTAAAAATATCCAGAAGCATGCCTTAAAAATAATGGTTTTTTCCCCATCTCCATTCTTCCCTTTTCTAGAACCCAGACCCCTTACTGCAGGATCAACCTGAGTGTTCCCAGTCCGAAACGCTTCCTCAACCAGGGGGGACACCAGGCCCTGATTTTCGGCTGAGCAAAAAGGCAGTCCCTGGCCCGGGTGCTGCTTAATCTTTTGCACCAGGATCGGCGACATAGATGGGGGGCCCCTACTATTGAGACCTTTGGGTTTGTTCTTTTACTGGCTGGCAAGTGGCACATCCTACAGAGTGGTCTGCAGAGTGTTTGGGGACCCCTCCTTTTACTGTCCATCGCTGGGTTACAGAGGAGATCGTGGGCTATTCATCACGAGGTCATCTACCTTCTTAAAAAAACCCCTGAGGACTTTAAAGGCAGTGTCCCGGGGAGTTTTTCAGGGCTGGCCATGCCACAAAAGCTTTTTTTAAAGCTGGGGGTGCAAATTGACGGCTGCCATATCCCCCTCAGGTGTCCAAGCGACCCTGATGGTTTTCAGTTGTACAGGAATAGTTAACTCTTCCCTTCCATAACCCTGCAACAAATTTCTGACCATTCGGGGGCCATTTTATTGACACATATGTTGGGGCTGGCCCTTTGGGGCCCAGTGCATGACTCTAGGGTGCTCGAACAAGCCCACAGACAAAAACAGTCAGTTTTTTCCTCCTCCAGGGCATTTTTATACTTGCTGATGGAGGGTACCCATGCCTCCAATATCTACTCCCCCCCTATCATTCCCCACAAGAGGGAATAAAAAAAAGGGGGTTGGCAGCTCAGCACTTTAAAACCCCATCATTCCAAAAACACGCCCTATAAAAAGGAGCGGGTTTTGGGAATGATGAAAACCCCCAAATCAGGGGCCTCTTCCTGACAGCACTGGGGGCCCCACCACCCCTTTTGTACCTCACGTGGTTTTGACCTAGATCCATTTTTATATTAAAAATTTAAAAATAATATATACACATACACACATATGCAACCCCTTTTTTAAATGGTTTTCAGGTCATAACAGCATGCACCATCCCTTCCACCAACATCTGCCCTTTGGTGCTGGGGATGTTCATGGCCCCCCAGAGGATGCCCCAAAGAGGAGGCTGTAGAAGAGGATGAGGTTGGGACTGAGGCAGTCAGGGGTGCTCTCTGGCAGGACCAGCTTTCAGCTGAGGTGTCTGCCCAAAGAGGAGGTACCACCCGGAAAAACATGACTACTGTGTAAAAGGCAAGTATAAATTATAGATATGATTCTTTTTTGTAATATTTTTGTGAGCACCATCTTCTGCATTTTCCCGATTACATCTTAGTGATGTGACAGCCGTCAATTCAGCCCCAACCCTTTAAAAATTGTGTGGAAAACCCCGGGACAGGGAAAAGAGGCATCACGAACATCTGCAGACCACTTGGTGTGATGCTTTTTGTTTTTTTAAAAGGGGGTTCCTGGAAACCGTTCACCCCTTGTTGATCCCTGCTGTCGCCATTGTAAATACTTGTAGATAGTTTTATTTTATGCCTTTGGGTTTTTTGTAATCTTGATCTGTTTGAATGTTCTTTTTTTCCACATTCTTTTTTTAAAATGGGCCTATTTGTAATTTTAAAAAATAAACTTTGTGTTTTAAAAATTTAAATGAAGTTGATGTTTTGTTAGATCAAATGGTAAAAACATTAGTGACAAGAACTTTTTGAAAATTTTTTTAGAGCCCCTTTAAAAAAACTTTAAGAAACAATCTGAGGGAAAAAATTTAAATTTTATTTTTTTAAAACCTTTTTTGGTGCCATTCTCTTTAAGATGGAAAAAAGTCCTTTCTCTGTTGTCCCTCCTCCCCTTCCCTTTTCTCTGTAGCCTCAGGTCCTTTGTTTCAACTCCATCATCTCCTCATCTCTGCCCCTTTTCTTTTCTGACCCCCTTTCCTGCTGGGCCCTCACTGTCGTCATTCTCCATCTGGTTTGCCCACCGCCCCGCTTGGTCCGGAGTTGTCCTCATGGATGGAGGCCCCTTAGGACAGGGGGTTGTTGCGGAAGCCTCTGTCCCAAAAACCTCATCCATAAAGGAAAAACCAGGGCCCCCCGTTGCCAGCAGGGGTTTTCCACTGACCCCTTTCTCCTGACCCTGGATACTTTGCAATCCTAAATTTAGAGGGGAAAAAAAAAGAGTTGACCCAAAGACATTTTAAAAAATTTTCCCTTTTTTTGGGTGTGTTAAATGAGAAAACTTCTGAAACATACTCAAAATTCTTTTTTTTTTTTTAAATTGTCCCCCCATTGTTTGGGCCTGCAAGGGGGTGACCTTCCCCTGTTTAAGTCCATCTTCTCAAATTGTCCAAATACAAACAAAGGAAAAGGGGGAAAAACCCAAAAAGGGAAGTATGATAATCACTGGGGGGGTATTTGTGGGGAAGTTAGAAAGATAGGAGTTATTGGGGAAACGGACAGAAACCAAACTGCAAAAAAATTGTTGTTATTGTACCCCCAAGCCACGGTGGCCTGAGTTTTTACCCAGTAAAAAGGTGGGTTCCAATCTCCCCCCCTGAGCTTAATAAACTGGCCTGTCTGCTCCTTTTGTCCCAAAAAAAAATTTTGGAAAATACCAAAAAAAAACCCCATCTTGTTAAATACCAGAGCAAAAATAAAGCCTTTTTTAATTTTATATTTGTCCTAATTTTGAAAAAAATTTAAAAAATTTTTCTATGCAAAATGCCTAAAACAAGCTCTTTAAAACTTTTAATTTTCTTTACTAAGATTCCATTATATTGGAAGTGTATTCCTCGTCCGGGTGTATATGGAATCCCCAAAAAATTAAAAATGCTAGCTGAATTATAAATAAATTTTTAAAAAAACATTGACACATTTTTTCATCAAAAAATGAATTTAAAAACCTTATTTTTTTCTCAATCAGACTCTCCAGTGATTACAATTAGATTACATAAAACTGTCCATTTTTTTTGGTTAGCCTTAATATTACCTGAAATGTTCCAAATCGATTTTTAGTAAGAATTTAAAATAATATTAACATAAAAAGGGTTAGAAAATCCTTTTTGTTAAACGCTCACTGAGAAAACTGCCAGGGGGGCTCAGTGCGGGGGGGCGGGGGGTCAGATATCTCCAACCCGCCTTGCCTCACCGCCGGGAAGGCTGGCGAGGCAAGAACCCGGTTTACAACGGCGGGGAAAAAGAAAACTCCCAACACATCGGAGCACGGTTTAAAATTAAGCGATGTCTAGATAAATCAAGCAGATAATTTTCACGTCTACATAGTTATATTCCCGCACTAAAAACCTTGTAGAAGTTAATTTTGTGTCACAGAAAGTGAATTTTCCCACAATTTACTCACAGCTTTTGCTGCTGTGGTCCGCCATGGCTTTTCCCCTGCTTGACCAATCCGCTTCGACCCCAATGAATGATGGGAAATGATGGGGGGCGAAGGGATACTCACGCCCCTCCTTCAAATTGGGCAAAAGAAGGAAACATTTGTCGGCCTGCATTTGAGGGAGTTTCTGGGAATGATTCATGAATTTTGGGACAGCCCCTTCGTCGCCCCCGCTGTTAACGTAATCGGCCTACAAATACGGCCTTCGAAGGATGCCCCCCTGAAGGACACAATGAAATGCAACGGTTACCTTTCTGGGTCAGCCTCGGCCCTTAGTACATTCCTTTTCCGGGTTGATTTTGTCAAATGTAAATTTGTTTCGGTACTTGTAAAAGTGTTTCGCGTCTTGTTTTAATTTTTTTTCTGAAATGTAAATTTGGGTTTTTTTTGAAATGTAAATTTGTTTTCTGAAATATTAATTTGTTTTCTGAAATGTAAATTTGTTTCAGTACTTGTAAAAGTGTTTTGTATCTTGTTAAAATTGTTTTCTGAAATGTAAATTTGTTTTCTGAAATGTAAATTTGTTTTCTGAAATATTAATTTGTTTTCTGAAATGTAAATTTGTTTTCTGAAATATTAATTTGTTTTCTGAAATGTAAATTTGTTTTCTGAAATATTAATTTGTTTTCTGAAATGTAAATTTGTTTCGGTACTTGTAAAAGTGTTTTGCATCTTGTTAAATTGTTTTCTGAAATATTAATTTGTTTTCTGAATTGTAAATTTGTTTTCTGAAATATTAATTTGTTTTCTGAAATGTAAATTTGTTTTCTGAAATATTAATTTGTTTTCTGAAATGTAAATTTGTTTCGGTACTTGTAAAAGGGTTTTGCATCTTGTTAAATTGTTTTCTGAAATATTAATTTGTTTTCTGAATTGTAAATTTGTCTTTAGGTTTGTAAATGTGTTTTAGATTTTGTAATGTTGGTTTGCACCCCCCGGCCACCGTACAAAAGACATACCGCGCTCCATAAACTACCTGGACCAGCATTCCAAGTTCTAGGGGAACCTGCAGTCTGAGAACCATGTGCTGTGTTAGGAACATATGGAACAATCAAATCTCTGATGTATAATAGAGCTTGATAATTAAGGGCTTTACATATATAGAGATATATATACTTTTAAATTCTATTCTGAATTTAACAGGGAGCCAATGAAGGGAAGCTAAAGTAGGGAAAATATGACCTCTCTTTTTAATTTTAATGAAAACTCTTGCAGCAGTATTTTGGAAAAGCCAGAAGCTCTTTATTGCATTTTGTGGACATCCTGATAGTAAACTACTACAATAGTCCAGCCTTAAAGTAACAAATGCATGGACTAGGTTTTTAGCCTCACTCTGGGACAGGATATTTCAAATTTTGGCAATATTCTAGACGCGAATCAAAAAAATCCTAGAAAACTGTTCAATATTGGATTTAAATGACATGTCCTGGTCATATATAAATAACACCAAGGTTTTTAACTTTATTACTGGAGGTCAATTTAATGCCATCCACATTAATTGATTGACTAAGCTGTTTCTTTTTCAAAGACTCAGGTCAAAAAATTACAACTTCTCTCTCGTTTGATTTTAGAAACAGAAAATTGTATCTCATTCAAGTTTTTATGTCTTCAAGACATGTCTGTTGTCTATCTAAGTGATTGGATTCATTTTAATCTTAAATGTCATGTGTTCATTAGCTGTAAGCAGAAAATCTTCAAAAATAACAAAGTTATAGATTAAAATCATTAGTCTGTGTCTAATTAATCTATATGATGTGCTTCACTTAGTTACTGAAGTTACTAAAATAAATGATAAACGTTCAAAAATGTTCTAGTTTATTGGAAGGGTCTGTAAGAAAGTCTTATTTTGAATAAAGTATTTTAATTTGGGTGGAGAAAATATGGTGGGGTTTAGTTGTTCAACAAACAACAACATCTGTTTTCTTTTATCTACTTTTCTGTTTCACAAATACTTATCGCTGGCATTGTCTCTTTTGCTAATTTTTTTTCTTTTTTTCGCATTAGCACACATTAAATTTAAACCACTGGCATTACATCTAAAAAATAATGTGATGTTACTATGCTTTTCTTTATGCAACATTTGAATCCAAAAGAAGAGAGGAAGAAAGCTATAAGTTAATCTATAGCAGATGCTCGTATTTCACATGTTGCAGTGATGTTTTTTTTAAAATGAGTTGGTCACCCCATAGTCAAGCCAATCATGTCCATGTCTGAACATGAAAGTAGAACTGAGCTCCTATCTTTAGCTGTTTGAAGGCTTGATATTTTTTTGTCTGTTCACTGAGGAAATCAGTTGAAGGCTTGTGGGTTTTGAAAATAAGGCCATATCCAGACTGTGAGCCCATAGCTTTAAAGGTTACAACAGATGTATGTTCACTTGGTGACAAGACATCAGGAAAGTCTGCTGGGTGATGAATGGATACATGTGTTAGAGCCAGTACCATGCATTATGCTTGAATGCACAGAATATATTTAAAAGTAATGCTGCCAAAAAGAGAGACTTTTTCCCATAAACCACGATTAATGTGAAGTCACAGATAACTGTAAAATGCATAATAGAAACCATAGATACCAAAAACCACATCAGCTTGTGAATGAGGATATTCAGATACACATCTTTATTCAGGTCCCAACAGGGACTTATTTTTTTATTTTTTTCAAGTCATATCTTTAATTTTATCAAGTCATAATAAAATGATATAAACAATAAATAAATAAATTAATACAAAAATAATAAACATATAATTAACATGTTAAATCCATCACGTCAACATAAAAACAAAACATTGCTGTGGCCAAAACTGCAAAAACCGCAGTTGCCTTCAGTAATAAAAAACAACATCCTCAACAATAAGTCCAACTAACGATCCCCTTGCCTGAATTAAGGAGGGAGATAGCACTAGGCATAAATAAATGTTTATACCTGTAGCTCCAAAGAGAAGGGAATCTGACCTGGGATAGGAAGAGTAGAAGATGGAGCTCTTACTCATCAAGATTTTTTTGTTTCTCACCAATATGTTTATTTTCGTCAAATTTTTTAAACTTTTCTCACAGTACGGAAATTTTTTTTTTTTAAACAAAAGAAATGCAATATGCATACGTACGCACACATATGCTTACATCTTTACACAACTGAACACCTTCCTTCTCTTCTAATTTGTCTCTCATCCCTGTTGACCTGTATATATGCATTGGACAGTAATCAAGAAGAGTCATTGAGCTCAGTTTTTGTCTTACCTGATAGGTTTGTTTGTAACATCAGTGCTCTTTGCATCATTTACTCGTGACAGCAGTCTGATTAATATTGCAAGGCAGGTGGGAAAATGTTTTTCAGAGCACAATGAATTGGTAAAGTGAAGAAAATGTAAGATGAAAAAACTAGACCTATTATGAAAAGGAACATTACCAGTGCAGGGCAGGGCTGCTGTCTGTCTGTGAAGTGACCTTTCAGGTAAAATGTGGATAGTGTCTATCATTAACCCCCCACCCCCCACCACCTTTCTCTTTTCTCTCTCCCAAACCTTCCTGCCCTTATTTCAGCTTTTTTTGGACACGATCTCTTTTATTTTTACTAAAGCAAAAATTTGATAGTCTTTGGTTTAGGAGGTACAATTATGACTCTGAGGGGAATGATTGAAACACAGTTGTCTGAAAGAGGCATAAAATCAAATTAAGTCTTGGACCAACTATGAGCACAGAGAGTGAACCAGGAGGATGGTGGATGTAAGATGTGAACCAAAGAGCAGTGGACCCATAAACATTGGGAAGCATTAGTCCCCAGGGTGTAGGTTCATGTGCACATGGAGAGTTTTTCATCCATGCTGAATCCTATTTATTTTTTTTCATTTTGGATTTCCCTTGCATAAGAGTGCTTGCTAAATGTCAAAAGTATGCTAACTTACAATTTTTATGTGGGAACCATTTCTAGGCTACAGCCTCTACTGAACTGGTTTACGTGTGTTTAAATGGTCCAGAAAGGCTAAAAGAGTTTGATAAATGTTAGAGATCTATAGTAGCTAATTTTAAAACATGGTTGTATCTTTTGACCATGTATGTATTATAGTCGCTTGCAAAATTATCCACACTCCTTAAATGTTTTCACATTTTATTGTGTTACAATCCAGTGTATACTTTAACTATTATTTGGATTTTAGGTGTCAGAACAGTGCAATGCAGCACATAACTGTGAAGTGACAGGAAAATGATACATGGTTTTCTTGTGTTTTACAAATAAAAAAATCTGAAAAGTTGGACATGCATTTTTGTCCAGCTCCTTCACTTTTATACTGCTACATAAATTCCACTGCATCTGCCTTCAGAAGTCCACCGGTGTGTAATTTAATCTAATTATAAATACAGCTAATCTGAACTCATTAACAGGGTCAAGCCATAAAACAACGTTCCCAAGTTTAAATATCTCACGGAACAATGTTCAGTTAGTCATCTAAAAACTGTATGGTACAAATGCAATTCTAAAAGACATGATAGTAAACATAAACTGCCTTAAACAGAAAAGCTGCCATATGGCTAATGGGTACACTGGAGAATATGAAGAGATCCACAGCTCAGGTGGGAATCAACAGGAAAACTCTCACTTGTGCACTTATGGAAAAGTGGAAGAAATATTATTTAAGTTAGCTAAAAGCCATGTGGGAGACAAAGCCAATATGTGGAATATGTTCTTTTGTTAGACAAGACCAAAGTTGAACTTGGTGTAAAAACAAAAGAACTCAATTGTACATGTTTGGATTTGATGTACAAGATTTACACATTTGGCTTTTAATAAATTGAACTGAACGGAATTTAACTTTTATGGTTTACTCTTAAATCTTAAAAGGTCTCAAAATGCAACTGCAGTCTTGGTAAGAAGTCATCAGAATATCAGATTTAATTGCATTAATCTTCAATCACTGTCAAACATACAGTATTTTGGGGATTCCAGTATTTCTATAACACAATCTTTTACATCTAATGTTTTACAAAATGAACCAAGTTCTTCATAATTTGAACTTTCTCCTGTGGTTTGCCATCACTTATGTGAACATTTCTGCTCATTTAGCCTCTTGTGCGAGGTGTCTGGGTTCTGCTGCAGTGAGACAGAGCACGAGCACACAAAGCTGGCCACAGGCAGAGCTATCGATTTGTCTCGTCAAGGTTCAGGGATATAGATGAGTTACAAAACCACCATTAATTACAAATCACTTCTGCCATGAAAGTCAATTACAGCGAAAGTAGCAAAAAAAAAGTCTGTATCAAACAAAGAAAAGTGATAGGACATGCACATTTGTCATCTGAAGGTGTCTTTCGCATGGCGTGCCTGCTAATTTTGCCCTTGGGGTTTTCCAGGCTTTTGAAAGTCCTGTTTAATTCAATTTATTAGTTCCTGAAGCATTTATCAATAAATAAATTTGGACAAATTAATGCAGATGCATTTTCCATATTCAAAAGACATGTTCCATTGTCTAATCATGGAGCATATAATCAATACACAAAAACACATGATGTATTACAGTCCGTAGTGGCGCATGCATTCAGCATGTGCTGAACCATATGCTAATGTGCTCATGAAACAGTAGGGCACAGTGACAGAGACACAAGCAGGTGCAGGGTTTACAATGATCCGCAGGACGGTTCACAGACACTCCCTGTCAGTGCCACTAGAGAGTCCCTGCTGTCTCAGTCAGGCTTTGGCAGAGAAATGTTTTGCATTAAAATTGCAAGCAGCGCTCTTTCAACTGCACAAAATGACTCCATGACACTTCTCTTTCTACAGTGCAAAATACAATGTTTTTGCCCCCAAAACTATGTATAGCCACTACTGTTTTTTTTTGTTGTTTTCTTTTTAGAAGTTACTGACCGTGTTTAGTTCACATACCATTTTGTCCCATGTGTTTTACTTCACATCAGCCCTTTTCTCTGTTGCACCCATGTCTTTTTTGGACTCCTGGAAGGAAACTGTTGCCTGTGATCAATGTTTGTGTTACACCTGTGTGTAAGCAATCACAGTTCATCTTTGAAGTCTACTCTTCCTTTGTCTGACAGCCAGGCCAGAGCACACAGAGCTCAGGAGTGTCTACCACTCTGTAAAGCTGATTTCAAATACAGGCAATTCAGAAGAGATGTACTGCAGTGGCATGAAATAAGCAGGCTAAACAGATCAACAGCTCCCGCTGTCTCTCTGGCTCACACTGGCTGAGCCGTCACTTGCGTTGCCTCTGTTTTATGATGACAAGACCCAGCGAGCTATGGCTTGAATACCAACAGGATAATTTCTTGACTTTCTCCCTTTATTGGTCTGCTATCACCCTGATAAGATGAGCTTAGCTCTCCATGTTGTTTTGTCTTGGCAGAGATGGCCTGGAAAATTAAGCTCATACCCTCTCCCTCATTTAGTCTTTACATCATTTGTGGCTCTTTCATTTTCCAAGGGCTCTACTAACACAATGCACATGCGAGAGACCAAGACTAAAAGATAATTACATGTAGATGCCATGCATAGATTTGTTGCCAGTCAAGCTTATACTGACAGTTGTACTGATCAAATAAAGAGAGAGTGTGATTTTACTGGGTTGGGGCTGCTCAATTATGGGTAAAAATATTAAAATCAAGACGATTTCAAATGAAAAAGCAAAAGGGAAACAATGTATAAATTGCAGTTGAAGAACAGTGAATTGCCTTGACTGACAAAATATTTATGTAGGCTGGTAAATACAAAATAATCACAAATAAAATCAGCAAAATAAAGTATTTTAACAATGTCTGAAAAACAAAGTACTAAATAAAAAACATAATTAAATAACAGATATCACCCTGTGTTTCAATCTCAGGTAATTAAACAACTTTTTCTGTAATTATTTTGTATTTTTGATGTTTGATGCAAAAATCGAAACTAAACTTTGAATTTAATTAATTGCTCAACCCTACTAGGGTTGAATGCAGATCCTGCAATATTGTTCAGCATAGTATTTCTGGTTAAAGTAAAGTCAATCTAGCAAAGCGACATCCAGCTACTGTTAGTATGAGTCTTTGAAGAAATAAGTCTAAACTATGACCTTCAGATAACTTCGTCGGGTGGTTTTAACCTGATACCCTTTTTGAAGCCTTATTTGTCCGATGAGCTAACCCCTCCCTCCTACTTCCCTTTTTTAAGAGGATTGCTCTGTCCAGCTCTCCATCCAATGGGTCCGGACTTCCCTAAATCTGAAAGGTCTTACTAAGCAGGTTTACTGAAAGATGTGTTTTAGCTATGTCGGGAATTACATGCCTAACCTCTAACAGCCTATATCCAGTCTCATCCTTTTTCAGTTTGGACAACCAAGTAACCCCAGCAGTCACTTAACTCTCAACAATCACTTCTGTTAATGGCAGCTCATTCCCTAATTATACAACTTGCACTTGGTATATGGGTTAGGTTAATGTAAGTGACTCTGCACGAGCCCCAAGTTCATTGTTTTAACAAGTTTGACTTAAGGCAACCTTTAAAACCATCCTATCAACATTTTAGAACCATTGCAACAACACTTTTCTATTACCAATGAAAAATAAAAAATAAGGTCACTCAAATAATTGACTGTCCACATTCATCTAAAATTGTATGTGCTTTAATTAGTAATCCTTTTGCAGAGGTCAACAGCATAAAATCCAGCAACACAATAATTCCATAATAGAAATGAATCAATCAACTTGTTGTAACTGTGAATCTGAAAATATTATTTAATATTTAATATTAATATTTTAATATTTTATCAAATAATATTTCGGTCTGTTAAGGGTTGTTCTGTGAATACCAGCCCAGTAAGGCGATGGTATTAGGACAAAATAGAAAGGTGTGAGCCAAGCTCTGACATTATTGAACAGCAACACTCTGAACACACATGGAATGAATTCACACAATTTCTTAAAATACAAGAATTTATTAACAAAAATAAGTAAACTCAAAGTCAAACATCTTTCAATCAACAAACTCTTTACAATGCTAAAACAATCCAACTAACTACCAAGCAGAATTAAAGAATAAGGAAGACTAATGGGCTATGTACAATATAAACAAGTTGATTAAAGATGGTTGAAAACCATGACCGAAAGAGTGATGCAACATTACCATGCAATGTTATCTACGTTTGAGAACCAAGGATTATCTTGAAGAATCTGGAAATGAAGTTAAGTTAGTCTTGGAACCAACTTAGGCAATAATCAGCATACCTTTAGACAACCATTCACAATGTAAGATCAGATAAAATATTATTTTAATAAAATAATGTTTTAAAGAATGACCTGCTGAATAAAACCAACCTTCTGGATGCCTAATTCTCAACGGTGTCTCCTTAGCTGCCTTTGTTTATTAAAATAATATTTGAAGAAATATTATTAAGGAAATGGTAAAATATTTAAGGAAATATTTTGGAAAAGAGACAAATCTTTCTGGAGAAATGGGACTTAATGTTGTTTACTTAGTTATCAAATTTGGTAAAATAATGTTGGAAATATTATTCACTGGATTGAAAACTAACAATCTTTCTGGGTAGATGATCTCTAGTAGCAAGCACGTGTCCCTACCTGTTAGCAGTTAAAGCTAACAAATGAAGCTGTCTCTACTGGGGACTTCACTGGAACACAGTTTGCTTCTGCAGGCCTCAGAGAGAAAGTCAAGCAAAATGCTTATACCTTAATTTCCCCTTTTTATGAATGAATACCAGATACACAAACAGTGATTCACTCGTACTTAACTCAGTGCATATGATTGCGTGAAACTCAAGTTGACCAAATGACCAAGTTCACTTCAGTTGTCTGGGTAAAAATGCAGTAGATGAAATCAGATTCTCAATTTTGAGCCACGGTTCTAAGGGCACACGCGTTGATCCTCTTTTCAATGCAGATTATCAGCTGGGCTGTGTTTCGGGTCCTCTGATTCATCTGTAGCGTTTTTCTCTCAGTCCTGAGCCATCTGCCGACCTCTCCTCTGACCTGCGCCCTCAGCTCAGTCATCAGCCTTGCACTGTAAGCCATGGCTCCCACTTCCCCAATTTTCAGCATCCATTCAATTCCTGTCCCACTCAACATTACACTTCCTCTTAAACAGTGGCTTTAATTTTTACATCGTTGCTGCTCAAACTTTTAATTACAGCATATACTTCACTTACGGTTCAAAACCATTACCTCAACTTCATCCTTTCTTGTTCACACATCATAAGTGGTTATCAGTACTTTTCTTACACATACATTTGAATAACAAAATCCAGTAGCACCTACAAACCTTATTGAATTTCTATTCATCAATAATAAATGTAAAAATTGAAAATAATTGATATGTGTTTAACATGATTTTCAAAACCATCCTTCATTCTTTGTTTCATCACATCTTATCCATGTAGTATGATCTTTATTCGTTTGATACCCTAAAGATTAATGACTCATTTCATTATATGTATTTATTTTGTCTCAATCATAGTGATAGACTTCTGCAAAAGAAAAGACAATTAATAGCATGACTCCAAATAAGCCTCCCAGATTTCACAACTTCAGAATGTGAATATCTACTGATTTATATTTCATTGATTTAATTGTGAGGGTTTAATTAATTTCTGCATGGATTCATGGAAGAATCTTACCTCATTTTGACAAACCCTTAGTGAAGTATAAAAGGAATTTGTTTGTTGCCCCATTGTGCAAGTAATAATGATGCTAAAGTTCAAATCTGTTTTTGACCTTCGTGCTTTGGAACTTCCTGTCTGCACTAAACTAAGTGGCTTAAAATATTTTAATAACTCTAGAAATCATTTAATTGTAGTTCAAAACTGTAAAATAGACTGAGTAAATCTGAACTTAATGATAGTACATTTAGCAGATATTCTTTAAAATACAATGTGAGATGACTGAAACCAAATTGAGCATTATAAATGCTTCTTTTGTATCAGGACAAACATAAAATCAGTCAGGCATAAATACAACAGTAAATGGACAAGTTATACTCAGAATGGAGTATTCTAAACTGATTAGGTTCCTGAAAACACAGTTTGTGATTTGTGAAACATTTAAAGAGACATTTAAAAGATCCTAAAGTTTATGTCACAACTTCACCTACTTCCAAGATGACTGGAGAGGCACAAAGATCTGGTGAGGAGAAGATGCTAGTAACACTTAAAATACTGAGAAATCAACTTTACTAGCAGACCAATGCGCTTTAGCTTGTGGCCTTCATCAGGATCATTACAAACCACCCAACAATTTGTGTTTAAATATAAAGTATGCTATAGAAAATTAAAATGAACAAATCACAGATTCACACATAGTACATAACGAGCTGACCAATCAGCATTCAAGAGGAGGCTGACTGCTTGAACCAGAACTTAAATAGGCTCCAGGCTGAACCACTACATATTTAAAGGGGAAATAACCTCACACGTGAAAGTAGCTAATCCCCTGAATTGTGAGGTTTTCCCAGATATATGGCTGTAACCTCTTCTCATCACTTTCCTGTCAACGCAATATTGTGTTTTCATGTCTTTCGAGCTGGATGTATCATTAAACTTCTACTAATTAGTTCATTTTATTCCTATCAAGAAATTTGAGAAATATTTTGGGGTCTATTTTGTTTTTTGTTGACTCAGGTCATCACTCTTGTTTCAATCATAGTAATATTCCCCACCCATGGTCAGATGCTGAATGCTAAAAGAACATATTGAAAAGCACTGAGTAGATACCCAGAATTGACTCAGGGAAATTAAAGTGGGTCAGGAAATGATTCTGCACAAGCTTATATCAGAACTATAACCACGTTATGCTGCCAAAGCCCTCTGTGGTCCCTCAAATGTGGAGTGTGCTGAATAAAAGACTATAACAGGTTAGTAGTAGCCTGAAAATGGGATAAATTTAGCTTGATAAGCCAACACAAAAGTCCATTAAATTATTGTGGGTCACAAAACAAAAAAGCCTTCCAGAGAAGTTTGAAAGCCACTTTAGTAGGGCTGATTGAAATCTGGAGCCCACTTGATAACAGTGCCAGACACATTACACATTAGGCTGCAGAACTGAATTGAGGCTAGATATTTTGGCACATGTACCACCACTCAGAGCAAAGCTTACTGTATGTGTCCGCAGAGCAATCTTGTTCCCTTGTGTCTCCTCGCAGGACTGGAACAGGAGTTAATTGTTCTCATGATGGTGTCAGGTGGTCAACCAGATCACTGCTAAACAGTCGCTCCTCGTGGCATTACCTCTTTGAGAAGGACACAGTGAACGAGGAAAGGTACTCTGTTTACATGACATCTGACAAGGTAAAGGACACTCTTCGATTCCTTTGGCTCTGTCGAAATCACAAAATCAATAGCCCAGCACTGGTCATATACTCATCCACCTTCCTACTGAAATATTAAGTCTCATCAACCCTAACCATGAAACACTTGATGTGTGCCAACAAAGGTATTGATTTTTAATGATACTGGTGCTGCAAGATCAGAAAGTCGGAGGTAAAAGATACTATGATACTCTATACTTGTACTGCAAGTTTAACAAACAGAACTACGTAAAAGCCAAAAAATTATTTACAAGTTTGTGTTAACCACCAAAGTCACACCTTTGATGCACCTTTCAAATCAATTACATTTTAAGCACCCTTATGACAGAAATGGCCACATAAAATAAAATAATCTAAATACTTAAATATAAATGAACTAATAATTAACAGATAATATCTCAGGTGATACAATCATTAAATATAATGCCAGTATATACATTTATTGCTTTCATCAGATTGATGTGGATTCCTGTTTAACTGTTTAAAAGCTCTGGAAAATATTCCTTCAGGAGGAGCCTGACAACTAAAAGAACTGCTTCCTGTTCTACTTTAAGAAACTCTAGGAACCATCAGATGTATGGTGGGGTTTGATTATTAAGGGCTTTATATGTGAGAAGGAGACTTTTATGTTAGATGGACTGTAAAAGGTTCCTGGACTACGTGGTAGCCTAACCTCATACACTACACGTATTAAAAGTATAACATTTATCACATCTAAACATATAAGGCCAAATAGGGATTGTAAACAATGGACCTAAAAATGGTTAACTAAAATATTATAAAGAGGTACATCTCTTTAAATGGGAATATTATCAAAAAGTTAATTTGTTTGAGTAATTCAATAAAAAGGTTAAACCAAATCTTATTTTCGTTACAAAAAGAGTGCTATATTCCAAGCTTTTGTTACTGTTATGATGATTATTGCTTACAGCTAATAAAAACCCAAAATTCAGTTTCTCAAAAAAATTTAATATTACGTAAGATCAATAAAAACCTTTTTATAACAGAAATGTCAGCCTACTGAAAGGTGTGTCTATGTGTGCGCAGTATATGCACTTAATACATGGTTTGGGCTCTTTTTGTATGAATTACTGCATCAATGCAGCATGGCATGAAGGAGATCAGCTTGTGCCTCTGTTGAGGTGCTAAGAAAACCCAGATTGCTTTAATAGCAGCCTTCAGCTCATCTGGTGAGGTGAGTCTGCTCGCAAATTAGGCACAGTGATACAATGGGCGTTAAACCAGGTGTTGGTACTTTTGGCAGTGTGGGCAGGTGTCAGGTCCTGCTGGAAAATGAAATTAGCATCCATGTAAAGCTTGTCAGCAGAGGGAAGCATGACATGCTCTAAAACGTCCTAGAAGGACGTTAAACGTCCTTTAACGTTTCCCTTGATGAAACACAGTGGATCAGCACCAGCAGATGACATGGTTCCCCAAATAATCACTGAATGTAAAAACGTCACAGTGAACTTCAAGTAACCTGGATTATTTTCCTCTCCACCCTTCATCTAGACTCTGGCACCTTGATTGCCAAGAGAAATGTTACTTTAAACCACTGAGCAATAATCTAGTCATTTTTCTTACTAGTTCATGCAAGATGATTCTGATGCTTCCTATGGTTCCAATGTGGCTTAAAACGAGGAAGACAATTAAAGTCCACGTCCTGTATACACCTCTGTGCCGTGGCTCATGAAACACTAACTCCAACTCACTGCTTGTGAATCTCCTCCAAACTGACATTTCTCTGAGAATTTTCAGATTCTTGATTGAATTCATTATGCCCACCACATCCTACAAGTCTGCAGTACCAGAGAAAGCAACACACCTCCAAAGTATCACTGAGTCGCCACCTTGCCTTAATGTAAACATAATTAACCACTTTGTAGTTATTTCTTCTCCCTCCAATCAAACCTGCTGATCCATGGCGCTTAAAAGGTTCCAACTTTGATTCATTACCACAGAACCAAATCCCAAGCCCTTTTTGGCTTGTTCACATAGTTGTGAGTAAACTAGAACTGATTCTGCATGCAATTTAGGTATGTAGTGGTAAGAAATATTTGAGTTGAGGCAGTAGCTCATCAGTGTGTTGTATGGGACTTACTGTGGAAAATGAAACTTCATGGTTTGCTTACACCAATTCTTGTTGCAGGTCTTTTGCTGTTAGTCAAGGGTTTTTGACCACCTGGATCCAAAGGAATATGGGGGCACCCATTAATAGCTTCAGTGTCCAGGGGGCATAGTCAATGTTCCTTTAACTTTATAGTTTCTCAAAAGCACCAGCAAACAAGAGAGCAGTAAGTGTAAAGAGTGTTCAAGAAAACACAGCAGTAGAGGTACCGTTGAGTACAACTGAGACTAGAGAATGGATTTTGTTAGCTAAATCAAGTGCACCACTAATTGTTCATCATTACTATACAGGCCTACTGGCTAGTTGGATTGATACTTTGTCATGTTTTCCCATTGAAACACCCTGAGCCATATGTTGAGAACATTGTATAGCTTCTGCCAATTATATATCTGAAGGAGAACTGCAAAACAACCACATCATCCGTCACAACTGCCAAGAATTATAACCAAACAGGCAGGCTGGTGATGGGTCCAGTTGAAGCAGCTATTTCCTTCATGACTGCACATGAAACATTATCCGAGGTACAATTTTAACAATAACATACAGAGCAAGGTAAGCAGTAGCAAATGCAGCACCCAACTCTATTATGCACCATACTTAAGTCCTCTTCTCTGTTCATGTACTTTGTATTTATTTATTTATTTATTCTATTTAATAGTGGATTTGTTTTTCATCTGTGTGGCTGCTGTGCTGGGATGTCTCATAACTCAGGCAAACGCAGCAGATCACAATGTTTAGGAGTGGCAAATTTGCAAGTAAAGCAGTCCAATTAAAAACTTAAATAGAACATAAATAGATTCATAATAGTGTAGGTTCTGAAGACGATCATTGTCATCATCACTGCTTGTTTTTTGCCTCCCCTTAGTATCCACTATGACTGAGCCATATTCAAGCTCAAACACCAGAATTAAGCATATGCAACTGGAATGGTTTCACTGTCAGAGCTGTATATCGCAGCTAACAAAGAATGTGGGTCCAAAAAAACACAAGGAGTGTACTAGAACTAGTGCAAACAACCATCAGATGAGGTTTACAAAGATAATATCTAATAAATAAAAAACAATTAGATGGTACTAGAACAGTTTCCAATAAAATAAAGTTTAAGATGGAGCTTACCAAAACTCAATTTTCAAAAGGATGATTAACCAAACGGGCCAAAATAAAAAGCGTTTAGTCACTCATCAAAACTAAAACAAGATTTCCCGAAGTGAGGCTTCTGAGTCTGTCTTCAGAAGCTCACAAATGCTTTAAATGTTACCCAAGACAGGCCTCTAACCAAACTCCTGTTTGCAACGTAGACCTGTCATTACCAACTAGTTTGAGGTAACAAACATTTATACAAATAAGCCAAAGTCAAATAATTTCACAAGACACCCAGTGCTGCTCAGATTAAATGACAGCCACCCTTATTGACTGGTGTGCTGAGTTTAAATTAAAAGGTGTCTTCTGTGATTGGAGAAGCCGGAGATGAACAGTCAAATCAGGTTTCAGCAAATCGTCAACCTGCAACCGCAGGTCTTATGCAAATCAAATGGCCACAGGCCTTAATAACCTCTCCAGTGGTATATTACATGAAGGCAACAGAAAATAAAATGTGCAAATCTCAGAATGTGACATAATTTGCAGCTTTAAATTGGCATAAAGTTAGATCTTAATTTTAAATAAGAGTGAACACTACAGTGAAACTCGGAAGTTGTCCATATTCTACACTTTGATGATGTTTTGAGTTGACATTTATGGGATGGTGCCCCGAACTAACTTCTTTTGAAAAGAAATCCCTATTCAAGGTTTTATCTAGCATTCACACCCACTGCATTTTCTGGACATGTATTTATTCTATCCATACTTACTTTCCTGATTTGTTGCTGTATACAAAAAAAATACCCTTTTTCAGACACTGCAGCAGCTTATCAGGTTCTGTAATCTTGAAATTGCAAAGATGGGACTTTGCTAAATGTCAAACCTGCATCAAAGGAATTCTTTCTCTGACAAAAAGAACTTTTTTTGTGGAGCTGCCAAACAATCCGCACACATTATTGATGACAAATCCCAGGCACTATACAGCTATAATTCTTTCATTCATCAAAGCCTCCATCCACAGCAAGCACATAAAGAGCATGGTAGACAGTCCTCTCCCTTCATATCCGGCCAGCTGATGAGCCCTATTGTCTCATCCAGCCAGTTGGAGTCTCAGTGCTTGACGCCAAATCGTACTTTATGAAATCTGGCAAAGCCAGCCTTAGAGCTATTATATGCATGCACAGATGACCCCTCCTAATCCATGGAGATTAATAGTTTTAGAAAAATGGAAGAATTACAAAATCAAGTTTCATTTAGAGACTGTTAAGTAAGGCATATTAGGAGGTTTTGTTAAAAAACTAAATCCCCAGAGGGGGAAATCCTCTTAATGGGGAAATTTAAAGTGATCCAGGACTTATTTAAATAATGGTGAAAAATTATCTTCAGATAAAAAAAAAATAAAATTTGTATCGTGATCTCTAGTTACAAATACAGATTTATTTCTTCAAAAGCTGTTTAAACCAATCCTACTGAAACAGAAAAGGGATATTACAGTGAACAAAAATATTTTTCTTATTTTTCAAGTTATCTCATTTTCTGAGAAGTAGCAGAATGTTTCAGTTGTAATGAGAAAGAGAGGCTTAAGTAGCACATGATCCAGAATGTCTTCATATTCTGTATTTAATCTAATATACATATTGTCTTCTGTAAAAATCTATGTGCAGTCCTTATCCTGAAGGGTCTGAAACAAGCAAAAACAAGCAGGGATTATGTGCATATCTAATATATTAAAGTTTGCAGCAACAAGGACCATAGCATCCTGATTCATGTGTAATAACCTAATTAGGACTCCAAGGGTAATTTTTACCAACAAGAAGTGAATACATTTGGAACGCATTGACACATTTTTTTTTATGTTCTGGAGGAGAAAAGTCCAAAGGCTAGAATGTGAAGTTACTGAAACCATTTTTAGATGTAAAGGCCGTGTATTTCCTTCATTCTAGCATTTAAAAATATAACTACCAATGTTTTTTTTTGGGATTGGCGACCTGTTCAGGGTGTACCCTGCCTCTCGCTGTTGGAGACTGTTGGAGATAGGATAAAAAATCTCTGATAACTACTGAAAACTGTTTTAAAAGTTAGGTAAGCTAAAGTCTGTTATAGCTGAAACTCGGAGGTTTGCAGGGTAAACTCTAGATATTTAGACCAATAAAAGCTTTCATGCAGAGCCGTATTTCTATGTACAAACTTTTTCCATGTTCCAGACAATTTTACCCCACAGGGAAAACATAACACTCCACACAGCTAGATTTAACAAGTTTCAAACCGAGAGAAATGATGGTATGGGACATTCCCCTCACCTCAAAAGCAATATTTAAAAGTAAATAATGTTATTAACAATATATTGGTTATGTTTATGGTGTTGCTGCATCCCCACAGATAGGATATAGTAAAATGTTCTAAAAATAATAATAATAATTAATAATTAATAAGCCTGCACAATTAACAAAACTAGATTTTGCAACATTTTCCAATAAAAGAGCAGAGATAAAACTGTGTTACAGCATGAATCGTGAGATCCTGTAGGGGCGATGCTTCTGTGGTAACATTTACAGATGTTACCATCTGCTGTGCTTTTTGTTTGCCATTAGAGGAACTAAGGAGGGGAAATTGTGCAGTCTGTTGAATTTGGACATGCTGCTGGAAAACAATACCTCAGATATTATTTGTCCTATTTTCATGCGAGCATAACATTTCTCAGGGCAGATGGCAAGAACAATTCAGGGATATAAAGTAATTATGCATTAGATGTGCTGGGTGTATAGCATTGTATACTTGATGAAAAGGTAAAAAATACCATGTTTTAATGTTTTGAAATAATACCCTGTTTGAAATAAAGCAACTTTAATTGCAGTATTTACAATATGTCTACCATCTCAATTCTCTTAATTTATCCACAATAAATTACCAAAGAAATATTGGCATGTACCACTGCTGACAATTTTTTATTTGATGTTGTGAAATAAAACTGATTTTCTTTAATCGTATTTGTGGATTGTTCTGTTTTTTGGAGCCATACTTTTATATAATACAATACACATGTAACTACCCAAGTGCTCTGGTTCAATATTTGGAATAGAAGCAAAAGTTAATTTTTGGTTAAATAAAGTGTAAATAAAACACCCAGATTCTTTCCCAAAATACAGTGGCCAAAACAAAAATGTGTACTGAAACCTGGCAAATCAATAAGAAAACCCTGGATTGCTTGTTGATCGAGCAGTTTAAAGAAGAACATTCTGATTTGTGCTGTCCCTATGGGAGAATTAAAAAGATTATTGTAGGGTCAAGCTTTATACTGACCATCTCAGAATATAACTGTATGCACTCAAATAAAATCTTTGGATTGCTAACAGAGGGGGGATTTTCTATATTTAATTTTAAGAACATACAAAGGAGTACAATCAAAGGCTGTCAAACCATTGCTGCAGTACTCCTCAGACCTATTGGGGGGCAGTGCAGCTCTATGAAAGTAGCAGAGCCCATCAACATTGAAAAAAAGATTGGTTTCTCTGAATTCTATCCCTCATTAGGTCCCATGAAGAACCTGAATTACTTGCTGCATCTATCCATTAATTTACCCTTCCCTTTTTTTTATATAGCACACATTAAACACAGGTACAATGAATTCAGGTTGAAATCTGACCTCATTCCCATTTTGCTGCGACTCATTGCTGTGGAGGCATGCACTGGGTGTTTTTGGGTGATTGAAATGGATTATTCATGTTGTTGCACAAAGTTTTGTGGAGAAGACTGACAGGCTAGCCAGGGTGCTTTTGTTTGCTTTCAACAACTTAATGTGTGTCCACATCACATTGTTGCAATAGTTGCCATGTTTGATGCAATGTACTGGGAATCCGAATCTCCTTGTATTCACTTGCTAATGTTAACGCAGCTTGCTTACTTATTCCTTGTGCAGAGGGCTTTAGAAGTTGACAGATGAAACTGAAGTTTGTATCTCTAGTGTCTACTTGCATCCTCTTGGGACCTTAGTTTGTTAAGGCGTTTTAATCAATGAAGATAAGTGGTCATCTGTCAGGTTAAAGTGCAACAAGGGTATTGACCTTTGGGCCAACCCTTGACATTGTTCTTTCTTTAATATACAGTTCTGGATTTATTAAGGCTCATTTATTGATATAGTTTTTCAGCTTTATTTGTGTAATTTTAAATATCTCATAAAGAAATGAACTTGAAGATCATGAATAGTGCTTCTCTTAAAGATAACACATAATTCTCTACCTAAAGAAGTAAAACAGAAAGTAGAAAATCAGTAAAAATGGAACTGATAAACTTTGGCTCTATGAGCATGTTTTTAGATCTTTTCTTTTCCCCTATTTATCAAGGGCCTCAGATAACAGTTTCGTTGCACGATAAAATAAAGTAAAGCTGATGTATTGGGATTGTAATTGTGGCAAGTTATTTTGCTGGCAGTCCTCCTTCAAGAGAGAGAACAAAAGGCCCACATGTTGTCCTGCTCCCCTGTGCTTGCAGCTGATAATCAATGGTTGGACAGAGCTGCCAGCTATTGACACAACAGAGATGAATGACACTACTCCCAAAGGGTCCATTTGAATTTTGACAGGCAGGATTCAGAAATCCTATCCCTCCTTTGATGGTGCCAGGAAGAAAGCTTTTCACTGACACGATGAAGGTAATACAGAGTGCTGATGCAGGACTATGACTGAAATACATTAATCTGCAGATTTAATGTGCAGGCAGTTTAAATCACTGCACAGTGCAGCATATTCACTGCTTTTAGAGGTGTATTTTTTCTTTCTTACAAGACATCTGAATTTATAAACTGGACCTACAGCACAAAAATAACCAAGCAAAGTAAATATCCAGAGAAATAACAAGAACTTGAGACCTTTGAGATCCACACACTTATTTAACCCAATGCTTTCTTTATGATAAATATGTGTCCAATTTTAGCAATTTTCAAATGTATTCTTTCTTTAAAACCCACGTATAGACATTTACTCTTTCTTTTTAAAGCCATTTGACCTTTGTAAAAAATCAAGATGAAGCAGCCAAAACTATTTTAAGTCATATGTAAATGACAATGCATAACTCAGGAAGCATTTGGATAAAAAAAGTGGAGGAGTCTTCAGAGTAACTCACCGAAAAGAGTCGACACTGCTAATAACAGAAAATCAAATCCCAAAAGGCATTCAGACTAACGTCGCGACTACGGGCGGCAGCATCGACAATAGATGCGGAGAACATGGTCCACTCGGACTCTATGTCTCCAACATCCCCCGGAATCTGGTCAAAGCTCTCCTGGAGGTGGGAGTTGAATACATGCCTGGCCGAGGGCTCCGCCAGGCGTTCCCAGCAGACCCTCACTATGCGCTTGGGCCTGCCAAGTCTGTCCGGCTTTCTCCTCCGCCAGCGGATCCAACTCACCACCAGGTGGTGATCAGTGGACAGCTCAGCCCCTCTCTTCACCCAAGTGTCCAAAACATGCGGCCGAAGGTCTGATGATACGACAACAAAGTCTATCATTGACCTCCTGCCTAGGGTGTCCTGGTGCCAAGTGCACTGATGGACACCCCTATGCTTGAACATGGTGTTCATTATGGACAATCCCTGACTAGCACAGAAGTCCAATAACAAAACACCACTCGGATTCAGATTGGGGAGGCCATTCCTCCCGATCACGCCTCTCCAGGTGTCACTGTGGTTTCCCACGTGGGCGTTGAAGTCCCCCAGCAGAATAATGAAGTCTCCGGGAGGGGCACTATCCAGCACCCCCGACAGGGACACCAAGAAGGCCGGGTACTCCGCACTACCGCCTGGCCCGTAGGCCGAAACGACAGTCAGAGACCTATCCCTGACCCGAAGGCGCAGGGATGCGACCCTCTCATTCACCGGGGTAAACCCCAACAGGAGGCGGCTGAGCTGGGGGGCAACAAGCAAACCCACTCCAGCCCGCCGCCTTTCCCCGTGGGCCTCTCCAGAGTAGAAGAGAGTCCAGCCCTCTCAAGGAGATGGGTTCCAGAGCCCACGCTGTGCGTGGAGGCGAGCCCGACTATTTCTAGTCAATATCTCTCGACCTCCCGCACAAGCTCAGGCTCCTTCCCCCCCAGCGAGGTAACATTCCACATCCCTAGAGCTAGCCTAAGCATCCGGGGATCGGGCCGCTGAGGTCTCCACCTTCGTCCGCCACCCATCCTCTTTGCACTGATCCCTCACGGTTCCCCCTGCAGGTGGTGGGCCCACTGGGGGATGGCCTCGCGTCTCTCGTTCGGGCTTGGCCCGGCCGGGTCCCGCGAGGAGCAACTTGGCCACCAGGCGCTCTCCAGCGAGTCCCGACCCCAGGCCTGGGTCCAGGGTGGGACCCACGGCTCTGCCGTACCGGGCAACGTCACGTGCCTCGATTTAATGGTCCTCATGAAGGATTCTTGAACCGCTCTTTGTCTGACCCATCACCTAGAGCCTATATATATATAAATATAATATCAGTCAGTCAGTCAGTCAGTCATTTTCTACCGCTTATTCCATAGTGGGTCGCGGGGGAGCTGGTGCCTATCTCCAGCAGTCTATGGGAGAGAGGCGGGGTACACCCTGGACAGGTCGCCAGTCCATCGCAGATAAATATAATATATTTTTTATAATATAGTTTATTAGTAGAACAAAAGAAAAACAGTTGCACATATACAAAAAAGAAATCAAGTCAACCACACAACAAAACAACCCCAAAGCATGATGCTGCCTCAACCACCAGGCAGATGTTTGGCGTCAAGTAAATGAAGGTCAGTTGAACAATTAGGGCAAAAAAGAAACATAAACATCGGACTTAAAGAAAAACACCAAAACAACATGTGTAGGAATTTTGAGTGGACCAGGAGGTTTCGGAGGCTGGGGTTTTCTTTGAAGGTTAAGAAAATGTTCCAGTTTTGGCTTTCGAGTAGTTGGCAAAAGTTTTCTTTGATGGTTCTATGGCTTTTCATTGTAAGGTTGAAGAAGAGACCAGTATGGGAGATAACTTTGGTTGTCTTGCTTTTTCTGTTTGTGTTGTTTTTTATTTGTGAAAAATTTCTTTTTTGGCTGCACTGAGGAGGGATCAGTGGTATTTCCTTTTTCTTAGAATTGTATGACTGTGGCTTCATCCCTAACCTTGTTGTTGAAGCAAATTCTTTGGTACCAGATCAGTTGGGATTTCAGGATTCCTTTGAACAAACTGGACAAACTGCTGCTTCTCACACAAGTCTCACACATTTTTACGGATCTGCCACCCTCCATTTCACCAAAACTTATTACTGTGTTCACACACCGGACGGTGCACTATAGATGCCAGGCTTCCAGCTGTTCCATAGAGGACCGCAGCACAGAGATCTTGGGAAAGTCAGAGGAGGTGGAATCTGCTTTTACATAAACAGAGCTTGATATACTGATGTCACAGTGATTTAGAAAAAATGTAGCCCTCACCTGGAGTAATTTTTATAGACTGTAAATCTTTTTATTCACAGAGGGAGTTCTTTGTTCTGACCTGTGTTTACATCCCATTAGAAGCATGTTTGTCAGAAGCTGAAAAAAAGCTTACTGAGGTGATAACAGACGTGGAGAAAAAAACACCCAAACTCTTTCATCATTCTTCTTGGGAATTTTAACAGGGCAAACATTTCCAATGAACTTCCAAAATACAGACAGCATATCGTTAGCATCATAACATAATTTCCAAAGTCATACAAGTCAAAATATTACTTTGGAAATTATGCTATGAGGCTAACGATATTAAATGTCTCACCAGGGATAAAAACACACTGGGCCAGTGTTACACAGCTTTAAAAGATTTATATCACACTGTCACCAGGTCACCTTTGAGAATTTCTGATCACTGTCTGCTTCATCTCAATCCAACCTATAGCAAGAAATTAAAAACTTTTAAGCCTGTGGTTTGGACTGTTGGAAGTGGATGGTACAGTCAACGCAAGAACTACAGGCCTGCTTTGACTGCACATTTGAAATGGATTTGAAGCTAAAGCCACTGACCTGAATGAACTTGCTGAAACAATCAATTGCTGCACCAGTTTTTGTAAAGAGCTGTGTACAGACCAAGACCTTTCACACATACAAAAATAAATGGTTCACTTCATATCTTAGGAAGCTGTGTAGGACCAAGGAAGAGGCTTACAGCAGTGGAGAACAGGCCCTGTATAAGCAGGCCAGGAACACACTGATCAAGGAGATCAAGGCAGCTAAGAGAAGCTGCACCGAGAAACTAAAAAACAGCTTCTTAGCAGATGACCCCACATCAGTTTGGGTCATCTGCTAAGAAGCTGAGCCCATCCCCCCACCTTGACCAGAATCCTCATCTGGCAGATGACCTTAAAAGCTTTTGCTTAAGGTTTGAAAATCAGCCATTCACACCTGCCACCAAATCATCCACATCTCATTCTGACACAAAAGCTCCACATGCACCAACCATCGTCCTTTCCTCAGTCCCCATGCCTGGACTTAAGAGCTCTGAGGCAGATTTAAAGAGGCTATTTTATCATCAGGAGAACAGGAAAGCCCTGGGGCCTGACAGTGCCCACTCCCCCATGCAGAACCTGCACTGACCACACTCCACCAACCCGGTCCCCAAGAAATGCACCAATACTGGGTTAAATGACTGTATGCCTGTAGCCCTGAAATCTGCGGCCATGAAATCCTTTGAGTGACTTTTGTTGAAGCATCTGAAGGACATCACTGGCCCCCTGCTAGACTCAGGACCTGAGATAATCCTCACACATAGACGTTGTTCAGAAGAAGGCCCCGCAGAGACTGTACTTCCTGCGGCAACTCAAGAACCCTAAGCCTAACCTTTCACTGGAGCTGCTGGTCATCTTCTACACTGCCAATTTACATCCATCACTGTGTGATTTGCCTCATCCACAAAACAGGACAGGTCCAAACTACAACAAACAATTAGGTCTGCAGAGATGATTATCAGGGCTGACATTCCCTTAAAATTATTAAAAACAAAGTTGAACCAAAGTCAGTTCCTTGTTTGTGAGCATAAACTTGGTGAAAAAAGCGGATTTTATATCAAAAACATGCAAACAGCCAAGAAACACCATAACATGATGCAATCACTACCATGAGGTAGGTATTTGGCAAAAAGAGAATAAAGGCAAACTCAGCAATGAGGACAAGAAAGGAAATTAAACAGTAAATTCAAGCAAAATGAGTAAAACAGAAACAGCAAAACAACTCCACAACAGCATGCTGACATTATCATCAATAGACAGATGTTTGGTAACAAGTAAATGTAGGCCAGGTGAGCAATAAGAACAAGAAGGCAAATTACAAAGTAGAATCGAGAAAAAGCAGTTGCTTGCAAACATAACAAAATAATACTTGGTAACTGAAACTAGTATTTAATAAAGCCAACAGTTAAACTTAAAAAAATAATGGATAAATTGAAGAAAAAATTCCCAGCACAAATAAATCTAAAGAATAAACTAAAAACTAAAACAAAGAAAATAAAAATTATTGTTTCTCATGTCTGAAGTTTGTGTTTGTTCCCCAGCGAATATCCTAATGCAGCATCAAGCTGGAGACTGCCAGATACACCTGCTTGTCATGGATGATCACCCTATTCTGGGCAAACAAACTAAGCTGCCTGTATATCCAGTAAGCCAGCAATATTAAACATTAATAAGACTCTACAGCATGGCATCCCCAGTTAGGATTAGAATGATTTACCTTTATAGCATCCCCTGGCTTAATACATAGTAAGCAAAAAGATTGTCATTTCACAGACTTTTTTTTGCTTGCTTGGAAAATTACTGGAAAAATGTAGGTGTTCAAAAGTTCAACATACTTTGAACTTTTACTTTCGTGGGTGTTTTACATAATTAAAGCAAAAAAAGTATTGGTAAAAATACTCACACTGTGCACACTAAGCTTTCAATCTCAGTGAGTCCAGAAAGAGTTATATCTGATATCTTCCCGTTATAGGATGGTTGAGATTTGGACACAATTGTGTGCTCTAGAAGCACAGAGATCCCAGGGACACATCAAACTGGTTTTGGATGGATAACACAGGCTGACATTAAGCTTCTGGGTTAGATCTGAATTCTATTGTTTAAAGGCCAGGTCCATGCAAGAAAACAATGCAATTAAAATTAAATCTACCATGTTTACTGACAACAAAAGAAAGGGTTTTTTTTTATTATTATTGGTTTTTGTATGTTATGCTATGATACACTGTCTGCACTTGCTTTAACGTAGTTCACGTGGCTTCCAAGGCAGACGAGTTGAACCCATCTTTCAAAAAATTGTTTTATTGTTTCACAGTTAAAAATAAATTTAGATATGCCAGCAGACATAAGAAAGCATAAGAAAAGAAACTGTGTGATGGGAACTTAAAAAGTTACCCTGGATATTTTAAATTTACAGGGCCTGAGGAACCCCTTGTAGTGCATGACGCCTTCATCAGCTTTTTTGTTGTTTGCTTTAATACCTCATAAGCGATCACATTGAGTGCTTGTAATTCAAATCCCATCCAGAATTGTGTTGCCTCTCAACGCAAACAAATGCAAGATTTTACTATGATAAAAAAAAATTATGTGCTGTACCTGTTAAATAAAACAAACCACCCAATTACACTTTTCTAGAGTCACTGTCTCTTTTTTGCTCTTAACAGAATCAGAATCAGAATCAGAATCAGCTTTATTGCCAAGTTTGTACATACAAACAAGGAATTTGACTCCGGTACACTTTGCTCTTTGGTTTTTGTTTTTGCACTACAGAATATACATATTTACAATGTACAAATATACACATATATAAATAAATAAAAAGGTGCATTTGCAACATCTGTATGCTGTTGTTTTGTACTCTATTGAATGTTCAACAGAGAAACAGCCTTGGGGAAGAAACTGTCTCTGTGGCGGCTGGTTTTAGTGAACAGCGCTCTGTAGCGTTGGCCTGAAGGCAGAACTCTAAACAGTTTATGTGCAGGGTGTGTGGGGTCTGCAGAGATTTTAGCAGCTCTTTTCCTGACCCTTGACCTGTATAAGTCCTGGATGGAGGGAAGGTCAGCCCTGATGATTCTCTCTGCAGTCCTGATTATTCGTTGCAGTCTGGACCTGTCCTGTTTTGTGGATGTACCAAACCACACTGAGATGGATGAAGACAGGACAGACTGAATGATGGCAGTGTAGAAGATGACCAGCAGCTCCTGTGGAAGGTTGTACTTCTTGAGTTGCCTCAGGAAGTACAGTCTCTGCTTTATGAATGGAGTGCATTATGGCAGGAACACCTTTCCTTATTGCATAATTTTAAGCAATATATTGAAAGCACAAGTTATTTATGTGTTTTATGTTTAAGGAAAATAAAGTCTTGACATTTAACTTTTTTACTGTTTGCTTTTATGTAGAGTATACTGGGCAATACATTGACACATGAACACACTGACATAGGCTGTATAAACTAGGATTTGACTGTGGTGGATGTGCAAATGTTTTCATAATTAAGATGTGATTACATTTAGGTGTTGCACATTGGTCCTCTGAGATGTGATAGAAAATTAATTAAGGAACATTTATATTCAGGTTCCCTCACCGTGGGAATTGTGTAAGTTGTTCTCAGATTATGCTTTGCTAAACACACAAAAATGCAGAACGTGTCTCGATAATAATGCTTATTAGGTAAATGTAAATGCAAGTCTAAACCTAATTTCTTTAAGTGATCCTAACTGAGTTTGTCACTTGTGAGTGATAGCTGACTAAAGTTCATCCATCAGAACTGACAGTGTCACTCTAACCTTCTGCAAGAGATGTTGTTCTGCTTAGCTTTGCAAAAGCAGTACTCAGAAGCCAAGACACCAAAGTAAAAGGTCTCATGTATTTTCAAGGGAGACAATATCTTAGTATGCATATTTCCCCTGAAGCATTGTATGTCCTCTACTCATTGTTTTTAGTGACAGTTTGTGAAAACGTGAGAGGCGTAATCATGCTGCACTGTACCATTTTTTCAAGGCTGGGTGTATAACAATTTAAAGCTGCTGCCAAAGCCTTCATTCCAAATCCCCTGAATTCAGTAAGAAACAGAACCGCTTTGGAGAGATCAGGTCTACACTCCCTCTGCAACAATGCACTGTCCTCTCTTTCATCTCTAATGGAAGAGGCAAATAGTCATTAATCATAGCTCGCAGTCTTCCTGCATTGCACTACAAAGAATCGACTACAGACACCAAGCACACATGGAATTACATTTAATTTCAGTGCATATCACGTTGTGGATTGTGAAGGGGTGAAAAGGTGAACTACTATGACATGTATAGGCACAGTGACAGAAAAGAGAACACATGTATAAATAAAAACACGAGAACTTGTAAAGCACAAGAACATTCACAGGGTTACTGAATATAGGGCAGGTTAGTAAATTTTGCAATGATTAATTTCCAGCCAAATAGAGGCAATTTACCCCCTAACCTTGCCTTTACCTCAGAGAAAGAAGCACAGGCAAGCCAATGAGAAGTTTAGGCTGTTGCCTCATTTCAAACAAAGTGCACAACACTAATTGGGTTACAGGAACATAGAGTTGTACCTAGAAGCAAGGACAGCATTAGGTTTGGGGCATATTTGATCTGAAGCCTCTGGGATTACAGACAGAAAACTTCAATGAAAACACAGATTCACTCTGAGTTTTCATGAGCAGTATAATTAAATCTGTGTTGCTCAATGGTAAGAGCTTCCTGTTTACAAGAACTCAATGTCATTTTCATGAAATTATTTTTAGTCTTTGCTATGTCAATTTATTGTTTCATATGGTGAGCACATCAACTTGACAAGCTGATTCAGTATCTGTTGATTTTTTTTACGAAGAGCCTTTGTGCTTATTCCAGCCTTTATTGTTGATGTTTTCCCTCGTTTTTTATTCTCCTCTCAGAAACAGATGAGGTAAGTGTAACATGTGAAATATTGTAAAATATTTTCATTTTCATAATTGTCATGCTGTAGCCTGCAGATGTTAAAAGAATATAAATGGAAAAACATTAATTGGGGAATTTGTTTTATTCTGTAAAATGAGTTATTAAAGCAATTGTATAAATTCTTGCATAGATTAACTGAAGTGTGCAAGAGTTTAAACTACTGTATTGTCAGATTCTTGTTTATGTTATACAACTTATCCAAGTTGCTCTAGCATGGCTAAAATCCATGCAGTGTCATTAAAAGGTATCTTCAAGGACAAGATTAATAAAAAGTCATTGCAGTGGCAAAGACATGACCAAAAACCACCATTATTATCAAGTAAGAGCATAGGGTAATGTTTACACGACATAAGTAGAACTCATTACAAGACTGAGAAAAGCACATTTACAAAACTACAGGTAGGCTTAAAACTAAAATTGGTAAATGCAGATTTTCAGACTACATATACTACAGGGTAGTTTTGGACCCAATATTGTTTGTAATACAGAAATGTTGTTATGGTCCTAAAACATTGGGGGCATTGCCCAGTTTACAAATATTAAAATTTTCATATGTCTAGCATAATTTTTGGGCAGTTATATTTAGGAAATCCAGGACATTAAACCAAATCTTTGCGTATAGCGTTGTTTTATTTAAAGATTCTTGTGGGCTATTAATGACCTTTTTTTCACAATAATCAGAGAGGAAATGGTCAGAGAAAGAAGGGTGGAAAACATGCCGCAAAGCTTCCAAGGTTGGGAATGGAACCCCGAGTGGCTGTTTCAAGGACTTGCAGCCAACTTATAGCTGCTACACCATTTGTTGCCCTATAGGGTTGGCTTTTATATGAAAGCAACTGTTTGGGAATTACTTTTAATTGGTTGTTATTTTTTATTTTTAGCAGCTGGAATAAAAGGAGGAAGAAAACTTATGATTGATGAAATAGTAATTTGCTAAATTATATATGACAATATTTGGTGATACACTATTCCCAAACGTATTAGTTTGTCTGCACTAACACACATTGATTCTAAAGGGATTTCTCATTGTTAATCCATAACAATGAGAAATCCCTTTGCAGCTATAACAACTGAAACTGTTCTGGGAAAGTCTTCTTTAAGGTTTAGAAGTGTGTTTATGGGATTTTTTGACCATCGTTCTGGAAGAGCATCTGTGAGGTCACACACTGATGTTGAATGAGAACGTCTGACTTACAGTCTTCACTCTATACATCCAAAAGGTGTTCTATCAGGTTGAGATCAGGCCAGTCAAATTCTTTCACATTAATGTTGGTTAATTCACTGGTAAACAATCATGTTGAAGCAGGAAGGGGCCATCCTCAAATTGTTCACAAGAAACTGAGAGTATAAAATGTCCAAAATGTCTTGCTACGCTAAAACACTAAGACATCCTTTCACTGCATCCAAGGGGCGAAGTCCAACTCCTGAAAAACATCCTACGCCATAATCCTTTCTGCACAAAACATTGCACTCCATGCAATGCAATCAAGCAAGGGTCGGTCTCCCGGCGACTGCCAAACCCACAGTCATCCACTGGATTGCCAGTAAGAGAGGGTTTATTCGTCACCCCTGAAGACACCTGTCCCCTGATCTAGAGTTCAGTTGTGGCATTTTTTACAACACTGTATCCGATGCTTTGTACTTGATGATAAATGTGTCCTACCACTTTGTAATTGCCAATTGCTTTGACAAAGTGGTAGGATATAAACACTACCCTAACCCACCCTAACCGATAAACGAAGTTATTCACTGAGTTATTACTAATATTAATATTAATATTGCACTGTCAAACAGTGGTCAGTACAAAGTCCACTACAACAAGCCAAGTATTATTATCATCTTTTTAATCTAAGGTTAGCTAATCTTAATTGAAAACCAAAAGCTGAAAAACCTTGATCATAACAAACAGCTCTATAAGCACCATTTTTCTTGAAAATCTTTTTATTGCATCCACACAGCCACAACTTCCTAACAGAGACTATGCATAGAATATAAGAAATTACCATCTTTTGTCAATGCTGGTGTGAAATGTTCCTAGTACTAACTTATCATGTTTGATAATAAAGATCTCGTGCCAGATGGCTCCTTTTCATACCCAAGAAAGTAGGATATGAAAAGACCAAAACCACAAAAAATACCTAATAACCAGCAGCCTCATTCTGATTGAGTTTTGTCTTTCTTTATGTTTAGCTGGAGCAATAAAAATATAGGAATCATTTACAGCCATTTCACACTTGCCAAATACTGAGGTGTATGTTTCTAAAACTTACAATTTTAAATTTAATCTCTCATGTCATTGAGTTTTATTTCTCATTTTGGGGAACAACAACTGCCTTTTAACTGTCCCAAATTGTGTTAACTCTGTATCTAATCGATCTGATGCTCTCCTCTTCCTCACATATCCAGATCTTATGGTATCCCATCTGTCTGCTGCACTCTTCATTTCCTCCACTCCTCCTCCTTCCCCCTCAGTCCTACTCATTAAAGGGAATGCAATCATGAAGCAGTGAAGATCTATTTACTTATCTCATGATTTAGTGATTAGGCATTTTCAAAAACATACATTTTCTCAACTGTTGTACAAGTTGTTAGACTAAACCAAAATTTTGAAGACGAGTGTGCCTAAAAATATGTTTTTTCCCCCTAATTCTGATTTCTTTAATAAAGCTTTGTACAGTGAGATTTTGTTTATTAGATGTTTATGTTATTTTTATTTTTCATTATTTGCTATTCAATTCTACTATGATGTATATTTGATTCATTTCTTTATAGTACGCGCTATTCTACTCTCGTCTGCTCTGAAAAAAACTTTACTGGCGTGACATTTATTATTTAAAAGTAATATTCAAAAATTCTTGAGTATAGAAAATTATTTAATAATTACTAGCTAGAACTAGCTACAACTAGCTAGAAATTATACTAACATTACATAATAATGTTAATAACTGCATATAGATCTAAATTGAATTTAAAAGTCTAAAATTATTGCTGAAAGAGGGACTTACAGCTGAGGAAACAAAGCTGTTACACCTATACAAGTATTATCTAAAAAACAAACACAAGAAAACATGGCCAATATTTTGCCTAAATCTAATTAGAATCCTTTCCCCATATATTGTCCTAAATAAGGCAATACCATTGTAAGTAATTTTTCCACTGTTACATACAACTGTGGAGTAAGAATATTTGTTTTCACAGAAATAAAGACTGAAATGTGACAGAATCCTTCACCTGATGTGCTGCATGTACACCAAACCTCAATCCAACATCGATAAACAAGCATGCACTATTTTTTAAAAAGGCTGTTTAATATAGGTAATAGAAAATGTGACTATTTTCTACACTTATATTTGATGGATACTCTGGTTGATTTATTTAATAAACTCCTACTAAATTTCCTGATTTTGAACCTATTCATTTACTCATTTTGGTGCACATTATTAACATTAAATGCATAAAAAAATGTAATTTTGCCCTTATTATAGCAGTGTTCAACAATCCTTAAATAGCTAAAAAGGATGTTAATTTGTGTTACGATTTTCATTTAACATTTACAAACCAACTGACCAACTGTTAATGGGGTCACAGAAGTAAAATAATTTTTTCTATTAATTAGAACTATGAATAATTGTGTGCTGGTTTTCAGATTTAGTGAAAACTCATGATTTATTTGTGATCCCTGACTGGTGTAACATCCTCTACTTAAATATAAATTTAGTTAATGACCAAGCCATGCAGCACTATACCAGACTGTATTGTAACATATTGTACTGTACCAGAATGTTTTAAACGCTACCTTTCCACACCATACCACACTGGGAAAGTATTGAGTCAGGAGATGTTGTGGGATTAAAACAAAACAATATTTCTCATCAAAGTGAATATGTCTCGTGAAGTATTATCCGGTTGCCGTCAGAAAAAATTTTAATCAGCTGTCAGAGCCCCAGATATGAAGATGAGTGCTCTAAGCTTGATACCCTGTTTTATCTATGTTTGAGACTCCTTATTTTGAAGTAACTGAAAGAAGTAGCCTTAAACTGTCTGTTGTATCAAGAGCTGGCTTATAGAAGCTTCTAGTTAGGATGGTTGAAAACTGAGTTACTTGCCTGTATCTTGTCTGTCAGTCACCCAGTTGACAAGATATAAAAGCATTGTGAAACTACTGCAACTTACCTAGCGTTAGCTGCTAACTTTGCTAAAGTTATCATTTGCTTTAAATCTTCTTCTTCTTTCGGTGCTAAACTAAAGAGCTATGTCAGTTTATTAATGAGTCTGGACTACATTTGGTTATTTGTAGTTGAGAACCTAAAATACACTCAATACACCAATCCAGATCTGGGCCACTGAATAGAGTTTTTTTTTTAAAACAGTGAGGGATTCATGAAACCCTTCTGTTTTGTAAAAGTTTAAAAAGGGAGCATTTTTAATGATTTCATAGACAATGGGACCACCATAGAATTTGACAAGGCTAAAAAACATTATATGGGCTAGTCAAATCTGGACAGGAATATTCAACAGTTATTACAGAATATTTAAAATGCAGTTTGTAATACTTAAAATCGTTACTGTTTTTAACATACACAAAAGGAGGATTTTTTTCCTTTAGTTTCCCATTAAATATTGCTAAAATATTCTTTCTTCTGGTTCTTGTTAACCCAGTATTGTCAGTATTGTGTATCAATTCAGGGTGTCTTATTACTCCCAGTACTATACCATACTCTATTGTGTAGTACTGTACCATAAAATGCATTGTATTAATATATTTTATTGTATTATACTGTGCATACCAGACCATGCCATACCATAATAATTAAGGAATTTTTATTTTAGTCTAACTTAATGGGATTTGGGATGGTGCTAAGCATTCAAAATGGATGAGCACTGTTACGACCCAGATCAACAGTGAAATAAGTTCTGTAAAAACTTATAGTTTATTGTAACATTTGAATAATAACCAATGACAAGAAAAAGGAGGGTACCTACATCAGTACTAAAGAACAGCAAGCACTGCTACAGGTAAAACAATAATTTAATAAGGTAGCAAGCTGCTTCCAGAGTCAAAAGAGAAAACAAAAACATTCAAGATTGCCAGGGTTTTTGGGCAACCAGCAAACAGCAAAACAAACTGAGAATACACATTCAATCTGGTCAAACATCTAGTTTGAAAACTGACAAACAATTCAGACTAACTTCAATCAAGTCAATGTCAAATCGTTTTAAAAAAGAGAACCAAGCAAGTTAAACTTAATATTTACCCCAACAGATGCAAACAAGGGTAAACACAGGTAAAGTTTCACAAGGGATAGTGGCGAGCTGCTCAGATATCAAATCTCAAGGCTCAACGGGAGTAGCGAAGAAGAGAACGAACAGTCCAATGCATTCTCTGGGGAATTTCCAGCAGGAGGAGTCCTGTGCAGCAAAACAGACTATTGGAGGTATTGGAGGACCGGGGGATTTCCACAGCTCCAGCAGGCCAATCAACAGTCTGTAAACGAAGTTATAAAAACAAAAACATGCACATACAACCACCCCACTGTATTACGCAGATTCCCATAAAGACAGCTGACTCAGTGGAAACACCACCAATCTGATAAATAGTGGAATTGGTTTGCTGGCTCAAGTTAGTGGACTCATGGTGGACTCACACACAGATGACTACTGACACATTCAAACTGGTTCAATGATCCAAATTAAAGTTCAGTTTATTCTCTTTTAAGTTTTTTTCAATATTCTTATCTACTTAGTAGACAATATATAAACTAGCATCAACTCTAACTTCAGAGAGTCAAATGAACCAGATAACTTTAGTGAGTGACTCAAAATAACCTGAATCAATTAAATGAATCAAGTTTAGCACCTTACCACAATATGTACCAGACATTGTCACTAGAAGAATAAAATACAGATTACCTCAAAGAGGAATTGTGGCTGCACATAAAGTGATATTCATATTGTACTGTGTTGTATTGTACATTCCAACGAAATTTGTCCTTTAAATGCAGATGGCAAATATAGGTGATTGTATTATTATATTAATTATTATTATATTATTATTATATTCAGAGCCACAACATTGATGCTCTTTACAGGAAGTTTCAGAGCAGACTTTACCTGCTAAGGAGACTGTGATCATTTGGAGTGCAGGAGGTGCTCTTGAAGACCTTTTTGACTCTCTGCTGGCATATGCCATCTTTTTTGGTACAGTCTGTTAGAGTGACAGCTGAGAGGAAGAGGTTAAATAAGCTCCTTAGGAAGGCCAGCTCTGTCCTAGGATGGTCCCTTGACCCAGTGCAGGTGGTGGGAGACAAAAACGATATATATAAATAACATTACTATTGGACAATGTCTCCCACATACTTAAAGCTGTTGCAGAGCTGGGGAGCTCCTTCAGTGAAAGACTGCATCCTATGTGCACAAAGGAACATTATCAAAGATTCTTCCCCTCAGCAATTGTTAGACTTTATAACCATCACTGCTCCCAGCAGACTCAATAAGTGTTTACATCCCTGCTGTTACTAACACAGTTTTTTTCATTTTTTGTAAATATTCTGCTCTGTTTTATATGCACAAATATACATGCACACTTTGTACAGTTTTTAAAATTATCCTACTCAGCTGCACATTTCCTTGAATCTGAGTATGCTATTTTTAAGAACTGTACAGAATTTTTTTCCAATGCTGTAAATTTGCCCTTACTGTAAAGCCTCGTATTCTTATTTTCTGTTTTTTTCTATTTTTAATCTTTGTGTAAATCTGCATACTTCCATTTCCATTTGACATGTCCATTTGACACTTGGCATTGGTACCCTCAACTTCCCCCAATGAGAGTACAAAAAAGGTTACATCTATTCTATTCTGTTCTATTCTATTTTACCTTTTGAGAAGTTCTTCATCTATTTATTCAAATAAAAATCTGACCCTTTGAAAACCTGTAACTCACATAGCTGAGGTGCACTGTATGCATCACCAAACACTTATGCCAGGCTATGATTCGCTCATCTCTTTGAAAAGTATTTATTTCAAGGCTTTGAGGGTTTATTCATCCCTTCAAACTCACCCATATTTATCCATTTTGACCTCTCAGAAAAATCGCTTCCTTTTTTAGCACTAATATCACCCTCTAACTTTGCCATTCAAAAGAATACTATTTTGCAACTTCAGAATATCACGGTCAATTGCTTTTCGAAAGACTCACTATATTTTCTTTTTACTGTTGATAAACATGTAAGCTGCTTATTTTTTTTAAACCACATGACCTTCAACTGTTGCTTTGTTTAACTGACTACAAAGCACAAAAGAATCCCATTGGACCACAGCCTCAGAAGTTCTTGCAACACGACGGCAAAAAGCTATTTGAATCAGACCTACCAGGAAACTTAGCTGTGTTGCCAGAACAGATACTCCAGTTTCCGTGGAGTGTTTTATTTTTTTTTTTTGCATTTGTTTGTGAGTGTGCCTGGTGGCAAGTGGATGCTCATTCGGAGAGATGGTTGCAAGGAGCAGCCAGCATTGCGGGTTTGCTAATGCTATTCCCATACCAATTTGCTGCTTTAACATGTTCATTACCACTGCAATTATACAGTTGGTGTGTATCGGAAGTATGGGTAAATGAATTAGGCAGGCGCATGTTTTCACGTGGGAGTGGATACGAGAAAGTAATGCTGTCTCTAAACCTTTTAATGAGGAGGAAATTTTGCTTAGGACAGAGCTTTGTTAATGGAATTTGAACTTGATTATCGGATAGCAGATGCACATTGAATACTCTCTTGGTCCTCTCAATCCTAATCTATGTACAATACTTGTCATCAGAACCTTGGCAATGGCAAGCACCCTCTACATGATCTTTTTTCGTCCTTAATAATAACACTACAGGGGTTGGACAATGAAACTGAAACACCTGGTTTTAGACCACAATAATTTATTAGTATGGTGTAGGGCCTCCTTTTGCGGCCAATGCAGCGTCAATTCGTCTTGGGAATGACATATAAAAGTCCTGCACAGTGGTCAGAGGGATTTTAAGCCATTCTTCTTGCAGGATAGTGGCCAGGTCACTACATGATACTGGTGGAGGAAAACGTTTCCTGACTCGCTCCTCCAAAACACCCCAAAGTGGCTCAATAATATTTAGATCTGGTGACTGTGCAGGCCATGGGAGATGTTCAACTTCACTTTCATGTTCATAAAAACCAATCTTTCACCAGTCTTGCTGTGTATTGGTGCATTGTCTTTCCTGATACACGGCACTGCCTTCAGGATACAATTTTTTGAACCATTGGATGCTCCATGGTCCTCAAGAATGGCTCGGTAGTCCTTGGCAGTGACGTGCCCATCTAGCACAAGTATTGGGCCAAGGGAACACCATGATATGGCAGCCCAAACCATCACTGATCCACCCCCATGCTTCACTCTGGGCATGTAACAGTCTGGGTGGCACGCTTCTTTGGGACTTCTGCACACCGTAACTCTCCCGGATGTGGGGAAAACAGTAAAGGTGGACTCATCAGAGAACAATACATGTTTCACATTGTCCACAGCCCAAGATTTGCGCTCCTTGCACCATTGAAACCGACGTTTGGCATTGGCATGAGTGACCAAAGGTTTGGCTATAGCAGCCCGGCGGTATATTGACCCTGTGGATCTCCCGACGGACAGTTCTGGTGGAAACAGGAGAGTTGAGGTGCACATTTAATTCTGCCGTGATTTGGACAGCCGTGGTTTTATGTTTTTTGGATACAATCCGGGTTAGCACCCGAACATCCCTTTCAGACAGCTTCCTCTAGAGTCCACAGTTAATCATGTTGGATGTGGTTCGTCCTTCTTGGTGGTATGCTGACATTACCCTGGATACCGTGGCTCTTGATACATCACAAAGACTTGCTGTCTTGGTCACAGATGCGCCAGCAAGACGTGCACCAACAATTTGTCCTCTTTTGAACTCTGGTATGTCACCCATAATGTTGTGTGCATTTCAATATTTTGAGCAAAGCTGTGCTCTTACCCTGCTAATTGAACCTTCACACTCTGCTCTTACTGGTGCAATGTGCAATCAATGAAGACTGGCTACCAGGCTGGTCCAATTTAGCCATGAAACCTCCCACACTAAAATGACAGGTGTTTCAGTTTCATTGTCCAACCCCTGTAAATCTCATTACATTTGGCTTGTCCAGCTGTTTGTTAATCACGTGAAAGTAAAATCCCTTTTTAAATTTTTTTTTTTTCAGATTTTACAACTACTAACTAGAGAGGGAAGAAGGGACGATAACTTTGGTTTAATCAAAATAATTCAGAACAGAAAAGGGGGCTCTTATGTAAAATTAAATCAGCCACATGGCTAAGAGGAAAAGCAATTAATGACCTTTTTTGTTTTTGAAGCTAAATGTTAGAGTGAGGTTAAAAGATGTGCATGTTATCTCAGGTAATTATTCTGCTGACTGCCTTGAATTAGAGCTGTTCTGTCATTGCACAGACTCCAGTGTCGTTACATTAGTATTTTTTATCAAAGTTGCATGTTTAATGTGGATCAAGAAGCCAAATACATTATACTTGCTGTCACAATAGTTCATGCATTTGATAACTATTTACAATTCTTTTTTAATTAATGTTCCTCTGTTCTTTTATGTGGGTTAGGATTGTTGGATTCAGGTGCTTTCTATTCTTTTTGTCACTGATATTTGCTCTGTGTCTATTCTCTTTGATCTCAATTAATTAGAATATAATTGATAAGTTAATTAATTTTAGTAATTAAATAAAAACATTTAAATTTATATATATATATATATATATATATATATATATATATATACAGGGGTTGGACAATGAAACTGAATCACCTGGTTTTAGACCACAATAATTTATTAGTATGGTGTAGGGCCTCCTTTTGCAGCCAATACAGCGTCAATTCGTCTTGGGAATGACATATACAAGTCCTGCACAGTGGTCAGAGGGATTTTAAGCCATTCTTCTTGCACGATAGTGGCCAGGTCACTACGTGATACTGGTGGAGGGAAACGTTTCCTGACTCGCTCCTCCAAACACCCCAAAGTGGCTCAATAATATTTAGATCTGGTGACTCTGCAGGCCTTGGGAGTTGTTCAACTTCACTTTCATGTTCATCAAACCAATCTTTCACCAGTCTTGCTGTGTGTATTGGTGCATTGTCATCCTGATACTCGGCACCGCCTTCAGGATACAATGTTTGAACCATTGGATGCTCATGGTCCTCAAGAATGGTTCGGTAGTCCTTGGCAGTGACGCGCCCATCTAGCACAAGTATTGGGCCAAGGGAATGCCATGATATGGCAACCCAAACCATCACTGATCCACCCCCATGCTTCACTCTGGGCATGCAACAGTCTGGGTGGTACGCTTCTTTGGGGCTTCTCCACACCGTAACTCTCCCGGATGTGGGGAAAACAGTAAAGGTGGACACATCAGAGAACAATACATGTTGCATATTGTTCACAGCCCCAGATTTGCGCTCCTTGCACCATTGAAACCGACGTTTGGCATTGGCATGAGTGACCAAAGGTTTGGCTATAGCAGCCCGGCCGTGTATATTGACCCTGTGGAGCACACTCTGCTCTTACTGTTGCAATGTGCTATCAATGAAGACTGGCTACCAGGCTGGTCCAATTTAGCCATGAAACCTCCCACACTAAAATGACAGGTGTTTTCAATTTTAATTGTCTAACCCCTGGTAAAATATATATAATATATATATATATATATTTTATATATATATATATATGTATATATATATATTGCTCTAAGACTGCAAGGGAATCTCAGCTTCCCCTAAATTGTAAAAAAATAAGTGATCAAATATATACCATTGTGTGTACATGTCATTGACTAAATATGCACTGCAACACGCTCAACTTTTGTTCAGAATCAGCTTCTTATCCCTGGTAACGACGCGGCTTTCCTCTCACTCATTCCCGCAGCTTCACAGTGCTTTAAACAGTGAGTTCAATAGCGAAGCAAAAATGCTGGGCTTTGTCCCACCCATCGGACGCTCAGCGTCTCTGGGGGTCTATGGGGCAGTAGGCTGGCCTCGGCTGACCCGGACACTCAGCTTCTGCATGATGATTGGATGATCTGTCTGAGGCTGAATCCCTTTTTGATTGACAGCGAAATGAGCGAATCAGCGATCTTGAAATTGAGCTTCCCCTCCTTGAAAGACCACACAAAGAATGATATATTTTCTCCGTTTTAATGTTAGTTTTGATGAATATGAGCAAAGCAAATTAGTGGATAAACTAAGGGAATCAGTAAAACATTTGAAGGACATAAGAAATACATTTTAAACACATAAAGAAAAGGATCTACAAAAGGCTGAAAAACCAGATAAAATCTGTCAGTGTTTAGAAAGCTCCCTATAGCTCCATGCAAAGCAATACTGGCAGTATTAATTAGGGTGGATTACACAAAGTGGTACGACTAGTAAAAGCAAAGAGACCTTCACAAACAGTCTTACTGTTTCAAAGCATACTATTGGCAATGGTCACAGCTGCATTTCTAAACTTCTGAGTGTTCCAGTGAGCACTATTAGGACTGTACACCAGAAGCGGAAAGAACATAATTTCACCATATACCAGTCCGAGGCCCCTTGTAAGACTTCTGAGAGAGCAGTAAAAACATTAGTCAGAAGAGTTGTCCAAGAACCAAGGAGCACTCGGAGAGCTCCAGAAAGAGCTTGAAAAAGCTGGATTCTATAGAGGCCTTAATGCACACTCACTGTACAAGACTCCACTCCTAAAGAAAAGCCATGTTGAAGCTTATTTAATGTTTGCTACAAATGATTTAGAAAAGCTAGTGAAATACTATGAGAGTATAGTCTGGTCAGATGAGACCAAAGCTTAACACTTAGATATGCATAGATATGCACATTTCCCCAAAGCAGCAATGTCTAAAGTAAAATTTGAAGGTGGAAACATCATAGTGTAGGCTCTCTTACGGAATATGGTACTTGCAAACTTTATGTAACGGAATGAAGACTGAATGGACAAATGCACCAGGACATTCTGGATGCAAATCTGTGTGGACTCTCAAGAAAGACAATAGTATCAAACAAACAGCCAAGGAAGCTCTTGATTGTTTTCAAAGAAAGTAAGCAAATTTGCTATAATTGCCAGGTCAATCATCTAACTTGCAACCAATTAAATATATAACTAAAGATCACATTGCATAGAAAAGACCCACATGAGCTTCAAAATTTGAAGACAGTTTGTGTGAAAGAATTCATCAAAATTACCCTTATGCATTCCATGTTACTAGTTTCTCCATACAGCAGGAGGTTGTTATCACCAAGAAATATATGTGTCTACTACATATGTCTTGCGTCATTGCGATGTTTTACCCATGAATTAATTTATGGACTAATTTGCTATAAAACAATCTGTGTTGTAAACAACATAATTCACAACAACAATTACTTACAATTTCAAAAACTGGCAAACAGTCATAAATGCACTAAGACAAAAAAAAAAAAAAGTCAGTTTAAACTTTCAGTACAGGGAGACAAAAAATAGTCCTAAGCAAATTATTATCTCCTATAATTTCTATGGAAGATCTCGCAATTCCTAAAAACTCAATTCTCAACAACTTCAGAAAACATATCTACCTGTGCTTAAAAAATAAAGTAGTTTCAGTGGAAAACTTTAGTAAATCCCTCTCAATAGTGACTTTAGTCAGTGAAGAGAGGCTGCTCCTGATGGTGGTACTGAAGTGGCTGAGAGCATGGAGGGAACCTGAGCAGCTGTCAGTTTCACACAAGTCTGGCCGCTTTCCACATGGAAATTCATCAACATTCTAAGTTCAAACCATCTGCTTGTTTTATGTTACAGATGCTACATATGATGTCCCATTTCCTTAGTTGAACAAGCAGCAGAAACCTACCTTTATCACTTGTGCATCAGGGATTCTGTGTACTGACAGACTGCACCTTCTATACATGCAAACATTCACCATAGTGAAAATTTCAAACAAACACCTAACTAAATCCCAACAGTTTGACAAACTTTAATTTAAAGGTTTTGGATTTTCCTTGTTACAAAAATATACTTGATTTAGCAATTACATTTTTTTTGTCGGGCTGTACAGTGGTGCAATTGGTAGTACTGTTACCTTGCAGGGAGAAGGTCCTCTGTTTGACCCCCAGTCAGGGTCTTTCTGCATGGAGTTTGCATGTTGTCCCCGTGCATACCTGGGTCCTTTCCGGGTACTCTGGCTTCTTCCCTCAGTACAAAACATCAATTTTAGGTTTAATTGGTCCCTTTGGTGTAAATGGTTGTGTGCATGGTTGTTTGTCCTGTGTGTTGCCCTAAAATGGACTGGCGACTCTCGCCCATAGAGTACTGGAAATAAGCACAAGCTCCCCCATGACGCAGTATGAAAGAAACGGGTATAGAGAATGAATGGATGTTTTTTTTGTCTAAGAATCATTCTTGCTAGTTAAAATGTAAATGCACCAAGAAGACAAGCTGTGAACACAGAGGAGGATTCGGGAGAATTTTAGAGCCAGGAAACACAGCTGCATCCTTTTGTCTTCCTAACATGCTTTTTAGAGGCTGTGATTGATGATTGAAATATGTGAGGAAAGAGATATTATTATTTTGTGCAGGACTCAATGGAAAAATGGAAATCAGGTGTAGAGTAAAAAGACAAATGGCATGGGAAAAAAATTTATGTCGGACGGTTTGGGAAAATCATCAACCCCCTGTTATTTATCACCCCTTTTTGACCAAACTGAAATTTCTTATAGTGAAGAATGAGACAGTTGAATGTTTTACAGAGTGCTTGGATTTATAAGTATGAGACATTAGTTTAATCATATGTGATTAGATTTTTCAGTATTCCATTGATGTTGGGGTCAATGTCAAAATAAGGATTCCTTCAATTATTTATTGCCATAGAAAATTCCTCCATACAGACTTGGTACTTCCAGCAAAGTCTTTCTAGTTTTCTCACTCTCTTAGAAAAAGTAACTGGTAGCTTAGAAGTAACTGGTAGATGAAATGGTGAGCTTAAGTATGGACACATTATATGAAGGAACAGCAACACTTATTTTCTGGGAAAGCAGGACATTTTGCTTTGGGGAAATTTGTCCCCAAGTCAGTGAAATATTGCAAGTATGGTAGATCAATGAAATAAGAGAGTCTGACGATGCAGAAGTGACTACCATGAAATCAGCCTAAATTCTTTAAAATCTTTGTAAGAGGCTGGGTTATAGACAACTGTGATGCCATTTTTCCAACTTAGTTTCAGTTTAGTTATGCAATTTCAGTTCATATTTGTTGAGGGTTTGGATAAAATGTCACCCGGTGACTATGAACCCATTCAAGCGCTGGGTAAATGATTAGAAGAAATCAATGCATGGATGGGCCAAAATTTTCTTCAGCTGAATAAAAACAAAACTGAAGTAATAATCTTTGGACCAAAGGAAGAGCGTTTAAAAGTTAGCACACAGCTTCATTTAATACATCTAGAAACCACCAGTCAGGCTCGAAACCTGGGTGTAGTGATGGACTCAGACCTGAACCTTCAGAGGAACATAAAGACAGTAACAAGGTCAGCCTTCTATCAACTAAAGAACTTCTCCAGGATTAAAGGACTAATGTCTCAGTAGGACCTTGAAAAACGAATTCATGCATTCATCTTTAGTAGAATTGATTACTGCAATGGTGTCTTCACAGGTCTGCCTAAAAAGTTGATCAGACAGCTGCAGTTGATCCAGAATGCTGCTGCCCGCGTCCTCACTAGAACTAAGAAAGTGGAGCACATCACCCCGGTTCTAAAGTCCCTACACTGGCTCCCTGTAGCTCAGAGAATAGACTTTAAAATACTTCTGTTAGTCTATAAATCACTGAATGGCTTAGCACCAAAATACATTACAGACTTGTTGTCAGTGTATCAACCACCCAGACCTCTCAGGTCTTCTTGCTCAAATCTACTCTGCATACCCAGAACCAGAACCAAACATGGAGAAGCAGCTTTTAGTGCTTATGCTCCACTAATCTGTAATAAACTCCCAGAAAACTGTAAAAGCGCAGAAACCCTAAGCTGCTTTAAATCAAGATTAAAAACCTATTTGTTTAAAGTGGCCTTTGACTGTGCTATCTAAACTTTATCAGTGAAGTTTTCAGTCCAGTTTTCCTTTCATTTTCTTACCCCTCATTCTATTCTCTTTATTTTATTTTTATTTATTTTTAATTACCTCTGTTGTTTGATTTTCTGTATCATTGTAGTGTTTTTCCTTATGTTCAGGGCCATGAGTGCCTTGTTGCTGAAAAGCGCTATATAAATAAACTTGACTTGACTAAAAAGGAAAAACATCCATTACAGGCAAATATGACTGGAATATATTGGTTTAAACTCCCACCTACTTATTTTTGAATCTCTTAGGAAAATGTTAAATGTGAAAATGTCTAATCTTTGAACATGCTTGAGATAAATAAAACTTTTAAATTAAATAAATGTGCTCTTAGCATAGTGTTAGTATGACATGTGCTAAAAGTGTGCTAAAAACAGTCATTTACAGAAATGTCAAGATTACAATTTTTTTTCCTCTCACAGTCCAAATCCAAATAGATAAGTTATTGATTTTAAATTCTTCTTAGCTGTATACATGGCATTGTGTAGGCCTTGTAACAGATTTGTATTTTTCCGGCTTAACCAAATTCTTCACTGTATATATTTATTTATTTATTGAAATTGCTTTAAAATGAAATGCTAATACTGGCAGGGGAAAAATAATCATTTTTGGCAGAATTACAGAGATGTATCAATTTTATTATGTTTTCCTGTGTCTTATTGCAAATGAAAGCATCCGAGGCTATCCAACTTATTCCTGGCCGTGGTGCTGCAGAACTGAGTTGGGGTGCAGCTTTCAGTAAGTCTGCAGAAGAAGCAGTAAAGTGGTTTCACAAATGTGTGTTGAACAGGCACCCAAAGTTAAGCATGATTGTTAAGTTTTCATCTATCACAAACAGGGGAGGAACCAAGACAAATGGGACTAAAGAATCTAAACTGCACAACATCCCTGTCGTTCCATTCCTCACTGCTCTTAACTGATTTAAAAGATAGAAAGCACCAGATCAGTAGTGAAGTGAATCATGTTTTTACTGAAATAATGTTGGAGCTGTTAGGCTAGTCCCACAAAACAGGAGAAATCCTCTGGTGGATAATGCTAGAACCCAAAAGTGGTTATGTGTGGCTCTGTTCCACAACGGCTTTCAGGTGCACGACGTTGGGAACTACCATTTACAACCAAACATGACCAACCTCATTATGATGTAAGTACTGAAAACTTTTAAGGTTGTTTAAAGATTCTCCATCCATAGCAGCAGAGTTGATAAAGCTGCTAAATATGTTTGTGTAAGCAAAGGCCAGTTATTCAGGTCATCCTAACAATCTCTGAAAGATGCAGGTGCAGCTATGATTGTAAAAGTCAGCTTAAAGAATAAAAGTTGATGTAAATAGTATTTCCTGTGCCAGTTTCTTTACATGCAGGAATGCTAATTAGCAAATCACTCACATAATAACACAAAGCATTTTGGGTTATTGGAATAAGGTGGATAATGATTTTACCATTCTCTCTAATTACCTCTTTGGCTACAAGGGAGATTACATACATTGACTTAATTATTAAAAGTATAGAAGGTATTATTTATTCATTGTTACCTGGCTACATGCAACATGAGAGCATTTGTTCCTAGGGTCAGAGCACTGATAGATTTTTCAGTTTAAGTTTTTTTTGAATAACAGGATTAATAAGGTTTTGCTTCTGAATTGTTTGAAGGTCCCTACAGGGAGAAGAAAAACTCATGATACACTGTAAATTGTTAAGAATCACTGTTGTGTGCCTGGTTATTAATACTGTAAACATATCAAGAAAAAAATTATGTAAACAAAATTCTATTTAGAGGGAACTAAATTGGATTTTTTGTGAGGAAGGCATTCATTTGCTTTATTCAAAACTGTGTCCAATTGTGTAAGGGATACAGAGACATAGTGTGAAAGTGACAGAGATAGATCATGTCAATGCTTACTGTTATACATCCTAAGCTTCTGTTTCTAATTGTTCTTGGTTTGCTTCTAACAGGATTTCCATCGGGATAAAACAAATATGCCACAACGGAAGGCACATGATGCCACAACGGTTAATCTCAGTAGTGCCCAGTGGGTACAAGACATTTCTTTTATGCTATCTCATGAAGATACAGTAATAGGATGTTGTATACTGTTAAAAAGTGTTCCTTCCCTTCCTTTTCTTTGTTGTCATCTCACACAATCTCCATGTCAGCAAAAATGGTATACAGCACATAGACACATATTAGACTGAACAGGTGCATCTTATTTAGATATCAGTGAATATGCTGCCAGTTACTTTGCAGACCCAGTGTTTGTGTATTGATTTTATTTTCTAACCATATACCTTCCACATTAATTTTCTTCTGTTGTCAATGAAGAGTAACATTTGCTTTAGTGTGCACTGACATAGCCTCAGGGATGTCGTGATTAATGTACCCCACTTAGTTCAGGCGCATCTAAAGCCTCTAAATGTATATTTTTTTCGAGGGCTGCAATCATATAATTCAAATTCATTTTTTGTTTACTAGTATATCATATAAACATGCACCATCATAGGTGCTTCAGGACTGCAGCCATCCATTTGAACCAAGGTTAAAACGATTTTATAATAAATACAGACTTGTGACTGTTGGGAGTTAAACAAACTAGGCGTGGTGGTGGTGGGAACAATGGGGGTGGCAGCAAGCACTTTTCCTGAGAGTTTGATGTTATGCGTCATTGAAGATGACAAAATGTAAAAAATGTTTAGAGAACCTTATTAAATATGTATTAAACTGGATTTTCCAGTAGGGCTTTGACAGAGAAATCCATCATGGTACAGTAAAATGCCAAAATACTGTGAAAGCATGAATATTTAGCATCATTTTTTCCCCCACTGTTATGTAGAGTGCTACAGACACGAAAAGATAGAAAACATAGTTTTGATATTACTTTTGACTTTGGAGCACTGTAATCTTCTTCCTTTAATCTGAATTTATTAATCATAAGCGAGATTTCTTTATCCAAAGAACAAAATATTAGGTCATGTCTTTGGGTGTCAAACAGCTTCTAGATAAGGAGATTGTCATAATACCATGAGTCATCTTCTGAAAATGTTGAGACATTAAATAAAACCCTGTCAAAAATGTGAGCATGCTGACATTGGAACGGAGTGGGAACAATGGTGTTTACAACTGCTCAATTAGAGAGATTAGTCAACCTCTCCAAGGTCACCAAAACAAAGGAGGGTGTTCATGTCGCATAATCCCTCTAAGTCAACTATTAATTACTTCATGGATGTCTGAGGACTAGAATACACTGTTACAGGCAATGGCTCATGGAAATGTAATTTGGCTTAAATATAAAAAATATAGAAAAACATTTTTTCTTAAACCCTTTGTAGATTGGCATTTGCGAACTACAAATTAAAAGTGTGTTCCATTGCACTAATTTGTTTTACTTATTTGTAGTACCTTTCAAAAATATTCATACCTCTTGAAACGTTTCACATATTATCCTGTTACAAAAAACGTTAATGTATTTTGAGGGGAACTTTATATAAAAGATCAACTTGTGATGTCGCACATAATTGTGACCCGGAAGGCGATGATTGATGGTTTTTAAAACTTATTTCAAATAACAATATGAAAAATGTGGTATGCAAATCTGTTTGTCTGAAAAGAGGCTGTGAGGGCCCATCGTAACTCTGGAGGAACTGCAGAGATCCACAGCGCAGTTGGAAGATCCTGTCGACAGCTCAGCATTTAGTTGGGCATGGTACAAAACTGCTTCTCATGAAAGAGGAGCAGTTACATATGGACAAACATCAGTCAACAGCTGGGGTAACGTCACTTCCTTTTTTCGCTATTGCACTTAAATTGTTTGGTGTGTGAAGGCTCTCTCGTTTGATCTGATTTCTCTGTACTGTGATATCTCTTACTTGTTATAATACATAAGCACGCTAAAACACATACTTTCTGTTGCTGTATTTAACGTTTGGAGACTCTCCATGTCTTACACGGTTTTCTAGTAGTGGTAAGGGGTCGCTAGCTTAGCGTTAGCTTTAACTCCACCATGGCTACCCGTTCTGCCGTTTCTCTCTCTGAGTCTTCTCTCTCCTGCTCTCTGTGTCAGATGTTCAGTTACTCCTCTGCCTCCTTTAGTGATAATGGTACATGTAATAAATGTAGCATTTTGGTAGCTTTGGAGGCGAGGGTGTTGGATTTGGAGGCCCGGCTCCGCGCTATTGAAAAACAAGCAGATAGCCGAGGCCCCTTAGCCAGCGTGAAGCCACAGAGGGTAGCTCCCCGTAGCAGTCCTTCAGCAGAGCCCGCGCAGCCGGGGCCTCAGGCCGGCTGGGTGACGGTATGTAGAAAGCATAGTCATAGATCCCAGCCCACAGGTCACCACCAACCCGTCTGCGTTTCTAACAGATTTTCCCCGCTCAGCGACACACCTGCTGAGAAGCCAACTCTGATAATTGGCAGCTCCATAGTCAGAAACGTGAAACTAGAGACACCAGCGACCATAGTCGCTGGTGTCTGCCAGGGGCCAGAACGGGCGACATCAAATCCTACCTGAAACTGCTGGCTAAGGATAAGCGTAAATACAGTAAGATTGTTATTCATGCTGGCGGTAATGACACCCGGTTACGTCAATCGGAGGTCACCAAAGTTAGTGTTGCCTCAGTGTGTAAGTTTGCCAAAACAATGTCGGACTCCGTAATTTTGTCTGGTCCCCTCCCCGATTTAACCAGTGACGACATGTTTAGCCGCATGCTGTCATTCAACCACTGGGTGTCTAGGTGGTGTCCAGAAAACAATGTGGGCTACACTGATAACTGGCGAACATTTTGGGGAAAACCTGGTCTGATCAGGAGAGACGGCATCCATCCCACTTTGGATGGAGCAGCTCTTCTTTCCAGGAATCTGGCCGAATTTATTAATTCTCAAAACTCTGACAACCCAGGGTTCAGACCAAGAAGCAGGGTCGTGGTATAACACTCCTCTCTGCAGCTCCTGTACTGCTACCCACCAATTACCCTATTACGACAGTGTCTCGCCCACAGCCAAAATTGAATAGATTAAAAAATAATCTAAAAGGAGGAAATCAGGAAAATCTCATAAAAATAAACACAACTCAGACTAAAAAGAAAAATAAACATTTAAATGTGGCCTACTGAACATAAGATCTCTGTCTTCAAAGACTTTGCTAGTTAGTGACCTGATATGTGACAATCAGATTGATTTATTTTGCCTCACAGAAACCTGGCTGCAGCAAGAGGATTATGTTACTATAAACGAGTCAACTCCTACTAATTATTTAAATTTTCACATTCCTCGAAATACCGGGCGAGGAGGAGGAGTAGCAACCATCTTTCGATTTATTGATTAGTCCCAGACCAATCAATAGCTACAACTCTTTTGAATATTTAATCCTTAGTTTTCCTCATCCAAATTGCAAAGCACTAAAACCACTTCTGTTTGTTGTTTTGTACCGTCCACCAGGCCCTTACTCTCAATTTTAGATCAGTTTTCAGACCTTTTATCTGATTTAGTGTTAAATACAGATAAAGTTATTAGAGTGGGGGATTTTAACATTCATGTTGACACTGAAATTGATAGCTTAAATATAGCCTTTAATGGTATCTTAGACTCAATTGGCTTTACTCAAAACATTAACAAACCTACCCACGTTTGTCTTCATTCTCTGGACCTTGTGCTGACATATGGCATTGAGTGTAAAGACATAACAATATTTTCTCATAACCCTGTCCTGTCTGACCATTTCTTAATAACCTTTAAGTTTAATTCAACCGAGTACTCCACACCTGAAACAAAATTTCATTATAGTAGAACATTATCAGACGATGCTGTAACAACCTTTAAAGAATCTGTTCCACTTTTAACTTCCTCATTATGACTGAAAAGCACAGTGGATGGCAATAATTCTGTTTCTGCCCCTTCACAAATTGATTCTTTTGTTCATAGTGTTTCTTCATAATTGCGTGATGCATTAGAAAATGCAGCCCCCTTGAAACAGAAGGTAATCATTCATAGGAGGCAGGCTCCTTGGTTTAATTTGGATCTACATACTTTAAAGCACAATCTTAGAAAATTGGAGAGAAAATGGCGGTCTACACACCTAGAGGATTCCTACTTAATCTGGAAAAATAGCCTACTGTTGTATAAAAAGACACTTCACCAAGCCAGAACAGATTATTTCTCATCATTAATAGAAGAGAACAAGAATAATCCTAGGTTTCTCTTACAGTTGTAGTACAGTTGCTAAACTTACACAGAGTCATAGCTCTGTTGAGCCATCCATTCCCTTAGCTTTTAGCAGTCATGACTTTATGGGATTCTTCTTAAATAAAATTGATTCTATTAAAAATAAAATCTTTGACATACTCCCAAAGATGATTACTTCATCCTCAGCAAGTGAGACAACACTGGAAATAACTGCAGAACCTGATTTGTGTTTGGACTGTTTTGATCCTGTGCAGCTTCCTGGGTTATCAGAAATATTAGCTTCATCTAAATCTTCAACTTGCATGTTAGACCCAATCCCAACCAAATTATTTAAGGAAGTGTTCCCTCTGATTACCAGCCCCATTTTAGATATGATTAATCTATCTTTAGTAAATGGATATGTACCACAGGCTTTTAAGTTAGCTGTAATTAAACCTTTACTTAAGAAACCTTCGCTTGATCGAGATGCCTTGAAAAATTACAGACCTATATCCAATCTTCCATTCAAATGTGTGAGCATTTACACAGCAATGACCTGTTTGAAGAGTTTCAGTCAGGCTTCAGAGCTCATCATAGCACTGAAACTGCTCTGCAGAAAGTCACTAATGATATTCTTATGGCCTCAGATAATGGACTTGTGTCTGTTCTGGTTCTGTTAGATCTCAGTGCTGCATTTGATACAGTCGACCATAATATTCTCTTAAAAAGGCTGGAATATGCTGTAGGGATCAGGGGAACAGCGCTAGGCTGGTTTAAATCTTATCTGTCTGACAGATTCCAGTTTGTTCATGTAAATGATAATTCATCTTTAAACTCCAGGGTTAATTGTGGAGTACGTTCAGTACTTGGGCAAATTCTCTTTACTATATATATGCTTCCAATAGGTAAAAGTATCAGGCAGCATAGGATAAATTTTCACTGTTACGCTGATGATACTCAGCTTTACTTATCCATAAATCCTGATGAACCCAACCAGTTAGACAGACTACAAGCATGTCTTGAAGATATAAAAACTTGGATGACTTTAAATTTTTTGCTTCTAAATTCAGACAAGACAGAAGTTGTTGTCTTTGGACCGGAGTCTTTAAAAAAGAAACTGCTTAGTCAATCACTTAACCTGTATGGCATTAAATTGACCTCCGGTAATAAAGTAAAAAACCTCGGTGTTACTCTTGACCAGGACATGTCATTTAAATCTCATATTAAACAGGTTTCTAGGATTTCCTTCTTTCACCTCCGGAACATTGCCAAAATTAGAAATATCCTATCCAGGAGTGACGCTGAAAAACTAGTCCATGCATTTGTTACTTCAAGGTTGGACTATTGTAATTCTTTACTATCAGCATGTCCACAAAATGCAGTTAAAAGCCTTCAGCTGATTCAAAATATTGCAGCAAGAGTTCTGATGAAAATTAAAAAGAGAGATCATATTTCTCCTATTTTAGCTTCCCTTCATTGGCTCCCTGTTAAATCGAGAACAGAATTTAAAATTCTCCTCCTCACATATGAAGCCCTTAATGATCTAGCTCCATCATACATCAGATATCTGATTGTTCCATATGTTCCTAACAGGGTACTTCGTTCTCAGACTGCAGGTTTACTGGTAGTTCCTAGAGTCTCTAGAAGTAAAATGGGAGGCAGATCCTTTAGTAATCAGGCTCCTCTCCTGTGGAACCAGCTCCCAGTTTTAGTCCGTGAGGCAGACACCCTGTCTACTTTTAAGGCTAGGCTTAAAACTTTCCTTTTTGATAAAGCTTAGATTATCAGGGAGGGAGCCTTCCTCCCTCCCTGTTGGATGGAGTAAAGGGGAGTTAGGTTTAGCCTAAACCGGCTCAGTTATGGTTGAGGTGCAAAACACCCTACATTTCTGCTACCTGTATGACCCCTTCTCTTTCCCAATGGTTATAATCAGTCTGACAGAGAGAGGTATCCCAATCCTTGTGGTTTGACATTGTTGTAAATAAGCGCAGTTTAACTAAATAATCTGAACTGAAACTATCTGTGTAGTTATGCTGCTATAGGCTTAGGCTGCTGGAGGACATAATGACCACTCTCACCCTCTTCGCTACATTCTCACACTACTCTCCAATTTTGTATTATTTGCTGTTATTTCAGCTTTTAACGTTGTTCTCTCTTTTCCCTTAATAGAAGCTACACCTGGCCTGGCTCTGTGGCTACCTGTGACACCTTTCTGGAGAGGGGAATCGTCCGAGCTTCTGCTGGCAACAACTTAATGCTCACCCTCTACCGATGATCCACTTGGCCCTGTCTTTTAGTGTTTAACCCTTTCTCTCTCCTAGACATGGCGATTGACTGAGCTTTACTGTAACTAACTGTATGTGCTCTCTTTCAGACTCTAACATTGAAAACTGGCTCAGAGTGATCTGTTCTTTCTTTCTAGGTGAAACGACTAAAGGAGCTACATCCATTAACATTACTTTTCCTTCCCATAGATCGTACTCCTGGATCAGTGCTTCTTTGTTCTCTTTGTGTCTGTGCTCTGTTCTCTCTAACCCCCAGTCGGTCGTGGCAGATGGCCGCTCACACTGAGCCTGGTTCTGCTGGAGGTTTCTTCCTGTTAAAAGGGAGTTTTTGCTCTCCACTGTCGCTACATGCATGCTCAGTATGAGGGATTGCTGCAAAGTCAACGCCAGTGACTGTCCACTGTCTCTACATGCTCATCCGGGAGGAGTGAATGCTGGATGCAATCTGCTGGGTTTCCTTAGACAGAAAAACTTTTTATCCAATTTGAATAAATAACTAACTCTGACTGCACTGTTCAATGGTTAGGATTAATTGGAATGTATGTACCTGACTGTTGTGAAGTGCCTTGAGACAACATGTGTTGTGAATTGGCGCTATATAAATAAACTGAATTGAATTGAATTGAATTGAAAGTTAGAAGGCTATTTTTTTTTTAAATAAAACCAAAGCAACTCAAATTTAAAGGGGAAATAGCAAACATTTGGGTGCTTTGATCGCTAGAAACAACTTTTTGGACATCACCCTGATGAACAATGGAATAAGTTTGATCAAACCTATTCATGTTTTAGAATGCCCTAGTCAAAGTTCAGAGCTAAAGCTAATTAAGAATTTGTGGCTAAAAATGCTGTTCATAGTGTTATGGAAATTCTTTTATTTAGTGCTCCAAAGTATTCCAAAGTGCTGTGAACTTTCATTTACCTCTCTCCTCTGACCCCTGTATTTAGCACTTATAGAGGAGTTGGTCTGTAAAACTATTACCAGAAGTTTAATGGTTAAAACACATCCTGGAGGGTTGTGTCTGAGGAAGAGCAGATGGCTGTCCTCATAAATAACTTTGTTACCTCTGACCTGAGGTGGGGTCTAGAGGACCTTGTCTCCAAACTCTTTTAAGTTGAGGTAACACCCACATACTGTTTAAATACTGTCTGTAAACTGTGCTCTGGGCTCTGTTTCACTGACTTGTCAGTGACAGGGTCTTCAAACGCAGAAATGCCTTTGAATAAAACTTATAAAGACAAAGTCCGGATTTTCTCTTGTTGTGAGTTAATTTCTCTCCCACTTTGACAAGAAAAATTCCATTATAATTTGGCGTCACGACCAGCATCTGATGTGCCAGAGGAATCCGCAGGAGGGGACAAAGCCAGCCTGGAGACGTTGTCTTCAGTCCCTCCATTTTACGGAGGGGGTCCTGGTGCCTGCCTGCGGATTCTGGGGTGATGGGTTCAAA
>JAHHUM010000411.1:0-253546 GCA_036173005.1 Crenichthys baileyi | reverse complement strand
AATACCAACTGTGCTGCAACTGGACTCAGTGTAGCAGATCTTTTGGTCCAGTCTGTTTATCTGCTTGCAGAACTTTTAGAGGTTATTCTGTGAACAAATCCAGTAATGTTCTGGATTCAGAACCTTCACATGTTTGTAAAGTGTGCCGTCCATCATGAGGAGGAACCCCTCATCAGAACCCTCTTGGGGATAAACATTGATACATATTTATCACTGTGTAACTATGTTTACCTGAATGTTTATAAACTGTAACATTTTGGTCTCATCTGATTGGTCAATGTTAAATAAATAACTCACTGCAGTCAGAATCTGTCCAATCAGAGAGCAGGCTGCAGAGACACAGCCTCTGACCAACTTTGGATTCAAAGTTTCTCCCCTCTATGATTGGCTCAGAGACATCCTAAGCTCCTCCTCTCTCAGGCTGCGGTCCAATCGCTGCGTTTCAGATTCCAGGACAGCTGGGATTGGATGGCGCGAAACGGCAGCCAGCGAAACGTTGAGATCATGCCTCAGCGAGAGCAGCCATTGGCTGTTTCTGGATGACTGCTCAATAAACTCCGCCTGCTGCTCCTGGTTCACAGCCAATGAGAGACGGAGCCGACTCACCTTCAACGAGGAGACATGATGACATCATCAGCATCCACCTGACAACTCGCTGAAACTCTTCTTCTGTGGTGAACTCACCTGGTCCTCTAGCTCGGTCACTGTGCTCCGCAACCGCTCTACTTCAGTGGTTTCCTCAGATGCCTGAACACACCCAAACCATCCATCCACACACATCCGTGTTTTACTATCTTTATGAGGACTTTTCAGCTACTTCCATTGACTTCCATTCATTTTCCTTGATTTCTAGTGCCTAACCCTGACCCCGACCCGAACACTAACCCTAACCAGTTAATACCTAACCCTAACAATAACTCAATTCATACCCTAGTCCTAAACCTAACCCCTGTTCCAAGAACGGAATTTGGAAAAGTGAGGACCAGGAAAATGTCCTCACTTTGCGCTAAAATACAAAAAGTGATTCTCACTCAGCAACAAGTACATGAACACACACACACACCTGTTTTAATCATACAGACACACAGCTAAGATGAGATTACCTGAGATGTCTCCACACATGGACCCACCTGTGTGAGCCTCGTCTGAGACCCTGAGCTGAGTGTGAGCTGATGTTGGAGTCTTGATCTTTCCTGCTCCACCTGACAGACAAAAGGTCAACATATAAACCACAAGTAACCACGAATGAAACAAGAACAACACACATCAAAGCAGGATTTTTAGTATCTCTGTGTTTGTAAAACTGTGGTTCCTGTTTCCATCCACTCATCATAGACAGTGAATGTCAGAAATGTGGAGCTTTTCATGATTATTTTGCAGGGTGGGATCAAGAAGACCCAAACTGTCCCCCTCACATGAAGGAAAATTGGTCAGGATTCCCAGGAACAACCCTTGAATCGTTAACATTTAGGCCTGCTATAAACTAGTAATTATTGCTACACTAGAGTCCTTGTCCACAGTGGGAAGAAGAATGCAACACCTCCTCCAAAACTGACACCGTCCCACTGGATTGCAGCTGCCAACACGGAGAAGCCAAAGACAAAGAGATGTTTCTCCACAATGACATGAAATCTGTCTGGAGGAGTCAAGGTGAAACTGTCCCATCTGGAAAGCATGGTGGTGGTGGGAGCATCATCATGGCTCGCTGAATTCCTTTTAAACCTAAAAGTACTTAACCAACAGTCAAGCACAGTGGTAGCAGCATCATGCTGTGGGCAGTGGTACCTTCTACCAAACATAGAAGAAGGAATGATGGAGGAATACCTCCATATTGCTAAAGTGCTTTAATATCCAAGCTCGTGGATGGCTCCAAAAAACAAGATAGTGTGGCATAAAGATGAAACTTGGACATGTATCCAGTTATTAGTGGAGGTTTACAGCCTGTGTGTGTTTTTAACTCTGTGTGGATTATAGAAACTCCACAGTAAATCTACCAATCATTACAGTTTTATGATGGATAATTATTTAATAGCTCCAGTGCTCCGTTAAAAGCCTTAAATCAATCATGCTGATGAGTGGATAGAAAGCTGGGGAGACCTGTCTCAACGTGTCTTTCAGTGCCTCTCTGTCTCTCTTCAGCTTGTCCTTCTGGTTTTCCAGGTGGGAATTCTTCTTATTTATCCGTTTCTGGTTGAGTTCCAGTTCAGCCACCAGACGCTGCAGGACCACCAGTCTGTCACCAACACCCTGCAGGTCAATCAGAACGGCCAGGTGTAAACATCTGCCGCTGTGATCATCTCCACTGAATGGAACGAACTCAATCCAACCAATCGGAAGTTAAACGGACCTCATCTGAATTAGACCCGGTCACGGGGTTCTGCTCCTGTTGGTGGGCTCTCTCCCTGTACCCAATCATAGCAGCCTCTGTCCGCTCCAGAGCCAATCGGACCCGATCCCTGTCCGCCTGGAGCTCCTTGTTCCTCTGAGTCAGCATGTAGACCTAAGCAGCACATCAGACGTCTAATTGAAGGTTAAACCAACACATCTAAACATCTGGTTGGTGGTATCAGAGCTGCAGGAGAACCTCTACTCCTTAAACGGCTCAGATAAAGGAATTCATGTTACCTCAGCCTCCTTCTGCTGCAGCCTGTTCCTGAGCTGCTCCTTCTCAGGAGACACAGAGGAAACCTGCTGCTCCTCCTCATCTTCCTCTTGCTTCTCCACAAGAAACATAAACTGTTCAGTTAGGAGGAGCTCATTCATGAGATTAAGGATCATTAAGGTTAAAAACTCACCTCTTCTTCTCCTTTCTGGACTTTTCTCCTCCTCCATCCATGTGTCTCCTCTCCTCCATCCTTTTCAGCAGCCAGTGTGGAGATCTGAGTTTTCTGGTCCTCCAACAATGCTCTGAACCTGCTCAGCTCCTTTTGACTCTCTTCCATCTCCCTTCTTGCTCTCTCTACCTCCACCTCCTTCTCTTCCACTTTAGACCTCCACTCTTTTTCTGCCTCCTCCTGTCTTCTCCTCAGTGTCTGGATTTCTGTATTGAGAGCATTCAGCTTCACCTCCTGCTCTTTCTCCACCTCTTCCACTCGACTCCTCCACCTCCCTTCAGCCTCCCTCCTCCTCTCCTCTGCTTTCTCCAGCTCCTCTATCATCTCGTTCCTTCGCCTCTCCAGGCCCTTAACTCTGGCTCTCAGCTCCTCCACCTCTCCTTGCTTCTCCACCTCCTCCCTGACCACCTGCTGGTTCTCGTCTCTGATTTTCTCCATTTCCTCCTTCTTCTGGACTAGTGTTGCCCTCAGACGCTCCCCTTCGGTGTGGCTCTCCTAAGCAGGGAGTCAAGAGGTAAAACATTATGACCTTAGACTGTCACCCTGTCTGTCTCCAGCAGGAGACGTCGTACCTGCAGGAGAAACTTCAGCTTGGTCATCTCCCCCAGGGCCATACTAAGACCTTCCTTGATCTGCTGGCTCTCCTCCTCCTTCTCCTTCACCTCCAGTCGTGCTCGTTCCCGGCTGCGACTTAGATCCAACACCTGAAACAAAAATCACATTTAGATCTCACCTCCTCAGAATTACCTGAACCTCCTCTTCCTCCCTGGGCTGTTTTTGTACCTGACTCTGCAGGGACGTAAGGCTCTCCTCCATCACCTCCACGTTCTGCTGAACACCTCTCATTTCCTCTTGCACCTCCTCCCTCCTCTGGCGCTCCTTCTCGACTTCCTCTTTAAGGACTGTGACATCATCTCTCCTTTTTTCCAGCTCCTGTTGTAACTCCAGCTTCTCCTGCTGCTCCTCCTGAAACTTCACTTTAAGTAGTGACACCTCCATTTCACCCATCCTGTGAGCCTTCTGGATCTCCTCTTTTAGAGCCCCCACCTCCATCTCTGTCCTCGTTAACTCTTCCTTTATCTGCTTCTTCTCCTTTTTCGCCTCCTCGGTGAGGACTGTTAACTCATTATTGGTCCTCCTGACTTCTTGCACCTCTTCCCTCCTCTTAATCAGTTCATCTCGGAACTTTTCCCCCTCCTGTTGTTCCTTCAAAAGCTCCTCTTTCAGTACAGACACCTCCCTTTTACTCCTTGTCAGCTCCTGCTGGACTTCCTTGATCTTTCTCGACTCCCCCTGTACCTTGTTGTTTATCATTTCCTTGGACCTCCACTCCTCCTCCCTTTTTCTGAGTTCCTCCTGTAGCTTTTCATGGGCCTTCTCCTTCTCTCTTTGCACCTCCTCCCTGAGAGATTTCACCTCCTTTTCCGACATCCCCTGCTTTTCCTCCTTATCCCTTTGTTCTTTAACCACCTCATGTCTTAGTTTAGAGAGCTCATGCTGGACCTCCTCCATCTGTCTCCTTGCCTTCTGTGCATCATTCCTTTCCCTCTGCACCTCCTCTCTGAGTACAGACACCTCGCTTTTGCTCCTCATAAGCTCCTGGTGAATTTCCTCCATCTTTCGTAACTCCTCTTGTGATTTGTTGCTGATTATCAGCTCATTCAACCTCCACTCCTCCTCTCTTTTTTTCAATTCATCCTGCAGCTTTTCTTGGGCCTCCTCTCTCTCTCTTAGCACCTCCAATCTTAGAGTTGTCACCTCCTTCTCCAAATTCCTCAGCTTATCCTGCTGCTCTTCATTTTCCCTTTGCTCTTTAATCACCTCCTTTCTGAGTCTAGAAAGCTCCTGCGGGAGCTCTTGTGTTTGTCCCCTCTCCTCCTGTGCCTTGTTCCTCTCCCTGAGAGTTGTCAGCTCCTCCTCAAACTTCCTCAAATGCTCCTCATTTTGTTTTTGCTCCTTATACATCTCCTCTTTGAGTACAGAAACCTTCCTTTGGCTACTCATCAACTCCTGCTGTACCTCCTCCATATGCATCTTCTCCTCCTGCACCTTGTTGTTGTTCATGAGCTCCTTTAATCTCCACTCTTCCTCCTGTTTTCTAAATTCCTCCTGCATTGCTTTATAGGCCTCGTTCTCTTTTTGCTTTCTTTGCACCTCCTCTCTGAGCACAGAAAGCTCTTTGCCGTTACTCCTCAGCTCCTGTTCAACCTCCTCCATCTGTCTCCTCTCCTCCTTTGCCTTGTTCCTCTCCCTCTGCACCTCCTCTCTGAGAGCCTCCACCTCTTTCTCAAACCTCCTCAGCTTGCCCTGATTCTCATCATTTTTCCTTTGCTCCTCATAAAGCTCTTCTCTCAGTCCAGAAACCTCCCTTTTGCTCATTTTCAGCTTCTGTTGTACCTCCTCCATCTGCCTTTCCTCCTCCTGTGCCTTCTTGTTACTCATCAGCTCCTTTGACCTCCACTCCTCCATTCTTATTCTCAGTTCCTCCTGCACCTTTTCTTGGACATTCTCCTTCTCTTTTTGCATTCTTTGCACCTCCTCTCTGAGTTCAGATAGCTCCTCTGTCTTTCTCTGTAGCTCCTTCTGGACCTTGTCTCTCTCCCTCTGCACCTCCTCTCTAAAAGCTGTCCTCTCCCTCTCCTTCCTCATTAGCTCCAACAGTAGTTCAGCCTTCTCCTCCTCCAGCTCTCTCAGTCTGGATCTCCTCCTTTCCTCCTCCAGGCGGTGATGATCTTTCTCCTTTTCTTGTTGCATATTTTGCTCCTCTTCTACCTCCCTCTGTTTGTCCTCCAGTCTTCTCAGTTTCTCCTCTTTAATTCTCAGCACACCCCTCTGTTCCTCTATTTCTTTTAGCTGCTCCTCCAACCTCCTATTTTCCTCCCTCACTCCCTTCAGCTCCTCCCTTTCTTCCACAATTTCATCATGCATCTCCTTTAGTTTGCTCTCTAGCCTTGTCTTTTCCTCCTGAGTCCTCCTCAGCTCCTCGCATTGCTCCTTCACCTCTTTCACTTTTAATTCCAATCTGTCCTCTAACCTCCTCCTCTCCTCCCTCTCTGTGCTGAGCACTTCCCTCTCTTTCTCCTGTTCCTCCTCCACCTCCCTCACTTTCTCCTCAGTCCTCTTCCTCCTCTCCTCCTCAATCCTTCTCCACCTCACTCCCTCTCTTACCTCCTCTTCTCTCTCTTCCAGTGTGGCCCTCAGCAGCTTCACCTCCTCTACTCTTTCGTTAACAATTTTATTGAGTTTGTTCTCCTCCTTCACACTCATGTCTGCTTTCTCCTTCCACTCTCTCACCTCCTCTTCCTTCTCCCCCAGTGCGGCTCTAAGCTGATGCACCACCTCTTGTTGCTCCTTAATGGCCTTATGGAGCTTCTTCTCCTCCTTACGGCTTGTCTCTGCCTTCTCCTTCCACTCCTCCTCTCTCTCCTCCAGTGTGGCCGTCAACTGCTGCACCTCCTCATGTTGGTCCCTAATGCTCTTTTGGAGCTTTGTCACCTCCTTCTGATTATGTTCTACCTTCTGCTGCCACCTCCTCCCTTCCTCCTCCAGCCTCTCACATGCCTCCTCCCTCTCTCTGGTCTCCTTATTTGCTCTCTCTCTCTCAGTCTGAGCCTCCTGCAGCTCCCTGCCCTGGGAGGAAATCAGATTGTCTTTTTCTTCTCCTTCTCGTGTCTCCTTCTCGAGGAGCGCCTGAGTTTCTGCCAGCAATGCCTCGAGCTGTTCCTCCCGCGCCTCCTTCTGCTTCAGTGTTTGGTTGACCACATTGCGTTCCCTTTCTCTTTCCTCCTCACGCTCCTCAGACAGCCTCAGGTGCTCCTTCAGCTCCTCCACCTCCTCCTCCCTCTCCCTCACAGCACCTATCTGATGCTCCAGGCTGCGCTCCCTCCTCTCCACCTCCTCCTTCATCTCCTCATACTCCTCCTGAGCAACGTTAAGCCTCACCCTCAGCAGCTCCACCTCCCCCACTTTCTCCTTCAGCTTCTCCACCAACTCCTCCTTTTCCTCCTGCTGTTTCTCCCACTGTCTCCTCTCCTCCTCTCGGTCCTCCTGTAACATGGAGATTTCTTTTCTCAGTCTGTTAATTTCCTCCCTCTCCTCCATAGCTCTAGTTCTCCCTCTCTCCTCCTCATTCCTCAGTTGAAATATCTCCTCCTCCCTTTCTTTCTTTTCAGTTTCAAACTTCTCTATCCGTTCACATAGCGCCTCTGTCTCCAAATCCCTGTGGAGCTCCTCTTCTTTCCTCTTCACCTCCTCCTCTGCCAGTCTGACCTCTGTCCTCTTTATTTGCTCCTCCAGTTTCTCCTTCTCCCCCTCTGCTTGCTGCATTCTCTCCATCATGAGGCTGATCTTAGTCTCTCCCTCTGCCACCTCCTCCCTCAGTCTCTCCACCTCTCTCCGCCTCTCCTCCCCCTCCTCTGTCAGTGCCTCAGTGCGCCTCCTCAGGGCCTCCAGTTCTCCGTCCCTCATCCCGAGCTCTTTGTTCAGAACTTCTCTTTCTTTCTGCCAGGACTCCCTTTCCTCCTTCCTCTCTGTGTGATCCTCTGACCTTCTGGTCCGCTGCTCCTCCACCTCCTCTGCCAGTCTCTCCATTTTTACCTTCAGCACCTCATTTTCCTCAGAGATTCTTTCCCTCCTCTCCTTCTCATCTTCCCTTCTTGCCGTCTCTCGGTGCAGTTCTGCTCTCAGAAGCTCGATCTCACCTTCAGACAAACAAACACTGAATCACCACCAGCATCTCCAGTAAGGATTCTGCTCCAACCTCCTGCACCTCGCCTCCTTTCTGCTCAAGTGGTTAAACGACTGTTGAGTCTGTACGTGAATACGATCGATATAACTGGAAAATGGGGAAAAGTTTCATGTAAAATTGAACACATTTCTTTTTTTAAAAGGTTCATGACTCTGAGCTGATTTCTAATTCTGAACCGACACCAAGATTCCTGGTTCTGAACAGTTTTCTAACCTAAGAGGATTATAATTAAAGGTTCTCCTGGTTTTTGATGGTACTCTGTAGTTTTGGACTTTAACTGCTTTTTTGTCCAGTTTCAGTCTCTGTTCCAGACCATGTTTTAGACCACTGACCTGTGACCTATGAACCACTCATAAAAGGCAGCCTAACTCAAGGGATGAACCAGTGTTGCAGATAACGGGTTGTGTCCTCTGACTGACCCTGTAAGGTGACCTTGGCCTGCTGCAGCGTATAGATGTGCGTGTTCTGCTGACATCTGTCCACCTCTGACTGGGAGAGCTGCTGCTGCTGCTGACGGAGCTGCAGGTGGAGGTTCATGGAGAGAGACCTGCAGGAGAAGCACAGAGGAGCTGTGGTGAAACACACCTTGGAGGTGTTTGTTGTTGTCAGGTGTGTTCAGTACCTGAGCTCCTTTAACTCCTCTTCTAGCCGCTCCTTGTGTTTCCTCAGACCTTCCTGTTCCTCCTGCAGCCGCCTGCTCTCTCTCTGAAGCTCCTCCTGCTGTCTCTCCTTCTGATTAAATTCCTTCTCTGCCTTTTGCAGCTGTTCCTGCACCTCCTTTAGCTCCTCACGTAGCAGGGCATGTTGGGAGGACATCTGAACAGCACAGAGTAGCTGTCAAACATGATGCAGGTCAACATGAGTCACATCGGTGTCATCTCCTGTTTACCTCCTCCATCTGCTGTGCTGCTGTCTGCCCCTCTTCTTCCAGTGAGACCAGCTGTGTCTCCTTCTCCACCACATCTCTCTCCAGTTCGGCCTGCTGTTCCTTCAGTTGATGAATGATGTCAGCGTCTGTCTCTGACTGAGCTCTGAAGGACATTTGGTTAGTCTGACTAAAATGGTTCTGGACCTGTATTTATTTTTGATGGGAGGTTCTGAGGAAGATCTCATCCTGGAAACTCACCTCAGGATGCTGCACTCACTCCTCAGACCTTTGAAATCTCTCTGTAGAACGCTGACCTCTGACCTCACAGTCTGCAGCTGTGATTGGCTGTCTGTCAGCTCAGTCTCCAGCTGAAACAAACATGACCACAGAGATGTGACGGAGCCACTTCCAGCTGCTCAGGTGCCTCTGAGCCAGGCACACAGCAGAAAGTTTTACCTGCAGCATCTGTTTGCTCAGATCTCGTTTATCTGAAGCCAGAGACGAGTTCAGAGCCGACATTTTCTCCAGAGCGTCCTGCGCCTCCTCCAACTCCCGCCTCAACATTGTCTCTGAGGAGGAGAGATGCAGCACGCTCTCCCTGCACTGAGGAGGGAGCACCACCAGGGGGAGACAGAGATGGGCACCACCAGTGAACACAGGGATAAAATGAACACATCTGAATTCATCTGGACCTTCAGAAACATTCAAACCTTCTTCAGAGCTTCTCTGCCGTCAGTGCATTCTTCCTCTGCTCTCTGCCTGTCCAGCTGCTCCCTCTCTAGCGCCCCCTGCAGTAAGACAGGACAGAGAAATCAGCAGCTGTGTCTCTGTGCTGCTGGTGTGATTTCTTTGATCCATAATAAATGGAAGCAGAGTTTTTACCTTCAGGGTGTGGATCTCCATCCGCTGCTGAGTTTCTCTCTCTGACAGCTGGAGGTTCTCCAGGAGCTCTGCCTCCACCCTGGAACAAAGACAGCAGCTCAAAAAGGACAGTAGAACCCAAAAGTAGAACCCCTAGGCGGACCCTCACAGTAGAGTTCAACTCTAGAACAACACATCAAACACTCGTAGCAGAATCCCACAGTAGAACCTCACTACAGAACCTGGAATCTGCTTTTACATAAATAAAGGTTGGTGTCACAGTGTTACAGAAGACAAGTAGTCCTCACCTGGACTAATTTCTGATAAACTGTAAACCCTTTTTTATTCACCGTAGAAGTTCTCCTTGTTGGCTCTGGCCAGTGTTTACATCCCAACACAAGTCTGTAGCTGGCTGAGCTGATGGCAGATGTGGAGAAAAGACACGCAGACTCTCTCATCATTGTTCTTGGAGATTTTAACAACACAAACTTCTTGAATTCATTTCCCAAATACAGACATCATATTAATACCCACCAGGGATAAAACCACACTGGACCACTGCTACACAGCTTTAAATAAGATGCATAACGGGCAGTCATCTGGACCACTTTGGGACTTCCTGATCACCGTCAGCTTCATCTCATTCCAAACAATAGGCAGAAATGAAAAAACCCCTAAGCCTGTGGTTAGGACTGTTAGGAAGTGGATAGAGCAGTCTAAGCAGATGTTACAGGCCTGCTTTGACTGCACAGATTGGAGTGTTTTTGAAGCGTCTGCCACTAATCGGAATGAGCTTGCTGAACGATGTGACGATGTGTGTGCAGACCAAGACCTTTCACACAAACAACAATAAACCAAGATTCCCTTCACATCACAGGAAGCTACATAGGACCATGGAAGAACCTCACAGCAGTGTGGCCCGGTCCCCAACAAATGCACCATCACAGGATTACATGAAACTCTCAGTAGTACCCCTCTTCACAATAGCAAATCTAACCGAACCACCTCGATAAAACCCCTCAGCAGAACACCACAGTGGAACCGTCCCGACAGCAGAACATGTTGGTACCGTCTGTGTGTTTCTGCCTCCAGCTGTCGTGTTCTTTCCTCCAGTCTGTCTCTGTCTCTCCTCTGTCTGTCGTTCTCCCTCTTCACCTCCTCCTCCCGTCTCTGCACCTCCTCCACCTGCAGACGCAGGGAGGTTGACGCCTCCTTCTCCCTGTCACAGTAACACAAATGTGAGGCCCTACTGATAAAATAGCCCCTTAAACATAAAATGAACATAAATAAAAAATTTAAATTAGTTCCTCCTGGAGACCCGGTAATCGTATCCAGAATCTCAGAAAAGGTTTTATTTTCATTGTTTGTGAAAACAAGTTAAACGCGTGAAAATGTTCTGAAAATAATGACTTATGATATTTCACATATAGTCTGTTAAAGACAAGGACATAAACTGTCAGTTAAAAAACTTAAACACCTCACAGAACCAACCAGCAGGGGGCAACAGGGTGAATCACCTGCTCAGAGAGTCCAGGGTGTGTTTCAGGTCCAGCTGTGTGTTCTGAATGTTCACGTCCAGCTGCTGGTTTTCATCCTCCACCAGTTTCAGTCGAAGCTGCAGGGCTGTTTGCTCCTCGTTGAGCCGCCGCAGACTTACCTCCGCCCTCTAACACACACACACACACACACTGAGTAAAAGGTTTGGTGCTCTGTCTGATCTGTAAAACTTTGTCACCAACCTGCAGTTCCTCATGCTTCCACTGCAGGGCGCTCTCAGTCTGAGACAGAACAGACAGCAGGGAGGACAGATCCAGACTGAGGACGCTGTCCGTGGAGACACTCAGCGTCTGACTGCTGATCCTGCTCAGGCTTCTGGACTGAAGACAAAACATGAACGTGAACACAGACGACAGCAACACCAGAAATTAACACCATCTGCTTGGAGGAGAAGCTCACAATTCTGATCACAGCCTGACCGACTGACTGCAGCCTCCTCTCTGATTCTCTCAGCCTTTCCACCTCCTTCTCTGTCTCCTCCTTCTCTCCGTCTGCAGTCTGAAGGGAGCGACTGAGCTCCTCAATCCTTACACACACCAAGGAGATGAAGGGAGTAAAGACCTGAGCCTCCTGCAGAACCTCAATATTCAACATGATGTTTACCTTTGTTCCAGCTGCAACACCTCTGCCTCATGAAGGAGCTTTAACTCCACGGTCTTCTCATCTTTCACCTCCTCCTCCTCTTCTTTGAGCTCTCCTAAGGTGAAGGTTCCCATGGTGGAGGAAGAGAGGAGACGGGGTGGAGAGGCTGAGAAGTCTGGAGACCGGAGAACAAGAGTGGAGGACAGAGGAGGAGAGGAGGATAAAGGAGGAGGAAGGTCAGATGAGGCGAGTTTGATCGGATAATCGCTGAGCCTCAAGGAGGAGCAGACGGAGTCACAGCCGAGTAGGAGAGATGAAGAGAGTCTGGAAAACTCTGCTCTGAGCTGCCACAGATCCCTGCAGGAACAGATCCGCTACTTTAACCAGAGAGAAAAGACCATGATGATGTCAGAGATCACCTGACTAAACTGACCTGTCAGCAGCTGTTTTCAATGTGTGACAGTGTCGTCTCAAATCAAGCACAGACCTCCAAACTGACAGCAACTGAGCCTGGTGCTGACCCACATGACCCCACCGACACTAAACACAGAAATGATCACAAACACAGTGTCAGTTTGATCTGTCTGGGTTTGAACTTCAGAGTTTAAATCTAACCATCTGCACACCTCCTTCTCTCTCTGCCAATCAGCCTCTTTTTGCTCCGACTCCTCAACAGCTCTCGTCCAATCAGCAGTCAGCTTCTGGAGGTCTTCCCTCAGCGCCTGGTTGGTCCGCTCTGACTGGCTTAGCTGGTGCCGAAGGAGAGTGTTGGTGTCAGCCAGACTGACGGACCTGACGAGGAACGAAGACATGATGAGCTATGTGATCATATCCATTTGTAAATGACACCACACACACACACACACACACACACACACACACACACACACACACACACACACACACACACTCACTCACACACACACTCACACTCACACACACACACCTCTGCTGTTCCTCCTCCAGCCTGATGAGGGCGTTTTCCAGAGAGTCACTGTGTTCATCTCTGATTCTCTGCTGTAAAAAAAACACACATCTGAGCTGCTGCAGTTCTGCAGTTTTTTTACAGAAGGTTCTGTAATATTGCTGCAGTTCTGTTGTAGGTGTTCTGGTCTGACCTCAGAGCTCAGCACCCTGGAGTGTTGTTCCTGCAACTGCAGATCCAGACGCTGACACCGTTCTCTGTACTCGATCACCTGCAGAAGAATATAAAGACATTGACCTACATTTTTATTTAGACTGAGAGATGCACCCAAACATCTAATGTATGTGTCCAAGAATTGGTACAAATTGGTTCATCTTCACTGCCGTGGGGGTCATGGGTGGGGGTGATGGTGATGCAGAATGAATGCTCCCCTTTGGCCTCACCTTGTTCTGCAGACGGTGGATCAGCAGCGTCTGTCTGGCCTCCCTCTCCCTACCCTCCCTCAACTTCGTTTTCCACCTCCTCTGCTCCTCTTCATGCAGGGAGAGGCCTAGCGAAGGATTCAGAGTCTGGCAGAGCTGGAGAGGAAGAGAACCATTTTGAGAACCTTCATCTTCTGCTGATTACCTGAGCTCCCCCTCTTAGGTCCCCTCCTCACCCTGTCAGTCAGAGCTCTGCTTCTGGACTCCAGCTCCTCCCTCTCTGCTCGGCTCTCCGCCAGCTCCTCCTGCAGACGACACACCTCCTGCTCCAGCTCCGCCTTCTGCTGCTGCCAGCCAATCAGCAGCCCAGACTCCATGCTTAATGACTTGATCTTAAATAGAGAAGTGAATGAATGACGTCTTAAACTCTGGATTCTTTTACTCGCTCTCTAATGGTTATCTTCTGTGTTCAGCTGTAAGTTTGTTTCCACTACAGCTTCAGCATGAACTTCAACATAGCTGCACGCAACATATTCAAAAGCAAAGTAACCCACAAAAGAGCAATGTTGTTCACAGAGTACTGTTTCCAAGCAAAATAATGAAAAGTTGAGTGGAAGGAAAAAGTGTGGTAGAAAACAGTACACAAGCAATAGTGATAACTTGAGCCTTCATACATCGATATGCAGATCGGTAGGCAACTTGAGGTTAAGTGCCTAGCCCATGGGCACATCAACATATGGCAGGAGGAAGCTGGATTCGAACCCACAACCTTCTTAATGCAAGACAACCACTCTTCTTTTCAGGTGAGAACAAAGTTTGCATTTGATTTGGAAATCAAAATCCCACAGTCTGAAGGAAGAGAGGAGAGGTAAAATCTAAACTGCTTGAGGTCAAGTGTGAAATTCTCATAATCCTCTGCTGGTGTTGATTTACTGTTTTATCACTTTCATCAAGTTTAAACCCATTGCCCAGAAGATCTTAGAGCACATCATGCTCTAAGATACAATGCAGATGAGCTGAATGTCGCCATTAAAACAACCTGAGCTTCTTGAACACCTCAACGACGCACCGTACTGATGCAGTGATTCATGCAAAAGGAGCCCTGACCAACTATTCAGTGCATACGCTGTACACGCATGGACGTACTTTTTAGTAGGTCAACATTTCTGTATTGAAAATACAGAAATGTTGATAAATGTTTTTATCTTATTGGTCTGATGCAATATTGAAATCTGCCTGAGAAACTGTACTTGAGGTTTTCATTATCAGAAAATAACCATCAAAATTAACAGATATAACACTCTGTGTGAATTCATCTCTAGAATGTATAAATTTTACGTTTTGAATTTCAAAAATTGACAGTATTCAAACTTACTGAGATGCACCAATCCACCTCATCATGCAACCAAAAAGTTCAACATTACGTACAATTAGCTCTTCATTTCTAAGTTGGTGGTTTCTCCAAAATATTTTCAAAAAGTTCAAACACAAAATGTAAAATTAAGTTTTTGGGGACGATTAAAATATTTACGATGAAAGATGAACCTTTGACGTTGTCTATATTCATTTTCTCCATCTAATGTAATTATTTTACATGTTTATCTTCAGACTGCAAAACTTAAATCTGATGGGATTTTTCCAAAACCTAAATCAAAATTATAAGATACAGAACTATTTTAATACATATGAAAATTGTATAGTAATATTTTAATTATTTATTAATTTTATTATATATTTTAATATGTAATAACTTATTTTAATACGATAATATATTAATACGAATTTATTTGCTTCAGGAACTTATGACTCGGCTCTGCTCGGCTCTACTCGGTTGTAATCGTTGTTGTTTTTTTAATTTGTTGGGTAAACTGCTAGCGATCCAACAGTTCTGTCCAAATCAGAACCTAACTAACTGCTCTTTTTTAACCACCCAAACACCAATGACCGAACAGAACCAAAACCAACAGAGAAGCGGGACCGTAGAAACCAAACCCGAACCAAACATATTCGTTAGCCGCCTAGCATGCTAAAACCGGAACCACCGACAGACCAAAGTTTCTTCCTGAACTCACATCGTGAAGTTCTGTTATCTTCCGTCACCAGGACACACTCCCTCCGTTAGTTCGTTTTTTTCTGGTTAATGGGAATATTTTGCACTTTTAAACCGTGAGACTTACCTTTTTACCCGGACACCGAAACAAAACAACCGTCCGCAGTTTCCATAGCGCCACCTCCTGGCTGGAGGAGTTACCAGCAGCAACTAACGGTTTACCGTTAGAAACAGAACAGCGGAACAAAAAAAACTGATTATAAAACACGTAAACTTCCAAATCTGGCTGAAATTATTTAGAAGTTAAAGAATGACAAGAATCCATTTTGATTTAATGTAGCCTATTAAAGAAATACAATTATAAATAAAATACGAAACCTAAGGAGAAGCAAAAATCTAGATCAAACTTTATTAAAATGTGGCTATATTTAAACTGCCTTAGTCGGAAGTATAAATGCTAATTTAAGCTCCAGGAGAATGAAAACTAAATAATTAAAACAAAAATACACTGGCTGCATTTGTGTCAGAAAAGTAAACTAAAAAGACTATAAATGTTGTTTTGTACTTTAAAATCTGTATTTAAAAGTAAAATATTACATGCGTTTTCAAAATACAACTTCAGTTATACAGTTGGCACAAAATATTTATACAATATATTTAAATGTTATATTTTGAATTGATAAATATTACAGCTTGAAAATAAAATAAAAAACAGTTGAATTCAAAAGCACTCAAAAAGTTTAAATATTTATGTTCATTTTAAATACAGTATTTGAAAACGTTTCACAGAAAAAAACTGACTTCAAAATAAACTAAGAATTTCTTTCTCTCTTTCGAGGACGAAATGGGTTTATGATTTCATAAAAAAAAAATTTCTGACACCCTGCAGATTTTCTGATCTCAGATCAGTGAGTTTACTGTCCAGCAGCAAAAACACAGATCAATAAATAAATGTAATTAGAAAATCAAGCCGGACAAACTGTGGCTGAAACAGGAGCAAGCAGAGAGATTATTAAAGAACTCATCACAAAAACTCACCACTCAGAATATTTAACATCATTTACAAAAACATCTGATAAAGTCATTAATTTCAGACCTAAAGGAACATTTCAGGCTGTATTTTATGTGTGATTCAACAGAAACACCTACAGAGGGTTTCTCATTTATGTTTCCACTGCTCTGAAGGATGCAGGGATGTTTTACCACTGGACTGGAGGTCCAGTGGTAAAAAGAAACCAAAGGCAAACAAAGCCCAACTTAGAAGACCTTATCCTGCTATTTGTTAACAAGATGGACAACCCACAACTGGATTTTTTGCTTGTGGTTTCGTACCACATTGTCCTGGACCTCATCGTTTGTCTACCTATCCAATGTCCCCTTCCTTTGGCTAATTCTCGGTCACAAAAAGTACACTTAAATATGAATCTCAGCTTTTAACCTCCTAATGTGTTGCTTTCTCAGGATGGATTTTTTTAGATTGATTAGTTTATAAATAATTTTTTGTCTTTTTGCTAAAACTCTTGTGGACCAACCAACAACCTGTTTGCTTGGCAAATTTAACGGCAGCAGAACGGACTGATATATTGGATGCAGAGTGTGAAGAACTTCAACAAGAATCAATCTGCAGCTCTCTGGGATGTCTGCGATGATCAGAACTGAAGACAGAGTTCTGGACAATCACGGATCATATAAAAGCGGGTCCAGAGTTGTTGTGCTCAAACTGAACGGTTGCTGCAGCTCAAAGTGCTGACCAAGTTCATGAAGGTTCTGATCATTTTAAACAGTTCAGTAGTTCATCTTGTTAAAATGGACGTTCTTGTCAGCAGAGCTTATCATAATTATGTTTAAAAAGTGCTTCTTGTATAAATAAAGTTTTTCTCTTCAGAGAGTTTGAAGTTGTAGCTAACAGAGAGGAGATGTCAGCAATCCTGTCAGCAGCTGTCTGGTCCAGCTGAACTCAGACACCTTCAGTAAGTTCTCAGTCTGAACACCTTGCTGAGCCTGGAAGTGGCGCTGGAGTAGATGAGGAAGGAGCCCTGATCATTGGCGAAGTGTTCCCAGTCTCTGCAGCCGAATGTGGGCAGACTGTGGACAGGAACGAAGCCCTCGTAGCCCTGCCACCTGTAAAACACACATACACCGCTGGTCACATGGAATCAGATACAACACCTGCCCAGGTATGGATGAGCTCAAAGCACCTGTAGACAACGCTGTTCAGAGAGTACGAGCTGCCATCGTGAGAGTTCGCCACCACCAAGAACTTCTCGTCTCCAATGGTAAAAAACTCCCAGTCCACCGCACTGAGCACAATAAACAGTTATACACAGTCAAACTTTAAAGGGTTAATCAGATTTTTCATTTTAATACAATTTTCAGCTGAACCAGAAACTGATTACTGGAAGATTTTTACTTATTCAGACTTGGAAACAGCTAACATCTAAAATCTGATGGAAACTGTGAAACAAAATAAAAACTGTAATTATGAAGGTTTATGCAAGGGATCAATTTAATCAACGTTAAATGAAATCAGCATCATGTGTTCAGGTTTAATGAGTCTTTGGTGTTGCAGCAGTTACGTTTCACTGTAGGTAGCAGAAGGCAAATAATGAGCAGCTAACAAATAAATAAAATACTTTTAAAGAATAGTAATGACCAGGTATAGAATAGATAATAGACAACAAGCAGGTGATGAAGAGATAACAAACAGTATGAACAATTTACAATAAGATAAACTATAATTAACCTGTAGTTAACATGTAACAAACAGGTAAAAGACAAGTAACAAGAGATAACAAAAATAATGAAAAGAAGAAGGTAATTACAGTAAAAAACAGGCAACCAACAAGAGAAAGGGGACGGTAATAAAAATGTTATAAACAATTAATACATTTGTAACAATGGTAACAGATGGATAATGGACTGATAATGACTAGTAATGAACGGGAAATAAAGAAACACACTGATAAAAAACAGCTAACTGAGAGATAAACAACAATGAACAGCTATAAAAAGGGAAATAAAGAGGAAAAAAAAAGGTAAGAAAAAATAAGGAACAGTAATAAACAGGTAACGTACTGGTAATCAACAGGGTATAAAACAGCCAATAAATACAAGCTTGAACTTGTAATCAATAGATAAAGAACCGGTAATAAGCATAGAAAGACCAGGTAAGCTGACCTGTAAGTCAGGATGTCCTGGAAGCGAATGAAGGTCTGGGTGAACATGTTCAGCTCATACACGGTGGAGTTGATGTTGTAGAGACTCGGGCCTCGGCTGGAGAGCTGCTGACTGTTGGCGACGGCAAGGAAGAACCTGTCGTCGATCTGGAACATCTCCCAATCCGTTGCTCCGACCGTCTGCAGAGAGATGAAGCAAACATTTTACGGAACAGAAAACAGACCTGAAACCTTCCTGCTTCGAGGAGAAACACTTAAGTTCAAACTCCAGATTTAAAATTAACTGATTAGAGGTCAGTTTTAGTTGTAATTTCCTTCCTGTTCTCCTGAGGACGAACCATAAACATCTACTCTTAGACCAACAAGCTGATGCAGGGTCCTCAAGTAAACACAGTGAAGAGGGAAGGTGGTCGTCACTGTTTGTTAAGGAAAATGTGACCGATTAAAACAGTCACAGTTCATCATATCTCTAAGGGAAGATGAAGAAGACTTCAGACTGAAATTAAAACCAAGACAACAGCTGTCTCAAGGAGGTTTATCTCTTACTCCAGAAACGTCCCTGGGAACACAAGAAACTGGACATTTATTTATAAAATATTAGCAGGAGCATGGAGTAGACTAATTGAGCTTCATTAAATCAATGCTGAGAAGCTTTATACGATTTAAACATTAGGCATTTCGTGTGTATGTCATTCATTTTTGATAATAAAAAGATTATGCTTAGAGGTAACGTGTAGAATCTGTTTCCTAGATTAGTTTTGATATTTTGCATGGTTGAATGCAGTGACTCATGTAACAGATAGAGGGCGCCAGGATGGAGTTTTTATTCCTGATGTCAATCAATAGATACCAATGAAAACCAAACTGTACATGTCTGTTTAGAAATATGAGTAGCAGAGTGAGGTGTGTGAGGTTTTTTAGATAATGTGTCATCTGTGTGCTGCTTTAAGAGGTTGGATTACACAGCAGGAGGATTTAATATGTTTTTGTGGTTTTAAAAATGCAGTAAAAGTTTCTTTAGGCCTAGGCTGGAAAATCCCTCGCCCCCTCTCATTAATTACTCACTACAGCTTTCTTGAACTAGTCTTTTTATCAGCCCCAGCAGGCAGAATAAAAATGTATTTCTATAAATCCGCTGCTGACTTTATGTTTCTGTTTCATGTTCTGACTTCTGTTGTCACATTAAAGGTTTTATCGTAGTGTCAGGAGGTTTATTACAGACAGACTGGAGAAAAACAAGCAGCTGCTGCAGGTGTGGAGTCCCGTTAGGCCAGCAGGTGGTTCTTCAAGGTGCTCCAGAACACATCTGTGTTCACACTCGTATCAGAGCCTGGATGCAAGGGTACTAGACTTCTTCATGGAATCTGTTTTATTATTTCTATCCTTAATCTGTTTAAGGAAGTAAAGACCTGGATTTACACCTGTAAACTCTCACTGGATCGGCCAGAATAAACGTTTAAAGTGGGTCAGAATTAGATTTCTCTGAGATAAAGGAGCTCCCAGTTTGTATTGAAGGCAGCTGCCATCCACAAAGTTAAGGAAGACACTGCCTGACAGTCTAAACGCAGGGATCAGCATAAGCTCTTACTTTGTACACCTGCTCGAATCAGAAGCAGCCTGTGTGTGAAGTCACACAGTATACTGCTGCAGTTGTGTGTCTGATGGTCATTGTTAGGTTTGTGTGTCATCTCATCATCAGAGGTTCAAGAAGCTCCTTCAATTTGACAGTTTATGTGTGAACGTTACCACTAGAGGGTGCTAAAGTTTAAAACGTTGAGGTGAACTTCATTTCACAACCAGGATGCTTCACAAACAAACTCCTGCTGACCTGCAGCCCTGACCCAAAGCTGCATCTCAACACTGACCGTAATGTTCTGGAAGGCCCGGAAACACCCGTCCAGCCACACGTAGATGGTGGAGCTGATGGTGGTGGTCTGACCGTTGAAGGTGTTTGCCACCACCAGGAAATGGTATGGTCCGATGGTGAAGAACTCCCAGTCATATGCTCCAGATGTGGACAGAGTCTGGTTCACCTCAAACAGCTGGAGCAGGAAAGAAGGACAAAGAACTCAAACAGTGGAAAAACTGGACACAATCAGGATTAAAAGGGGCAACAAGAAGCTGAGGAGAGGGTGTTGGACATCTTCTCATGTTCACTGTGTGGACATCAGGACAGCGAATGTTACCTTTGTGTCAGGGTTCCACCTGTAGATCACACTGTGGATGTTATGGTTGGAGTCTCTGGCTAAAGACACAAACAGCCATAGTTTATCATATTATCACCCGACAACAAACATTTGCCTGCCCCCTGGTGGCTGATGATGGTACAGGCCATAAACCCCAGCCCATAAAACCATGATGACAAACAACTGTGCCACACCTGTAATAATGAGCCTAATTTATTTTCACTGAAAAATAATTTTAAAAAAAGCTGGCGAGAACATTTGCCATGTTATAAAAGTTAAAACTGTAGCAGTACAAGTTGATATTTTAGAAAAATATAAAAAAAAATGAAACTTTTCATCTCAAGAGTGAAGATGTTCACAAGTCCAAGTCAAGTCTCAAGTCTCTAATGACTAAAATAAACATTTTCTATTAAATTCCCTAAATATAGGTCACCTCTGGTCCTGCATCGCTGGAGGTTAGGAATCCAAACCTGTACAGTTTGTCCACTGGCCTAAATTATTACATCAACTCTCAATAGTTATATTTTAAATCTTTGAATATTTATGACACTTATCTTTTAATCTTTTAATTTACCAAACAAAAAATTGCCAAGGGCTGCTTTATTTTAATTAAAAAATTATGATGTGTAATAATTACCCTATTAGAAATATAAATAGGCATTTATGCTCGAAGAAAAATAATAATGGGTGTTAAACTTCAGAATGAATGGAATATAATGTGCTTTTGTTTTCATATCTTAAGATGGAAGTGTCCTTGTAATGTTGATGCTAGCTTAGCAGCAAGAGAGTGTTGGAGGTAAGTTATGTTTATTTTGTTCTTAATTTATCCAAACTCAAATACAGTGTTAAATTGGAGAGACATTTATGTGGTCACTCATATGAAGCTACAGCTAACAGGAACAGTTTGTTATGAGCCATTAACATCCCATAATAATCCCCTAACGTCATTGGCTATTAATCAAGCTCATCCTTTCACAGTAAAACATGCAGCAGCTGCAGTCTGGAGCTCACATACCGGCTTCCCTTCACTCTTCATTACATCAGATAAAAACTGGTACTAAGACTCAGATCTCAGACCACAAGTCGAAGTCGAGTCTTAAGTATTTTATTTTTGTGACTTAAGTGCGACTCAAGTTAGAATCTCAAACCTGGAGCCGCCAACTCTGATAGGGAGTGCTACAGGGCTGAGTGCTCGGTCACCTCATCTTTGCAGTGTGAGGCTCTGGTCTGGTTATCAGTTCACATGGGTTTGTATCACAGATATGCAGATGATACTAATCTGTACTGATGATTAAAATCCGTTTTTTATCTTGCCTCTTAAATATCCACATGGATAAGGGGATCAGCTTCTTGAAAAAACACAGTAAGACGTCACTCTGCTGAGAAAAGAAGAAGTTGTGCTTGAACTTCCACTCCTCATGAACCTACCCTGGCTCCTCATACAGCAGATGCCAAAATCTATTATCTAAAGATGAACATTTGGCTTTGCAGCAGCTGTTTAAAGTCAGTCAGGATGATGCTCCTTCTGAAACATCGGCTATTAATGTCATCCCAACGGCACTCTCAGTCCACACTGTTCTTATTGGTGGTTCCTCCATGGTTGAACAAGCTACCAGACGCTAGCCGAGCAGGGCAGTGCCTCGGTACCTTCAGCAAAGACCTCCAACATCTTAACTCCACTAACTCATGATCAGGGTGGACAGCTGAACTGGTTATACTGGGACTCTTTATGGGGTACTGATTGAACTGTAGCTTCATGATGTTCTTCAGGTAAACGTTTCTTTCTCACACTGTGATCAGTCTCAGATGGTGTTCTACAGTTTGTGATCTGATCCCTGTTCACCTGCATTCTTTCCTCTCAGATCATAAACAATCTCTTTGGACCAGTGAGTTTGTTTTTATCTCCACAGGAAACATTTGAGCGTGCAGGTGACGGTGTGTTTGAAGTGGCTGCAGGTCCACAGGCCAGGAGATAGCAGCGCTCTCTGAACTTGAAAGTGTTTTATCAGCTTAAAAACCACAACTTTCCTAACATCAAATAGTTTTAAAGCTCTTAACGAACAAACTCACCACAGAATGATCAGCATCTCTGATCCTGTTACAGTTCACCAGCAGAGACAGATGAACCTGACCACACTGCAGCTTGTTATTTTACACGTCTGATTACAGACGCCTCTGGAATATAACGTTTTTCAGAAAATGCTCTGATGAAGAAATAAAAATGTGTTTTATAAGTTAAACTCTGCAGGTGTTGATTCACTGATGTCTTTGATTTTAATCTGTGTCACGAAAACATCTACAACCTTGAATCTAATGAATTTGGGACGTTTTGTAAAACGCTAATAAAAACAGAATACAATGGTTTTCAAATCCTATGTGCAGTTGAATCCACTACAAGGACAATATTTTTAATGGTCAAACTCATAAACAATATTGTTTTTTTGCAATATTCACTCATTTTGAATTTGATTCCTGCAACACGTTCCAACAAAGCTGGACAGAACCATGTTTACCACTGTGTTTCATCACCTTTCCTTCTAAAACTCAATAAGCGTTTAGGAACTGAGGAACTAATTGTTGAAGCTTTCTAGGAGGAATTTATTCCCATTCTTGCTTGATGAACAACTTCAGTTTCTCTACAGTCCAGGGTCTCCGTTGTCGTATTTAGTGCCTCATAATGGACCACACATTTTCAGTGGGAGACGGGTCTGGACTGCAGGCAGGCCCGTCTAGAACCAGAACTCTTTTACTACGAAGCCAGGCTGTTGGAACACGTGCAGAATGTGGCATCATCTTGCTGGAAGAAGCAGGACGTCCCTGAAGAAGACGTTGCTTAGATGGCAGCAGATGTTGCTCCAAAACCTGTATGTACATTGCATTAATGATGCCTTCAAAAATGTGCCAATTACCCATGATGCCGTGGGCACTAACACACCATCACAGATGCTGGCTTTTGAACTTTGCTCTGATAACAATCCAAATACTGTACGAACCCCATCTAATTCAGTTTCAATTCAATTCAATTCAGTTTATTTATATAGCGCCAATTCACAACACATGTCGTCTCAAGGCACTTCACAAAAGTCAGGTACATGCATTACAATTAATCCAAATCATTGAACAGTGCAGTCAGATTCTGTTATTTATTCAAATTGGATAAAAGTTTGTCTATCTAAGGAAACCCAGCAGATTGCATCCAGTCAGTGACTTGCAGCATTCACTCCTCCTGGATGAGCATGTAGAGACAGTGGACAGTCACTGGCGTTGACTTTGCAGCAATCCCTCATACTGAGCATGCATGTAGCGACAGTGGAGAGGAAAAACTCCCTTTTAACAGGAAGAAACCTCCAGCAGAACCAGGCTCAGTGTGAGCGGCCATCTGCCACGACCGACTGGGGGTTAGAGAGAACAGAGCAGAGACACAAAGAGAACAAAGAAGCACTGATCCAGGAGTACTTTCTATGGGAAGGAAAAGGTAAATGTTAATGGATGTAGCTCCTTTAGTTGTTTCATCTAGAAAGAAAGAACAGATAAACTCTGAGCCAGTTTTCAATGTTAGAGTCTGAAGAGAGCACATAGAGTTAGTTACAGTAAAAGCTCCGTCAGTAGCTATGTCTAGAGAGAGAAAAGGGTTAAACACTGAAAGACAGGGCCATGTGGATCATCGGTAGAGGGTGAGCACCAAGTTGTTGCCAGCAGAAGCTCGGACGATGCCCCTCTCCGGACAGTTGTCACAGGTAGACACAGAGTCAGGCCAGGTGTAGCTTCTAGGAAGAGAAAAGAGAGAGAACAAAGTTAAAAGCTGAAATAACAGCAAATAATACAAAATTGAAGAGTAGTGTGAGAAAGTAGCGAAGAGGGTGAAAGTGGTCATTATGTCCTCCAGCAGCCTAAGCCTATAGCAGCATAACTACAGAGATAGCTCAGGATAACCTAAGCCACTCTAACTATAAGCTTTATCAAAAAGGAAAGTTTTAAGCCTAGCCTTAAAAGTAGACAGGGTGTCCGCCTCACGGATTAAAACTGGGAGCTGGTTCCACAGGAGTGGAGCCTGATAACTAAAGGATCTGCCTCCCATTCTACTTCTAGAGAGTCTAGGAACCACCAGTAAACCTGCAGTCTGAGAACGAAGTGGTCTGTTAGGAACATATGGAACAATCAGCTCTCTGATGTATGATGGAGCTAAATCATTAAGGGCTTTATATGTGAGGAGGAGAATTTTAAATTCTATTCTGGATTTAACAGGGAGCCAATGAAGGGAAGCTAAAGTAGGGGAAATATGATCTCTCTTTTTAATTTTCATCAGAACTCTTGCTGCAGCATTTTGAATCAGCTGAAGGCTTTTAACTGCATTTTGTGGACATCCTGATAGTAAAGACAGTTATGTCAAAACATTTCTGCAGCAATGTAAAAGTGTTGGGTCTTGCTTTAGTTTCTGTGCTGACAGTTCACAGTTTCTTTAGACTACTGTGCAAAGCGATTAGATGGAGATTGATAAAAGTATTTAAAACCCAAACTGATCAGCTAACTTCATGCCAATACAGTTATATCATCAGCAAAGATCACGCTCTTAAAGAGACCAGCTGAAATCCGTCTATCAATCTAATTAGCAAACTGATTGCTATAAAAGAGTGACAAATATCCAGGAAATCATTGTCTTCCTGTGTTAGCAGTCGATGGTTGCTTCCAAAAGAAGACAGAAGCTATTATCTCTTCCAAACTGTATCAAAACAGCCTCATAAGAACGAAACTGCTTCTGAGAACTGTTGGAAGTGCATCTGCATATAAAATGAAGTGAAGACTCCATATCCAATCCTAACACCCTCATCTGTTTGGACTTTCTATCAGAAAGTTTTCGTTTTCAGTCTTGCTTAAAATCTTAATTGTTTACTGTAATGTTTTCAAGTATTGACCCACAGTTCTCCAGGCTTTCTCCTTTGCTGCTTTTGCTCTTACTTTCAGCCTTGTACCTGATTATTTCAGAGGTTTTTCTTGTTCCACAGACTGTGTGAATCATGTTTCCTTCCAGCTCACCTCGCCTGTGATTGGCTACCACCAGGAAGCTGTTGTTGTGGATCTGAAAGGCCTCCCAATCCTGAGCAGCATGAGTCTCCAGAGTCTGATAGCGAAGGAAACGTTTCTGCCGCCGATTCCACCGATAGATGACTGACAGCTCAGGCTCTGCCTTCCTGATGTCCGCCACCACCAGGAAAACCTGAAGGAGGAAAAACACAACACTTTCTGTTTCAGCATCACATTACTTATTATTGTTAAATTATTATTTGTCTGCAATAAAGACTATTTGATACAATGCAAAGAGATAATGATGCCCTTCAGACTGGTGGGATCCCAGTACAGCCAGTTCCAGGTCTGATCTAAAATCTTCTGTTCTTAGTTAACTGCTGTGATCGAATCGATGAACCAGTTCTTTCCCTTGTTCTCCTGATTTATCGTTAACTGTTGGGGAGTTTGTCTCTGCCAAATACACCAGAAGGAGTACTGGTTTTAACTTTATGTTAGCCCTTCTGTTATGAAACACAAACCAGTTTAGACTTTGAATCTGCTAGGAGAACCAGGGCTTCGCCTTCCAGATCGACCATCTGTCAATCTCTCCATTACCCCCTCAGTAACTCCACAAGAGTGGAACTCTGCTCCAATGATCAATGACCAGGATGAAAACCTGACTGCTCACCCTTAATCTGAGATAGGTCGGAACCTCCTTCCCAACAATCTGGAGCAAACCTTCTCAAGAAAGTCGTGTGATCTCTGACGGTTGTAAGATTCTCTCCAGGCCACCTTTTGAAAGAAAATGGGAACATCACCCGACTCCGTAACCTTACAGGACTGGTCCTACTTCTCTGTCTGACACTGCATCAAACCACAGCAGCCTCAAAAATGTTCAGACCTTCAGTATCTGAAATTAACTCCACTCACAATGCCCTCTGTGGTCATGAAAACAAAAAGTCAAGTCTTATGGAACTTGGAAAAGGCCATGGAGAAGGGCTTTCAGTCGGCTTCTAGAAAGTTCTGATAAGCTACTCTACTAGTAGAGCCAGACCCAGGCTGTGCTTGGTTTGGGAGGTTTGGGACTCTGAACGTCGACCAAGAAAACTGTTGAGTGATGGATGAAGTGGTTTTGAGATTCCTTTAGTTCAGTCACCATGTCCACAGTTAAAAACAAGCATTTAAGGATTTGGGAAAAGATGAGTCCATTAATCAGAGGTAATTTAGAAGGACACGATTCACTCTGAGACACAGACTCGTACTCATCGTCTTCCGCTTTATCCGGGACCGGGTCGCGGGGGCAGCAGACTCAGCAGAGACACCCAGACGTCCCTCTCCCCAGAGACCTCCTCCAGCTCCTCCGAGGGGAGCCCAAGGCGTTCCCAGGCCAGCCGAGAGACATAGACCCTCCAGCGTGTCCTGGGCCGTCCCCTGGGCCTCCTCCCGGTGGGACGTGCCCGGAACACCTCCCGAGGAAGGCGTCCAGGAGGCATCCGGAATAGATGCCCGACCCACCTCAACTGGCTCCTTTCGATGTGGAGTAGCAGCGGCTCTACTCCGAGCCCCTCCCGAATAGTCGAGCTCCTCACCCTATCTCTAAGGGAGTGCCCGGCCACCCTACGGAGGAAGCTCATTTCAGCCGCTTGTATCCGGGATCTCGTTCTTTCGGTCATGACCCAAAGTTCATGGCCATAGGTGAGGGTAGGAACGTAGACCGACCGGTAAATCGAGAGCTTCGCTTTTCGGCTCAGCTCTCTCTTCACCACAACGGACCGGCACAGCGCCCACATTACCGCGGCAGCCGCACCGATCCGTCTGTCGATCTCCCGCTCCATTCTTCCCTCACTCGTGAACAAGACCCCGAGATACTTGAACTCCTCCACTTGAGGCAGGAACTCCCCTCCAACCTGAAGAGGACAAGCCACCCTTTTCCGGTTGAGTACCATGGCCTCTGACTTGGAGGAGCTGATCCTCATCCCAGCCGCTTCACACTCGGCTGCGAACCGCCCCAGAGCATGCTGTAGTTCTTGGCTAGAGGGGGCCAGCAGGACCACGTCATCTGCAAAAAGAAGAGACGAAATCCACTGGTCCCCAAACCAGACCCCCTCCGGCCCTTGGCTGCGTCTAGAAATCCTGTCCATAAAAGTTATGAACAGGACCGGTGACAAAGGGCAGCCCTGCCGGAGTCCAACATGCACCGGGAACAGGTCCGACTTAGTGCCGGCAATGCGGACCAAACTCCTGCTCCGCTCGTACAGGGACCGGATGGCCCCTAATAAAGGGCCCCCGATTCCATACTCCTGGAGCACCCCCCACAAGGCATCACGAGGGACACAGTCGAATGCCTTCTCCAGGTCCACAAAACACATGTGAACCGGTTGGGCAAACTCCCATGAGCCCTAGAGTACCCTGTAGAGGGTATAGAGCTGGTCCAGTGTTCCACAGCCGGGACGAAAACCACACTGCTCCTCCTGAAGCCGAGGTTCGACTATCGGCCGGACTCTCCTCCAATACCCTGGCGTAGGCCTTACCAGGGAGGCTGAGGAGTGTGATCCCCCTGTAGTTGGAATACACCCTCCGGTCCCCCTTCTTATGAAGGGGGACCACCACCCCGGTCTGCCAGTCCAGAGGCACTGTCCCCGACCGCCATGCAATGTTGAAGAGGCGTGTCAACCATGACAGCCCAACAACATCCAGAGATTTGAGGTACTCAGGGCGGATCTCATCCACCCCCGAAGCCTTGCCACCGCGGAGCTTTTTAACCACCTCGGTGACTTCAGCCTGGGTGATGAAAGAGTCCAACCCCGAGTCCCCAGTCTCTGTTTCCACCAGGGAATGCGTGATGGCAGGGTTGAGGAGATCCTCGAAGTACTCCTTCCACCGCCCGATAATGTCCCCAGTCGAGGTCAGCAGCCTCCCACCCCCACTATAAACAGTGTTGGCGAAGCACTGCTTCCCCCTCCTGAGGCGCCGGATGGTTTGCCAGAATCGTTTCTAGGCCGACCGGTAGTCCTTCTCCATGGCCTCACCGAACTCCTCCCAGGCCTGGGTTTTTTTCCCACAAGCCAACCACAGCCGATAGGACTCCTTCTTCAGCTTGACAGCATCCCTTACTGCCGATGTCCACCACCGGGTTCTGGGATTGCCGCCGCGACAGGCACCGCAGACCTTACGGCCGCAGCTACGGGCAGCAGCATCGACAATAGATGCGGAGAACATGGTCCACTCGGACTCTATGTCTCCAACATCCCCCGGAATCTGGTCAAAGCTCTCCCGGAGGTGGGAGTTGAATACATCCCTGGCCGAGGGCTCCGCCACGTGTCCCAGCAGACCCTCACTATGCGCTTGGGCCTGCCAAGTCTGTCCGGCTTTCTCCTCCTCCAGCGGATCCAACTCACCACCAGGTGGTGATCAGTGGACAGCTCAGCCCCTCTCTTCACCCGAGTGTCCAAAACATGCGGCCGAAGGTCTGATGATACGACAGCAAAGTCGATCATTGACCTCCTGCCTAGGGTGTCCTGGTGCCAAGTGCACTGATGGACACCCTTATGCTTGAACATGGTGTTCATTATGGACAATCCGTGACTAGCACAGAAGTCCAATAACAAAACACCACTCGGATTCAGATCGGGGAGGCCATTCCTCCTGATCACGCCTCTCCAGGTGTCACTGTCGTTTCCCACGTGGGCGTTGAAGTCCCCCAGCAGAATAATGGAGTCCCCGGGAGGGGCACTATCCAGCACCCCCGACAGGGACACCAAGAAGGCCGGGTACTCCGCACTACCGCTCGGCCCGTAGGCCGAAACAACAGTCAGAGACCTATCCCCGACCCGAAGGCGCAGGGATGCGACCCTCTCATCCACCAGGGTAAACCCCAACACGAGACGGCTGAGCTGGGGGGCAACAAGCAAACCCACCCCATTATTCTGTGTCTGAGACACAGAATAACCAGTTAAAACAGAAGTTTACAAAACCATCAGAGCCACTCAGCCACTTTAAAACAAAAAAAAAACGGATTCCCTTACAGACAAATGGAGCCACAGATGTTCTTAAATAAAAACTAATGGATTGGACCTGACTAAAGAACTGGATGGAACCAGAACTCCAGGACAAATACGGGTCTGTGGTTCTTTGAAATATTTAAAGATCTCTCTCTGAGCCGATCTTTACTTTCCATCCTGGTCTGCCGGTACACATCCCCAGTAAATACCTGCAGAGCTTTGTGTTAACACCTGTGTTCCACTCAGAGCAAACACACCAACACAATGAGAACACAGGAGACTGTACCTGAACACACCTTCACAGGTCACATGATCACAAGTCACCCAACAGAAGCATCACACTCTTTCTGGGTCCAGCTGAGGCAGCAGAATCCTGGTCATTATGACGTCTGAAGGCTATTTTAATCACATGACCTTTGATTTGGTTTCAACCACAGCAGCTTCAGAACGTCCACAGGTTACTGACTCTTCTGCACTACGTGTTTCCACAGATAATCCTGACGTGTTTAAGCGACTGTCACCTTCTCATTGATGGTAAAGTGTTTCCAGGCTCGAGCTTCCTGAGTGCTGATGTTCTGGTACAGCTGGAACGACCCATTCATCCATCTGTAAATACCAGAACCGGGTCGAGAGTCCCTGTAAAGAAAAACCAGACTGTTAAAATGAAGATAAAGGCATTCAGGTCATGGACACCTGCTCTGGAGGTGTTCTGGTACCTGTTGGCTGCGGCCATGAACAGGCCTTCAGATGGGATGGAGAAGACCTCAAAGTCAAAGGTTTCTGAGCGGGTGTACAGGTCCTGGTAGTCCTCCACATAGTCCAGACGCTCCTTATCTGCAGAGGAGACATTTTTCCTTATTCTACATGATATTATTGTTAAATTAGAAGAAGATAAGTGAGACAGCTGTCTTTTCGGAATCTCTAAAACGAATTATTAAACAAAAACTAATTGATGACGTATGAAATGACGCCTTTACTCGGGTAACATGATGGGTTTGTGGCATATAACATATCAAAGCCAGCACTGTCAGAATGATGTTCTGTGAGGTTTCATCCTGTCATCATCTTCAGACTCACTCTGCACCAGAGTCATCCACATCATGCCGTCACAGATGAACAGACCTTTCCTCTGGACATTGAACCACAGCTGACCTTTCTCTGGTCCTGAACACGGAGGACGATCCCCTGCTGTCACTCTGGCCTCAGCCTCTGAAAGAAATACAAAAGGAGGTGAAATCTGCTTCTTGTGCTGAACTGAACCCAAGGAACAAAAATCTTTAATAACTTTCCATAAAGGTTTTAATGCAGTTTTCACCATCTGCAGTGATCCAATTTCTTCTTTTTACCACAGTTTCAAAATATGTACAGAAAGTTTTTATATGTAAACAAATATCTTCAAAATGATCCGAAATTTTTATTTTAATCACAAAGCAAAAAAAACCTACTGCTTCTAGAATAATATAGCATTGATAATTACAATTTTATTAAAATGAGGTACACAGTTATTGATTGGAATTATGCTGTAGATTTCATATACAGTATAAATCAATATGTAGAAAAAACATTAATTAAATATATTATTAGTTTTCAATAAAACATGTTTATTGTGCAGAATTGTATCTTGTTTTGTCATTCTGCTCTTTATAGAGTAACAGAAGTATAACAAGTAAATATTAGCTGGTTAGTTAGTTGAGCTATCTGCTCCAGACAACAGCTGCTGTACTAACATGCTGCTGGTAGCTTGCCAATGGTAGCTTTAGAGCTTTGTTACCTCCTGGCTCACCAGTCCCAGTTTTTACTTGGGCAGAAATATTTTTAGACAGCAAAATGTTGGAAGCAAGGAAAACATGTTGCTTATTTCTTTCTTCAGCAACTGGTGGGGGAGAGGTGGCACTGGAGTCCACTATACTCCATTCACCTGAAGAAAACTCAAGTCACTCCAACACTTTCTCTAGCACAACATTAAAAGGACTTTAAACTGTTGGAGCCGCCTGGTGGAAATTGTTTGCAGTTTTGAAATCGTAACATTTTGAAACCTTGTTAAAGAATACAGGACATATACTGTTAACCCATTTCTAGTTCTGCTTTAAGACGGGTCATCATACATGCCTCCATGCTAAGAGAAATGGATGCTACTTCTGGATAAGATTAACATTAGGTTTCTTTTCTGTGTAGTAAAATTTGTAAATGTAACTGTTTTGTAGAGTGTGACAAAGGTTTTCTATGTGATTCTATCAGCTGTTGATAAATGAGATCAGGGCTTCCAACTTAGGCTTCTTCCTTCATATTCTTTCAGATTCCTTGAAATCTTTGAAGAAATTTCTAGCTGGTGCTCCTCTGGACATCTCTGCTTCTCACAGAGTTTTAACTATTAATAGCATTTTGAAACATTATTATTTGCTCATAACTGTCCCCATCCTGAGGTTTTCCAGAATATTTCCAAGCCTGAAATATAGGAATGTATGACGCACATCTTTACATTAAATGAAATGAGTCAGAACATGACATATCCTGACTTTGTGCTGCCTGTAATAAAATAAACCTTTCTTCCACAGGATCCCAGCCCTCTGTGGGCTGAGGTTCTTGTGGGATCGGGCGTGTTTTCTGTTGTAAAGTTCTGGGTGGATTAAACTCGTTCATGGATGATAAAAACGTGATGTCTGGTGACGTTCTCTTCAGAAATTTGCGGTCAAGTTCAGGCGACTGCAGTTTGCACGACACGCTCAGCTGCAGGCAGGTACATAAATCAATCGCACCTCAGACGGCTTTATATAAACAACTAGTCATAAAGAGTCTGACAGGATCATCTCTGAACTTCAATCAGCGAACTTTATCAACTCTGTCATCATTAACCTGGAAGAGAAACTCATGAAGATGGCTGCAAGAGAAAACTGAAGTCTGATCAGACACAACATTATTGACCAATCAATCAATCAAATTCATCAACTGAGACACAACACAGCCGAGATCAAAAAGATTTAAAGAAAGGAAAAAGTGAGACTACTCTTTTAGCAGATGTCCTGACTGCGACCTATACCTGTCCTCACCTGTCTGACCTCACTCTGTTGCCATGGAAACATGCATCAAACACGGGTGACTGTGGCCATAACCAGGAGCCCTTTAAAGACATCCAGCTTCACCAGAACCATAATCTGGTAATCTTGTGCGGAAAGAGCAGGAAGTGGAGTACAGAGACCTAGTAAGGGCCTTCAGTGACTGGAGGAACGGCCTTCTCCTGAACATGTCCAAGACCAAGGAGATGATAGTGAACTTCCACAGGGCCAGACCTCCCCTGCAGCCTGTTAACATCTGCGGCAGCAGCACCGAGAGGGTGCAGACCTACAAATACTTAGCTGTGCACCTGGACAACAAGCTGGACTGGCCGGCCAATGTGGATGCGATCTACAAGAAGGGGCATCCACATTGGCCGGCCAGTCCAGCTTGTTGTCCAGATGCACACCTAGCCAGAGTCTGCTTTTCTTCCTAAGGAAGCTAAGGTCGTTTGATGTCTGTGGGGAGATGCTACATATATTTTATCAATAGCAAAGTAGCAAGGATCCTCACATGCTGCAGTCTGTTGCAGAGGCAGCATCACAGACAGAGATGCAGAGCGGCTGGATAAGCTGGTTAAGAAGACTGGGTCAGTGATTGGAGGGAGCCTAGTGCCACTGGGGACTGTGGGGGAGCGGCAAATGAGTAAGCTGATGGTCATCAGGCACAATGCCAGCCACCCGCTCCACCACATTCTGGTAGAGCAGTGTAGCGTTGCAGTGGGTGGCTCATCTCCTTGTGTTCATGGACCGAGCAGCACAGGAGGTCCTTCCTCCCCACAGCCATAAGATTGTTTAACAACCCAGCCGATGGCTGAGGCTCTTGAAATAGTGGTTGCTGCTGACCCCCTGACACCCCACATGGGCACTGTGCAATAGACTGATGCCCCTATTTTATTATTTGTACTATTACGATATGTTCTCAGTTATTTATTAGTCGATATATTTATTGATCACAGTTTTACTTTTTATCATATTTTATCATATTTTAATATTTGGATTAATATCTCCAGCATTTCCTCACTTCTTTAAGCTTTTAATGCTTGGTTGCTTTTGTTGTAATTGTTGTTGTTGTTGTGGTTGTTTTCGTCTTTGTTAAATGTTAATGTTATTTGGTTTTTACACCTGTGAGCTTCTGAGATACCTGAATTTCCCCCTACTGGATTAATAACGTATTTATCTATCTAACTATCGACCCAGCAGAACTACCGGCCCCGACAGGGTTGGTGTTTCCCACAGATGTGATATAGGCAGAGCCACAGAAGCTGGAGAAGCTTGATACTTATAAACAAACAGTTCTTCATGCTGTCAGTCAGTCTGGCGCTCAGGTTACCGAATCACTGATACCATCACAGCTCCAGGTTTACACTGTAAACACCCCACATACAGGCAGTGAAAGTACTGAAACACTGAGAAATATTCAGCTTCACAGTTCAAACACTGCTGAGACAGGTGAGTTCAGTCTGTTCAGCATCCTTGATCTACAGTAAATCTATGGAGTCATCAATGTTTCCAGGATTGAATCAAACTGAAAATTTTATGGGAGAGTAAATAAAGCTGCTATCAGACATCTTGCTGCCTCCCCGTGTATTCTAGCACATTCAAGATTGTGCGTTTTGTGGCTCTAAACATGAGGAAATGAAGGATATTTTGTGGAACATCAAGTCCTGTGATGACTTTGAAGTATTTTGTTTGCTTTTGCTGTGCTCTTAACATTAATAGGACATGTTTATTAGGATCAAGAGTGTGGAATTTAGTATAAACTCTTGCTGCAGTACTCTTTTGAGGCAGGACAGGATGTGTTAATTTTGCTTTATCATTTTTGACTGTCTGGAAATTAAATCTCAATACTTTATCAGTGCTCCCAAGTGGTCAGATGGGTTTTCAGAAAATGGAATATCCCTTTAGTTTCACTTTCAGTTTCAAGCATTGAGCAAGCTGAGGTGAGAGAATCTGCATCAGCACAAACAAAGCATTCTCCTAGTATTGCATGAGATAAGTAATGTTGAATCCTATTTGACTCACAGACTTGTCAATTCTGCAGCAGTTGCGCACATGTAGCTGCGGCGCTCATAGCGCAGAATATTTTTGACACATTAAGAGAAGTCTGTAACAGCCTGGTTTATCCAGTGATCAAATTTTGTATGTTACAATGTTAAATGCATTGAAAAGCAATGCTAGAGCAATGTTTCTCCTAATTCACATATAAGCTATACTGATATCAGCTGATCCGCTTTAGTTGGCTTGAATTGGACTGAATCTACTTCAGGTTTTCTGGACTGAGTTCTGTCCCTATTAGACAGAAAGTGATTGTTTTGGATTAGACAAAACAATTTGTCTTCTGAGGCGACTTTGGGGATTATTTTTATAATTTTAACTGAACTGTGCTGATTTTTATAAAGTTCTCCATGAGCTGCTGGCTTTTCTTCTCACCATATGGATAAACCAAGCCATGCTGGTCTTGCTGGAGTGTGGAGGACTTGAGGACCTGAGGGATGGACAGTTCTGCAAGACTGGGTTCGGAGTTGGGACAAAGTCTGGGCGTGGCGTCTGAGCCTGGAAGAAGAACCAGCTGACGAAGCAGACCCTAAGAACAAAAGAACCAGAATGATTCCACAGGAAAACCATCTGGTACTGGTTTTTGATTTGGACCATAGACTCACAGAGAAGCGGCCCCTCCAGTGCCCTCTGCTGCCAATGAAGAAGCTGGAACCTCGGGTGCTCAGAGTACTAGAGAAGGACTGAACCTGTTTACTGAGAGACAGGAAATCAGTTGATGAGGCTGACAGAGCTCCAATCCATAACACCTATGACCAGTTCAATCTAAACTCAAACAGCCTGCATCCTAAGGTATTATAACGGATGTAAGAAGCTTATCTGAAAAACTAGTCCATGCATTTTTTACTTCAAGGCTGGACTATTGTAATTATTTACTATCAGGAAGTCCACAAAATGCAGTTAAAAGCTTTCAGCTGCAGCAAGAGTTCTGATGAAAATTAAAAAGAGAGATCATATTTGTCCTATTTCAGCTTCCCTTCATTGGCTCCCTGTTAAATCCAGAATAGAATAGAATTTAAAATTCTCCTCCTCACATATAAAGCCCTTAATGATCTAGCTCCATCATACATCAGAGATCTGATTGTTCCATATGTTCCTAACAGAGCCACTTCGTTCTCAGACTGCAGGTTACTGGTGGTTCCTAGAGTCTCTAGAAGTGGAATGGGAGGCAGATCCTTTAGTTATCAGGCTCCTCTCCTGTGGAACCAGCTCCCAGTTTTAGTCCGTGAGGCAGACACCCTGTCTACTTTTAAGGCTAGGCTTAAAACTTTCCTTTTTGATAAAGCTTATAGTTAGAGTGGCTTAGGTTATCCTGAGCTATCTCTGTAGTTATGCTCCTATAGGCTAAGACTGTTGGAGGACATAATGAGCACTTTCCATCACTCTGCTGCATTCTCCTACTACTCTCCAATACAATGTTATTTCAGCTTCTAACTTTATGTTCTCTCTTTTCTCTTCCTAGAAGCTACACCTGGCCTGACTCTGTGTCTACCTGTGACACCTTTCTGGAGAGGGGAATCCTCCGAGCTTCTGCTGGCAACAACTTAATGCTCACCCTCTACCGATGATCCACATGGCCCTGTCTTTCAGTGTTTAAGCCTAGACATAGCTACTGACTGAGCTTTTACTGTGACTAACTCTATGTGCTCTCTCTCATACTCTAGACTTGAAAACTGGCTCAGAATTTGTCGTTTTTTTCTTCCTAGATGAAATCACTAAAGGAGCTACATCCATTAACATTTACTTTTCCTTCCCATAGAAAGTACTCCTAGGTTCTTTTTCTGTCTCTGCTGTGTTCTCTCAGACCCCCAGTCGGTCATGGCAGATGGCCGCTCACACTGAGCCTGGTTCTGATTCTGCTGGAGGTTTCTTCCTGTTAAAAGGGAGTTTTTCCTCTCCACTGTCGCTACATGCATGCTAAGTATGAGGGATTGCTGCAAAGTCAACACCAGTGACTGCCCACTGGTGCTACATGCTTATCCAGGAGGAGTGAATGCTACAAGTCACTGACTCGATGCAATCTGCTGGGTTTCCTTAGATAGAAAAACGTTTTAACAAATTTGAATAAATAACTGAATCTGACTGCACTGTTCAATGGTTAGGATTAATTGGAATGTATGAACCTGACTTGAAATCTACATGATTCGACATAAGACAAGCAGATTTAACCTTTCTTTCCGAGCTTCTAAAGAAATCTGAGCCAGAGATTCCCCTGGAAGAGAGGACAAAGCAGTTTTCCCCCACTGCCTGAAGAAGGCATCGAAACCGCAGCTCTGCACACCTGAAGCTTATAATCCAAGCACAATTAATTTAATGAAAATATTTTTTCTGTAAAATAATGTTTTACTTACCCTCCTGATTTGCACTGTGAATTGGTTGTTTGAACACATGCAAATTGTTTTTAATTATTTTGAAACTAATTTGACCTAACTTCCATATTCCTCAAAATAAAACGTAGTTCCCACACATAAATATCCACACTGAACCGTAATATCATTGCATCATTTTTATTGGTTCCCTTTCTGTTTTTGTCTATAGGTTATTAGTTTTCCTTATTCCTTTAATTTTTTGGAAGTGTTAGTTGAATTGTTCTAGCCTAGAAAAGAGTTTGTTAATTAAAATATTTTAACTTGGAGTTAAAATGTTTTGATAATAGATTGTTATATTTTGGTAAAGAAGTGAATTTATTCTATATGTATGCAGAGTGTGCTGTTTTGAGAATGCCAGCGCTTGAATCACTCTTTCCTCTATTGTTCTGGTATGACCTCTAACCAGAACCAGGCTCAGTGTGAGCCGCCAGCTGCCACGACCAACTGGGGGTTTGAGAGAATAGAGCATACCCATAAAAAAAAAGAAAAACACAGAAGCACTTATCCAGGAGAAAAGTAAGAAGTTGTTGGCATTAGTAGCTCCTTTAGTGGCTTCATCTAGGAAAGAATCACAGCTTTTCAGTTAAGCTCTGAGTCAGTTTTCAAGTCTAGAGGATGAAAGAGAGCACATACAGTTAGTCACAGTAGAAGCTCAGCCAGTAGCCATTTCTAGGAGAGACAGGGTTAACACTACAAGACAGGACCAAGTGTATCATCTGTAGAAGGTGAGCATGGCCGATGTCCCCCTCCAGGAAAGTGCCACAGCTAAATACAGAGCCAGCCCAGGTGTAGCTTCTAGAAAGAGAAAAAACAGAGAGAACTCAGAGTTAAAAGCTGAAATAACAGCAAATAATGCAAAATTGGAGAGTGGTAGGAAAATGAAGCAGAGTGAGGAAAAGCATCCTCCAGCAGCCTAAGCCTATAGCAGCATAACTACAGAGATAGCTCAGGATAACCTAAGCTCCACAGGAGGGGATCCTGATAACTAAAGGTTCTGCCTCCCATTCTAGTTCTAGAGACTCTAGGAACCACCAGTACACCTGCAGTCTGAGAAGAAGTGCCCTGTTAGGAATATATGGAGCATTCAGATTTCTCATGTATAACGGAGACTGATGTTTAAGGGCTCTATGCACGAAAGAGAATATAAAATTATATTCTGGATTTAACAGGGACTCAATTAAGTGAAGCTGATGAACCAACTTCATCTTGCCTGTACCAGTATGAAGGTGGCCTGTCTAAGGAGATTACAATGCAGGAACCAGTCTGCACTAGTTAGAACCAGTCTGAACTTTCCTGAAGCAGTTTAAACAGAAATGGATCAGTTTGGCCAGTCTGAATTGATCTGAACCAGCCTGAACTGGTTTAAAGAGATTTTAACTAGTTAGAACCTCTCTAAACAGTGTTGAAGCGGTTAGTACCTACATGTTGCCTTTAAACTGGTTGGTTGTAGTCTAAGGGTTGAACAATGAACCAGCCAAACCAGTTTAAACAGATTTGAAATTATTTGCACCAGTCTGAAATGGTCTGAACTATTCTGAACCAGTTTAAACCAGGCAGAGACTCACATTTCCACAGGTAGTCCACAGTCAACGGTCAACGTGGCGTAATGACCAGTCACAGCCAGAACCAGGGTGTGCCATCTGTTATCGTCCAATCCTACATTTTTAAAACTTATCCTTCTACGTCCCCCAGCACCAGGGGGAGTAGTCAGAAGGTGAAGACGGTTCTCAGAGACACGTAGCCCCAGCAACAGTGACGCAGATCCCTCCTTCACCACAGAAAGGATGTACTGATTGGTCTAAAAGCAGAAAGAAAGCAGTCCTGAAGTGGACTCAACAGGACAGAATCAGATCACATTTTCTGATGCTTACCTTCTTCCTCAGTCTCTGCATCTTTATCGTGGCAACCAATGAGAACTCAGAAGGAAAATAGTCACAGTTGGTGAAGACCTGGGAGGCGGTAAAACTCAGAGCTGTCGGTACTGGACCAGTCAGTCTGATACCTCTAGACCCTCTGGACTGAACCATCTGCACCTGTTAGGACAAAACACTGATCATCTGAGTGTTTAAGCCCACATCAGCTATTTCTTCGTGTTTCCTACCTGAGTGGGCGTGGCTTGTCCTGAAGGTGGCAGAGCTCTGGACAACAGGTCAATTGGGAGCAGGTCTGAGGAGAAAACACGGCATCAGTCTGTTCCGCAGCTCAGATTCACTCCAAAAAACAGAAAATCTTTCATAGGATTGTTCTTGACTAAAACAAGACATGTCAGGTACACTGAGATGAATTCATTTTGGGGCAACAAACTAAAAGATTTCAGAACTCTGAGAAGTATTTCTCAGAAAAGACAACAGTTACACTGCTGTGCAAAAGTTAAATAAAAGACTGTGGAAGAAGTTAATTTTTTCACATTGAGCCTACATTTGTTTTCAGGCCCCTTAATTCTGATACCTCACAATCCAGAAGTAAGCCATCATTGAAAGAAAGCAATAAGAAGTCCCATGTTCAGATTGGCAAAAGCAAATATGTGGAAGAGAGTGCTCTGGTCAGACGAGATCAATTTACTTTTGAACTACATGCAAAATGGCGTGTATGCAGTGAAAAACTAATACCCGAACACACCAGCAGTGGCAGCATCATGCTGTGGTGATGCTTTTCTTGAGCAGGGACAGGAAAGCTGGTCAGAGTTGATAGGAAGATGAATGGAGCAAAATACAAGACAATACCAAAAGAAAACTTGTTAGAGGCCTTTCCAGCACGACAACGACCCTAAACATAAAGCCAAGGCTCCAATAAAGTGGTTTAGATTGAAGCATATTCATCTGTTAGGATGGCCTAGTCAATGTCCAGACACAAATCCAATTAGCAATCTGTGGCAAGACTTGAAACCTGCTGATCAAAGATGCTCTTCATCCAATCTGACTGAGTTTTAGCTGTTTTCAAAGAAAAGTGGGAAATAATTTAGTCGCTAATGAAAATCTGGTAGAAACATACTCAAAAAGAAAAAGGTGGTTCTATGAACTGACTCTGGAGGGCTACTTGGTGTTCTCTTATCGCATAAAATCCCAATAAAATATGCGTACATTTGTGGGTGTAATATGACAAAACGTGAAAAGGTTCAAGGTAAAAATGCTTTTGCAAGGCACTAGAAAGCTGTTCAGTATGAGCACCAAGCCATTCAGAGTTACAGCTGCAGGAATCAGTTCATTCAGCAGAATCAGGAGCGGGTCCTGGACCTTCTCACTCCAAAGTATCAAACCCAGTGAGGCAGCAGCTTCCTCGTTTTCAGGTTGTTATTGATTAAAATCACTGTTGTTTTGGAAACTGTTGGAACTAAAAATAAATCCTGATTAGATGTGGACAGATTATCTGCTGCAGCTCATTTCAGATCCCTGAAAGCTGGTTTTCAAACAGGGGAAGTGAAACCAGCAGCTGGAGGAAACTAAACCAGATTCAGATCTTTTTCCTCCAACAGAGGCTGATAAACGTGTCTGCATTCTTTCAGATCGATCTGTATCATCAGCTGTAGATCATCCGATCAGCTCAGAGGCAGATGTGCTCTTCTGTTCGATGTTGCAGGATCTAAAAACAGAACCAGAGCTACACGTTTCAGCTTCCTGTCACCACAGACAGGTCAGATAAAGATCACTGTGATAAATCCCTTCAGTGTTTGCTGCTACACCATGTATACCTGGTTCTAGGTGCTGAGGTGAAGTCAGGACTACAGCAGGATACAGATGCTCAGGAAAGCTACCGTCAGTAAAGTCTGGAGTGATATGTGTGAAGCGCTTTGTATTTATGAACACATTTTTGGAGCCAGTTTAGTCCTTCACAGTGTTTCAAAATATCACTTGGATTTATTCATCCCGAAGTTACTGACTGATCTTTAAACACAAGAAACACAAGAGAATCAAATGTGAAAAAGCCACTGGATTGAGATCTGTTGACTGTGGAGCCATCTGGAGAACAGCGAACCGAATGTCATGTTCAAGATACCAGTTTGAGATGATTTGAGATGTGTATCGTGCTGGAAGTAACCATCAAAAGACGTGTACACTATATTCATAAAGGGAGGGACATGGGCAGAAACAATAATCAGGTAGGCTGTGGTGTTTAAACATAGATTAGTTGGTACTAAGAGGCCCAAAGTGTGCCATGAAAACATCTCCATACCATTATACCACGACCGCCATCCTGAGCAGTTCATACCAGTCAGGATGGATCCATGTTTTCATGTTCTTTAGGTAAAGTTTGAGCCTACCATCTGAATGTTGCAGATTAAATCTAGACTCAAGGAACTCAAACAATGTTTCTCCAATCTGTTGCCGACCAGATTTGGTCAGCTTGTTCGAAGTGTGGCATCAGTTTCCTGTTCTTAGCAGATAGAGGGAGCACCTGGTGTGGTCTGTTGCTGTTGTAGACCATCTACTTCAAAACTGAACGTTCAGAGATTGTATTCTGTATACCTTGATTGTAACAAGTGGTTTATTTGAGATACTGACATCAACAAGGTATTTTTGTTAATTTAAATGTTGCTCTCTGTATATTTTCTCTTGTTCAGATCATTCACTGTAAACCTGATGGATGTTTGTGTGTGAAAAACCCAGTAGGTCAGCAGTTTCTGAGGTACTCAGACCAGCACTAAAGACCATGCAGGTTCAAAGTCACTTAAATCCACTTTCCTTCCCATTCTGATGCTTGTTTTGAACTTTAGCAAGTTGTTTTTACTGCGTCTAGAGGCCTAAACGCATGGAGTTTCTACCATGTGAGTGGCTGAGTCACTAGGTAACTGGACAGGTGTACCTAATAAAGTGGCTGGTGGGTGTACAGGGGTTGGACAATGAAACTGAAACACCTGGTTTTAGACCAGAATAATTTATTAGTGTGGTGTAGGGCCTCCTTTTGCGGCCAATACAGCGTCAATTCGTCTTGGGAATGACATATACAAGTCCTACACAGTGGTCAGAGGGATTTTAAGCCATTCTTCTTGCAGGATAGTGGCCAGGTCACTACGTGATACTGGTGGAGGAAAACGTTTCCTGACTCGCTCCTCCAAAACACCCCAAAGTGGCTCAATAATATTTAGATCTGGTGAGTGTGCACGCCATGGGAGATGTTCAACTTCACTTTCATGTTCATCAAACCAATCTTTCACCAGTCTTGCTGTGTGTATTGGTGCATTGTCATACTGATACACGGCACCGCCTTCAGGATACAATATTTGAAGGATTGGATGCACATGGTCCTCAAGAATGGTTCGGTAGTCCTTGGCAGTGACGCGCCCATCTAGCACAAGTATTTGGCCAAGGGAATGCCATGATATGGCAGCCCAAACCATCACTGATCCACCCCCATGCTTCACTCTGGGCATGCAACAGTCTGGGTGGTACGCTTCTTTGGGGCTTCTCCACACTGTAACTCTCCCAGATGTGGGGAAAACAGTAAAGGTGGACTCATCAGAGAACAATACGTGTTTGACATTGTCCTCAGCCCAAGATTTGCGCTCCTTGCACCATTGAAACCGACGTTTGACATTGGCATGAGTGACCAAAGGTTTGGCTATAGCAGCCCGGCCGTGTATATTGACCCTGTGGAGCTCCCGACGGACAGTTCTGGTGGAAACAGGAGAGCTGAGGTGCACATTCAATTCTGCCGTGATTTGGGCAGCCGTGGTTTTATGTTTTTTGGATACAATCCGGGTTAGCACCCGAACATCCCTTTCAGACAGCTTCCTCTTGCGTCCACAGTTAATCCTGTTGGATGTGGTTCGTCCTTCTTGGTGGTATGCTGACATTACCCTAGATACCGTGGCTCTTGATACATCACAAAGACTTGCTGTCTTGGTCACAGATGCGCCAGCAAGACGTGCACCAACAATTTGTCCTCTTTTGAACTCTGGTATGTCACCCATAATGTTGTGTGCATTTCAATATTTTGAGCAAAACTGTGCTCTTACCCTGCTAATTGAACCTTCACACTCTGCTCTTACTGGTGCAATGTGCAATCAATGAAGACTGGCTACCAGGCTGGTCCAATTTAGCCATGAAACCTCCGACACTAAAATGACAGGTGTTTCAGTTTCATTGTTCAACCCCTGTATATGTAAACTGAAGCATGACATCCTGTCCTAACATTTAACATTTAGGTAACTGAAAATATATAAAGTTCCTAATTACTGAACTATAAACACGCCTCTGTAATTAAGAAAAAGGTAAATGGACATCTTATCTTGTTATATGATGTTCAGTTACTTGTTGGTCCAAGTAACTGAACGGTACAGAGCTCAGAGAGGACAGAACGATCTCTGTTGTCCAATCTGTGTGGTCCAATCTCCAGAACCACGATCAATAGTTCTCCAGGATTTCTAAAGGTCTTTAAGTTTTCTTTTACTTTAGTTGTTTTTCCAGCTCATTTTCCATCCTCTCCTGGATCTAATGGTGGACGTTAATCTTCAAAATCTCAGATTTCAGATGAACAGAATGAATTTGACTATAAAAAAGTAACTGAATTCCCTGAAAGTTGATATTTTAAAGCTAATTAAAGACAGTCAGACTTCATTAATGTTGCAAAAAAACCATCAGTGAATGTTTGAATAACTGCGGCGTCACCAGTTTATCTCTGTCTTCATACCGCCAGATGTAAAGGAGGAGTACAGAGAGCGGCCGAGGGAGGATAAATCTTTTTATCCGACATCAGTTTCAGGTGGAATTCCCCTTTAAGCTCCTCTGAGGCCGTCTGTGTGTTTTGGTGCAGCAGCAGATCAATGCAGGTTGAATGGAGGGAGGGGACGACAAGTTCAGAAACACAGCTCACATTTCAAAGAAGCCAAGCAGCAGAGACGTCTGAACTACATAAAAACACAGAGAGAGACGTCCCTGCTGCACGTCAGAGGACGATCCACTGCAGAGAACATTTGCTCCCTGCTGTAAAGATACTGGACTCAGGGTGACCTAACGTCTAGTCTGCAATACAGAGTTTAAATGACTGATTCCAGGTTTTAAGATCAGTTTAGGTTCAAACATCTCGATTCATTTCAGAAGCTTCCTGCATGATGCCAACATGAGCTCGGTGAATTAGTTTTATTTCCACAGGACCTGGACACCTTGTAGATGTTTGGGGCGACCGAGAACTCTGTATGACAAAGTATTCTGGTGTGAAATGTGAGGCCATCTGTCCAACAACAGAACCTTGGCCTGAACTGGGTCATGAACAGAACAATGATCCCAAACACAGCAACACATTCATAACTGAAAAAGAAAATAATCGCGATGTTGCAGTGGCCTAGCCAAAGTCCAGAGCTTAAGAGAGCTTTGCAGAAACAAATGTCTCCAAAGCTCGATGAGCCGAGGTGATGGTGGAAAGAAGAGTGGGTCCGGGTTCCTCCAAAGTCAGACCAGAAACACCACTGAGTCATTGCTTCCAAACATGGATCCATAAGTTTCTGAATCATGAAGGGAGACAAAGCAGCTACTTCCTGAAAATCAAGCATTCATCAACTTTCTTCTATTAGCTGCTGAGTAATGTAGCTACCAGTTACTCAGATAATGCTGAGTCACTGGTTGCTGTGGTGATTCCCAGCTTTTTTAACGAGCCCACACCACCACTCTGTCAATTAGACAAGAATTTAAGCCTCAAACAAAAAGTCACTGTGTGAAAACTATACGTTGAATCAGAAAATGTCTTGAACCCAGGGTGACTAAAAGCCTTGTTGACCACACCTGTCATTTCTTATGCAGGAGATGCAACAGGTCATTAAAGAGAGCCTTTACTTTCATGGCGTTGAATCAAAGGTTGGGTGTGCTCTGCTCTCCAAGGTGACGTGACGAAAAATGTTAGTCCTACAGCATACTGTGGCACACTGGACAAAAGATGATGTAATTGTGTACATTTATATGATAAATAAACCATTCATGTGAAGATCAAACTGTAGGCATGAGAGTAGTTTAAATAAAAAGGTTCCCAAATATTTCACAGGGTAAACATCATCATAACAACCACTTTTCTTTTCGGTCTAGCCAAACAAAATTTGTTTAGAGCAACAAAAGCAAAATGATTCTGTGGAACAATATAGCCTGTTTTTATGATACCTAAGACAAAAAAAAACTTCATAAAAAGAATATTCCTTACTCTATTACTGTCATTAGTTGCAGAAATGCTTTGAATATACTGCATGAAAACGCAACAGAAAAACTGCTAATGCAAGGTTTATAATCACCTTTACATTTGTAAAAATTGTTTAGTTTGTAGAGTTTTTGGCCAAAGTTTGTTAGAGCTGCAGTGGAGGCCCTAAAGAGCCGCATGCAGCTCTGGAGCCGCAGGCTGCAGACCCCTGGTGAATTTAAATCAGTTTTATTGTCAGTCCAACATAAACTGGAGAGTACTTCAGGGAATAAGGAAAATTTATTTCAGAGTGGTGCAGTCATGAAGAAACTGAGATTTTATCTACATTAAATCCAAAGATCCATCAGACAGCTGAGACTTCAAGTATGGAGGTCTAAACCTGCTTCCAGCTGCAGTTATTACAGGTCTGGGAGAGTCATGGACAACACGGTTCTGTGTTTAATGTTTTCTTTACACGCAGCTACAAGGAAAAATGCTTACTTATTGGTGTATTCACAAACAATCATCCTTTCGAATGTGACCTCACATCAGAAGCTGTGAAATTATGAATCTAGTGTTATTAATCCATAATGATTGAATTGTAAAAGGTCCTGTGTGAATTCACATGCAGTTGCAAAATTTGCTTATACATCAGGCTGACTTTGGTCGCCTTTAATACTGAAACCTGAGAGACTGTGACAACGTGCTCGTACCTGTACAGGGCCTCCAGCTCTGGCTTTGGACTGAGGACATGAGCAGTGCCCAGGTGACCAGCACGGGGCGACACGCCAACATCACGCCTTCTTTTATTGCTCTTATTAACTCAGCTCAGCCTCGGACAGCATCTTGTTTTTGTGAGGAACAGAGATGAATGGGGATGAGGAGAGGATCTTCCTCGAGGGTCTATGAGGAGAAACATCAGAGAGGATCTGGGTCAAGCTGTTTTCTACAGCAGCAGCAGAAAGATGATCAGGCGTATTCAAGCTGACAGCTAGCACCTCCAAGATATTAAGAGATTCTATCTGAATGCTGTCTTTTTTTTTTGTTTTGTGTCAGGAGCAAATGATCTAATCAGAAACTCCTGTGTGTACCCTACAGTTTGATCATCCATCCATCCATCCATCCATGCTTTACTGTTCAGGGTCACAGGGGATTGGGGCCTATCTCCAGGGGTCATTGAGCAAGAGGAAGGGTCCATCCTGGAAAGGTCGCCGGTCCATCATAGGGAAACACAGAAACACAAAACCATGCACACGCACACTCATACCTTTAGAGAAACCCGTCATATTTGTGGATTTATCGGGTACAGTTTGATTAGACAATGATACTTTGATTTGCAGTCAGTGGGAGAGCCTGGTTCTGGTCATTGGCTAATCAAACAAACAGAGATGATGCTGATACTGATTATCACGGGTTCCTTTGTAAAAATAAAAATGATCATTGTTCATCTGCAGTTCTTCCAGGCCTGGATCTCTCAATCATTTTCTCAGCTTACTTTGGCACAGGAGATTCTGCTGAAGGTTCTCCTCTATCGACCATGAAGGCTGTGTGGAATTAAGAACTATTTGAGACTCTGAGCTGCAAATGAAAAATAAAAAATGTGGAGGAGACCTGAGTGTAAATTATTGATTGATAAATTCATCCAGAGAGGTGAGAAGATGTAGTCTCCAATGACAATCAGTTCTGAGAGAAACATTTTATTTATTATTATTTTCTGTTTTTGCTGCACTGGTTACAGAGGTCAAGCCTCTCTTACTCAACAGAGCTGGTCCCAGCAAAATATTGCCCAAAACATAACACTACCTCCAAAGGTTTAACTTCTCTCATTGGTGCATCCTGTTGACCTCCAGGTGGAAACCTCTGCCCCTGTTGCCTGATATACGCCACCCACTAACAGGTGCCATGATAAATCAGAGTTATTCAATTCACCCATCATTGGTCATAATGTTATGCCTGATTGGTGTATACGACGTAGAGTCCATTTGGTGCCAATCTGAGGTACAGACTAAATACTGGATGTCAGGATTTAGCTGCATCTTTTTAGTTCTCTGTTCAGCCCAAACATGACAGAACCAATGTTTGCTTCAGTAAATGGGTCGGTTCTGCTCAGGTGTTCTGGTTTCAGATGAACTGAGCTTCTTTAACTGCTGTCAAATAAAGTTTGGAGTATTTAATTAACAAACATTAGCCTAAACGAGCTGAATTAGGAGGAGCTGCTACGAGTTTTCTTCCAACAAACTTTCACCCTCCAACCTTTTACTAACCTCCCAGAGCCTCAGTTCACACAACATAAAAACAGGAAAACCAGCATCCGAAGCTTAGAAATCATCATGTGATGCATGTAAAAGAATTATCTGAAGTGTTTTTTCATAAATCTTTGTAGTGTTTATATGATAATAATAATGCAACTTGTCTGAAGTAAATTAATTAAATAGTGATCTAGAGTGTTGGCTGGATGAATTCTCATATATTGAAAGCAGAATTAAGGTTACATTAATGCTACACTGTGTGTTGGAGAAGGCCTCTTGATTCTTTAATAATCCAGTAAATTTTTTTGGACCATTTTAAAAAAACCCCAGTTTTTAAACTACAGATGAAAAAAAGGCAGTGGAAAAATTTTTAAAAAGCAGAAAATGGGCCCTTTTAATTTACAAAAAAATTCAGAGGAATCTGGGCCCTTAACAACAAGTTTTTTCATCTTTCCCCCTCACAAAAAAGCATTCCCCACCCCCTGGGTTATCCCCCATTTCCCAAATTTGTAAATCATATTTTGTTCCTGGCCCCCCCTGCAAGTATGGCCACCCGGGGCGGAGACCCCATATTGCCCATATTAATAACTGTGACCGCATGTAGGAGTGCTTTTGCTACATACATGTAACATGAATGGTAACATATGTAACAAAAAACTCACTATGTGACGGAATGGCCGTTTTTTTGTTTTCTTTTTGGGAAGCAGAAATTTAAAGGGTTTTGTTTTAAACATTTTTTGGTCAGCTTTTTAAATTTACAAACCAGATAAAAAGATTTAAAACACATTTCAAATTTTTTTACCTTCACTCTTTACTGCTATGTTAAGTGTTTATTGTGCAACAGTTTTTCTGTTCCTCACAGCTGATCTGAGGTTTTTAATGTTATAATTCAGACGTTTTAATCCAAACAAACACATAAACAAATCTGTAATTTCCTCATAACGCTCAGATAACTGTGGAAATGTTGGAAATAGAAAAATAAATCAAAGGATTCTAACCCGAAACTGATCTCAGTAATTCATTACAGCTGACAACTTTTTATGTCTATGTCTGATCGGCAGATTGTGAAGCACTTTAATAAAAAGTCAAACCTGGTTGAAGCGTGATTACAGAGGTCCAGTTCTGGTTCTGGATCAGCTGAAGGTCAAACTTCTGTAAATCCTTGTTAAAACCAGTCCAGATAAAATGTTCTGGTATCAGTCCCACAGATTTAATGAAGCCTAAAGATGATCACAGAAAAAAGAATGTACTTATTTCCCAATGTCTGTTTTTGGTCCTGAATTGGTATTTAAAAAGGTCCAAACCAAAGAAAAAACTGGTTCTGATCCTTTAGAATACAAACATAAAGCAGATCGATTCCAATCTTAATTCCTAAAATCAGAACGATCTTTAAAATTCCTGCTCAGTGTTTCTCCTCCAGCTGAAGAACATCCACCTGTCCTCCTCCTGGTGTAAATGGTTTCTCTCCAGGTGAAGGCTGCTGTCTGCAGCTGATCTTCAGGTTGAGTCTCACTGAGGAGAGAGGGAGAGAGAGAGACTTCACCTGCAGCGGGACAAGCTCGCACGACCCACATTTAAATAAAAAAGAGAGGGAGGGCCTGCAGGGAGGAGTAGGGGGGCTGAACACCTGAACACACCTGGGGAACAAACATGTCAGATCAGTGCTCCAGCTGCCTGGAAATAGATTCAGACGAAGATGATTGTGATGAATCAGACTGATCTGAAGAAGAGCTGCAGGATAAAAACAGGTTTAAATCATTTAGAGTTAAAACAAATGAAAGCACAGAGCTTCCTCCTTACCTGGGAGACATTTGGTTCTGTGATACCAGACTAACGTGGATTCATCAGGGGTTTCATACATATACAATATATATATATATATATAATATATAATATATATATATATATATACACAGTACAGACCAAGGTTTTTTTCAAAGCCTTCTCATTCAAAGAGTTGTCCTTATTTTCATGACTATGAATATTGTAGCTTCACACTGAAGGCATCAAAAATATGAATTAACCCCCTGGGAATTATATACTGAACAAAAAAAAGTGTGAAAAAACGAAAAATATGTCCTTTTATTTTTGGGTTTTTCAAAGTAGCCACCTTTTGCTTTGATTACTGCTACCCCCACTCTTGGCATTCTGTTGATGAGCTTCAAGAGGTAGTCACCTGAAATGGTTTTCACTTCACAGGTGTGGCCCGTCAGGTTTTAATAAGTGGGGGTTTCAAGCCTTATAAAGGGGGTTGGGACCATCAGCTGTGTTGTGCAGGAGGTGGATACAGTACACAGCTGATAGTCCTACTGAATAGACTGTTAGAATTTGTATTATGGCAAGAAAAAAGCAGCTAAGTAAAGAAAAACGAGTGGCCATCATTCACACTTTTTTGTTCAGTATATAATTCCACATGTGTTAATTCATAGTTTTGATGCCTTCAGTGTGAAGCTACAATATTCATAGTATATATATTTATATATATATGTATATTATATAATCTTGAATATATTTTCCAATTCAAGATGACTCAACCATAAAAAGATACGCATTGTCACAAAGGTTCTTGTTATTCATGAAGGTCTTTTAGTCCCAGACTTGTTAGCCGTTTTCAGGTTAGCAATTGGAAAGCAGGAACTCAGGTCGGAAACAGGGTTGTGAAAAAACAAGTATTTGCGTCAAAAATTGAGATAAACTGACCCCTTCAAATTTGTCCGAATTGACGCATTTTTTGCTGCTGCAGCGCTGCAATAACAGAGACACTGAGCCATTCACCTCCCTGCAGCCTCACCTGACTAAAACAACAAGCTGCTGGAAGTTTTAAACTCTACGAACATGGCGAGTACAGACAGAAAATAAACACATGTAACCCTGTTTAGCTGAAAAAGGAAACACAAGCGTTGTTTAGAGGTACTTTCTCTATGAAGCAGACAACTGCTAAATATATTTACATGGACCAGATCCTCACTTACAATGTAATAAATATGCTTTATATGTGCAAATCCATGTTTGTTTTGAAACAGAATTATTTTAGTATTGAATGATCCTTTATTTGTCCTTCAGTAGTTAAGTTTATATCAGCATCAAATTGATGGGCAAATTGAAGCCCACAGTGGTAGACTAAAGCAAATATAATAAAATTAATTAACTGAATTACGGACTCAATGGTTCACACTTCCATAAAGTACATTAACACTTATACTAAGTTTTATCTTGTCTACTGTTATACCAAACAGCGAAGTGACACTTAAATATACACTGCTCAAAAAATAAAGGGAGCACTTAAAGAACACAATATAACTCCAAGTAAATCAAACTTCTGTGAAATCAAAATGTCCACTTAGGAAGCAACACTGATTGACAATCAATTTCACCTGCTGTTGTGCAAATGGAATAGACAACAGGGGGAAATCTTTGGCGATTAGCAAGACACACTCAATAAAGGAGTGGTTCTGCAGGTGGGGACCACAGACCACTTCTCAGTACCTATGCTTTCTGGCTGATGTTTTGGTCACTTTTGAATGTTGGTTGTGCTTTCACACTCGTGGCAGCATGAGACAGACTCTACAACCCACACAAGTGGCTCAGGTAGTGCAGCTCATCCAGGATGGCACATCAATGGAAGCTGTGGCAAGATGGTTTGCTGTGTCTGTCAGCGTAGGGTCCAGAGCCTGGAGGCGCTACCAGGAGGCAGGCCAGTACACCAGGAGACGTGGAGGAGGCCTCATGTGGCTGGAGTGTGTCAGCAGTTCCTGCAAAATGAAGACATTGAAGCTATGGACTGGCCCGCCCGTTCCCCAGACCTGAATCCCATTGAGCACATCTGGGACATCATGTCTCACTCCATCCACCAACGTCACGTTGCACCACAGACTGTCCAGGAGTTGGCGGATGCTTTAGTCCAGGTCTGGGAGGAGATCCCTCAGGAGACCATCCGTCGTCTCATCAGGAGCATGCTCAGGCGTTGCAGGGAGGTAATACAGGCACGTGGAGGCCACACACAATACTGAGCCTCATTTAGACTTGTTTTAAGGACATTACATCAAAGTTGGATCAGCCTGTAGTGTGTTTTTCCACTTTAATTTTGTGTGTGACTCCAAATCCAGGCCTCCATTGGTTAATAAATTTGATTTCCGTTGATTTTTGTGTGATTTTGTAGTCAGCACATTCAACTTTGTACAGAACACAGTATTCAGTGAGAATATTTTATTCATTCAGATCTAGGATGTGTTATTTGAGTGTTCCCCTTATTTTTGTGAGCAGTGTATATTTTTATAAACCAGGGCTGAATTGTCCTACAAAGAACCCCGTGGCTTTATCGAAAACGGTATTGAGTATTTTTCTTAGTATCGGTATTGAGTTCTAAATATTAGTGTAATGACAATGCTACTCAGGAGGTTCTCCTGCTGAGTAGAATTTAACAAAAATTTCAAAAACACTTGATAGGTAGTCATCTAAAAGTACCAACAAAAATAACACCTTTGGGAACACAAAAGGCTTATAAGGTCAGGGTTGGTGAGGGAACCTGGTCTTTTCAAATTAGAGGTCCAACATCAGGAGGTGCTTTAGTTGATTTTTCTGACTTTGAACTCAGAAACTCTGTATTACCTCAGTATTAAGCTAAATCTAGATTTAAGTGAATTAAAGAAATGTTCTTCTTTATGAAATCATTTGATAGCCACTTGTTACATTTCTTTCTTGTGTTTATATCACCATGTCATCTGCATATCTGATCATTGCTACATAATCAGTGGTTAACTTAAGATCATGAAGCTATGAATTAATTAAAAGTGGTCCCAGTATGCATCCTTGTGGCTCTCCAGAAGATGAGTGATAAAGAGATTACATGCCTCCACTGTTAAAAATCAACTAAAGAGAATGCAAAAACACTATTATATTCCAGGAATCTAATCGAGGCATTTTCTTTATCCCAGGACGATAAGCTGGATGGTTCACACTACAATAAACTCTGAGAATCCAGCTTCTTACCTTTGCATCTGAAAACTGCTTCAACTGTGATTGATAAATGTAGTATTCGCCGTTTGCAATCATACACATGTAAAGAAGAAATAAAGCCAGTGTTGCCTCTCCTGCTTGTTTGTTGATTTATAGTTATAGATCCCAAAGAAACACCAAACTGTCTGGAAGAACAATACTCAGTATTGTGATCAATCATAAATCTTAAAAAAAAAACTCTCTCAGGCTGTCTATTTTGCTGTGGATATAACCCAAAGTGAACTACTGCCCTCTGCTGGCCGTTAGAGAGACGGCACGTTTGAACTACTGCCCTCTACTGGCTGTTAGAGAGATGGCAGGTTTGAAGTACCGCCCTCTACTGGCCGTTAGAGAGATGGCAGGTTTGAAGTACCGCCCTCTGCTGGCCGTTAGAGAGACGGCACGTTTGAACTACTGCCCTCTGCTGGCTGTTAGAGAGATGGCAGGTTTGAAGTACTGCCCTCTGCTGGCTGTTAGAGAGATGGCAGGTTTGAAGTACTGCCCTCTACTGGCTGTTAGAGAGATGGCAGGTTTGAAGTACTGCCCTCTACTGGCTGTTAGAGAGATGGCAGGTTTGAAGTTCTTCCGTCTGCTGGCTGTTAGAGAGACTGCAGGTTTGAAGTACCGCCCTCTGCTGGCCGTTAGAGAGACGGCACGTTTGAACTACTGCCCTCTACTGGCTGTTAGAGAGATGGCAGGTTTGAAGTACTGCCCTCTACTGGCTGTTAGAGAGATGGCAGGTTTGAAGTACTGCCCTCTGTAGGTTTGAGCCTTTAGTGTCATTTTGCAAACATCCAAGCATGTTCATACAGGTTTTTCAGAGGCCCCTAGGCCCTTGAACCTGCTGTCTCTGGTGTTGTTCTCAGCTCACTTGATCGCGTCACATCAGTGAGGGCTGTAACACGTGCCCACGTTATGCAATGATAAATGAATCTCTGAAATGAAGCAGCAGCATGGGGAACAAGCTCGGTGAAAAACAGTAAAGCAGCAACCGATCTGAGGTCTGTCTATCTGAGGAATTCCCCATGTAAGCCCAAGCTTCGCCCACTCACCTGTCTCACACTCATACAGGTGTGTGATGTCTTTCAGTGTAACAGTGGTGTGTACTCTGCTGTAGAGCTGTGAAGTACGAACTGGGAAACATTAAGGAGCAGCTGTGATCTGAGATCTTTAAATCCCAGTAATCCCAGTTTAAACATGGAGGGGGATCCAGTCCAGCAGGCAGAGACATGCCTGAACTCGGAGACCTAGAGAGTCACATGACTGCGCCTCACTGTGGTCATGTGACCTCAGATGAGGTGGACAAGAGCTGCAAAAAACATGTTCAAAGTGATTCAGGATCAGCGGTTGTGATCAGGAGCAGCAGATACACACGGCATTAAATAATTTACCTGCTCAGAACCACACTGAAGAGTCCGAATCAAAACCTGAATTAAAAGGTGTGTGTCTACAAAACTCAACCTTTTCTGAATGCTTTCTTCAACCATGCTGAGGAAATTGACACTTTTAGGTCTAAAGAAGACAAAAGGACCATCCTGAACATACAGAACATCAGACTGAACCAGAAGGTCAAACAATACTTTGTGTTTGTTTCATCGTTGAGACTTCAGATAAAATTCTTTTAATAAACCAAAGATCCTGAAACAGAAACTTGCTTTATTAAGTTTAGGTCAACATGCTTTACAATCAGTTTGACAGCAGAAACAAAAACAAATTGAAGCGGTTAGTTTCTCAGAGGAGATCAATAAGAAACCAGAGAAACTAAGAGCTCAATATTCTGTTTTTAATTAACTACTCGTGAAAGAAAACCAAGACTTCACTGCAGAACTCCATCATCTCAGCTGTAAAAACCAAACTGAAGTCCGACATGGTGACCACCAGGAGGAGATAAAGTGCAAACAGTTCGCTGAGAAACTTCAATCTGAAGCCAAGTGGAGCCAACAGCAGGGAGAGAGAACAAGACTGCTGAGGAAGACACAAACAGGAAGTGAGGTCATGACAAGCTGCTGTTGGTTCCCCTGGTGATGCCACTGTGACCATAACTGATCAATCTCTGATCCATCAGTTCATTGATCTATCCAACTGCAGCTCAGTGTGTGTGTGTATTTGTTGGTGGTTTCCATGGTAACAACGTTGATGCACCACAGTCTGTATCCGAGATGTTAACACACACACACGCACACACACAGAGCGGCATGATGACATCATCTCTACAGGCCCAGCGACTTGCGAACGATCTTCTGAGCCAGTTTGTAGAACTGCTCTCTGTCGTCGCGCCACATTTTAGAAGCATCAACGTTCGCACCGCTCTCATCGTTTGGTTCTGGGAGGAGGAGGAGAAGGAGAAGGAGGAGGAGGAGGGAAAGACATGGAGAGTCATTTATATTCCTGAATGTTTCTAGATGATAAAATATGGCAGGCATGTTTGAAACCAATGATAGGGTTGTAACATGTTTAAATTAATATGTGAATTAAACCTGTGATGGGGAGTCCTGACTGCATGTTGAGTGCGTTAAACATGTGACGGACACGTGATAAACTCAAGCCTGTAATAAATATAGTGGAATTATATGAATCATGTGGCGGGTGTAAATTTAACCTGTGCCAGGTGTTCATGTGAATCATGTGAGAGATGCATGTTTATTAAGCAGGGATGTCATGACAAACATGTGACTGGCGTGTGGTAATCATGTAACAGATGTGACAGATGTTTGTTTAATATGTAACTGGTGCGTAATAAACATGTGACCGGCCTATTAGTCATGTGAAAGATGTGTTAAACTTGTAACAGGCATGTAACTAACATGTGACAGGTGTGTATGACTCATGCAACAGGCATGTAACTAATTAAACCTGCGTCAGGTTGGAAATATTCATGTGACAGGCGTTTTGTATTAATGTAACATGTTTGTTAGAAACAAAAGACATCCATATAGAAATAATGTGACAGATGTGTACTAACTTGTAGCGGGTGTGAATGAAACCTATGATGTTATTGGTATGTGTGTGATCAGCGTGTGTTTATCATGCATCAGGTCTGTAATACACACATGACAGCTGTGTTTAATTTAGCTAAAATGTTAATTATGTAAAAGGATCATGTGACCGGTGTCCTGCTCTACCTGCCAGCATGCTGACCACAGACAGCAGGATCTTCTCCACGCTCTGGACCGGACTCCACCTCTCTGCGCTGCTCTCATAACCCATCGGGTCGTCACCGGGAGCATGAAGGATGGAGATACAAACCCGGCCATCTGGATAGACTGAGGAAGAGACGAAGAAGCAGAACCTCAATTCAGATATGTGCAAAGATGAAAAAGAAGGGTCTTGTTTTGACAGTCTGACTCCTGCCTAGTGTCAGAGATGTTCTGCTGGATGGAGGATATTTGGTGTGTCCTCATGGGGACACGTGACAGGTCAGAGCTGGTTTTTTGGACTCTGCGTCCTTAGTGGTACATCATGTTTAGATCCTCTAGAACTCTAATTCACTCTGCTCTCATAAACAGCTGCAACATCAGGCATCCAACCAGCAACCTGCTGGCAGGTCAGGGACTGTCACCTGACCTTCCTCACCTGGATCTGACACTGGGGGTGTAGCAGTCAGTGCTTCTGGTGAACCCAGCAGATATCCAGGTAACTAGTTCAGCCTCAGATCTGATAAGACGTTATGTGATGTTTTCTAGATTCTGATTGGATGAAACATTCTACCTTGATTGTGCTCCACCTGTTTACCTGTATGGACCTGATCACTGCTCAGAACTTTCTGGTTGATTAAACAGAACGTTTCTGGTACCTACATTTAGTCTGTATGCAGACAGAATCACTTTTCAGCCCAGGTAGATGCCACCTGCAGGGACCATCATCCAACTTAATGAACAAACTACAGCTGGATGTCTGCAGCAGGTCTGGTTCTGATTGGACCCTGGGCTCAGTGTCTTCTCTGTGTTAGAACTGTTTCTTCTTCATGTGTTTTATCCCTGCAGGGTTGTTGGTGCAGGAGCAGAAGATACAGTAGCAGCAGAAGGTTCAGCGTGGGGCCATGCTGGTGGGTTGATGATGATGATGGTAGGGAACATGATGACGGGTCAGGACCGAGCGCTCTGTCCTCTAATCAGAACTCTTCTGAGCCATGACATCATGGCTCCTGCCCACTAATCACAGCGTTAATGACAGCACGCTAACGAGGCGTGTTCTGACGAGTCCAATAACAGGGTTCAGGTCAGACTACCTGTCTTAGAAGCTGTCACCTGACTGGTCATGTGAGCAGCTGTTTCTGAGCATTTAAATCTGCTGTCAGGGTGGGGCTGAGGGGGCGGAGCCTGTGGGTGCAGCAGGGGGACTCACTGTTGGGGTGAAACATGTCGCAGGTGAACCTCATCTTCGGAGGACTGAGAGGATAGTCAGACGGGAAGCTGAGGACGGCGGGAAACACTCCTCCTTCAAAACACGTGTCCTCTGGACCCCTGAGACACAAACAAACAACACAAACATCATCGGCTTTTAGACCCAGGTAGAGACTGAGAACATGGAGATGCTGCAGGAGTTTTTATTTAAGGGAACCCAGTGTCTGTTTCTGATCACGAAATCCTGAGTTATGATCAGACATGAAGTTTGAATATCTGATCTCAGATCTGCCTGCGCTTCTTCCCTGATCTTTTAACTGCAAGTTATTCCTGACTCTTCACCCATCAGTCAAACTGATCTCTGGTCAGATATCCGCTCATCACCACATCCTCTGTTTATCAGGACAGCAGTTGGATAGAACATGGTTCTGAACGGACCCTTATGACGTCCTCGTTGGTTCTAACTGATCTGAGATCAGAGATGATTCTGTCTGAACATAAAACACATCTACAGATTAACAGTGTTACTGATTCGAGTGCTTCACCTCATCTACAGGACCTTAGGACCAGAGAAATAAAGGGAGGACATCGCATGATGAGGGACAAGGACTCAGGTATAACGACAGGTGTGCTGAGAGCAGAGAGAGCAGGTATGTGGACTCTGACTGCAAATGAGCAGCAGGGAAAATTAAAGGGCAGACTGAAGCTGCTGTCACGCCACCATGGAGCGCAGTAGCATCTAATGATGGAGCCTTCACTGACATCACGGTCCCTGCAGCGTCTCCTGTCAGAGCTGCAGCAGCCTGCAGTGCATCTGGTTCAACTAGTGATCAGCTACTGATCAGAAACATGTTTCCAGAGGATGAAGATGAGCTGAAAGAGTGAAGATCTCTGATTCAGTGGACTGGTCTGGTCTTAAAGGAACAGTTCAGGTTTTGTTTCCAGTTAAGTTCTGCTGAGACGCTACGAGCAGTAATCATCTTACCTCCAATAGAGACCCTTGCATTTTCCACATCCTGTCAAGTTAAAATCACAACTGTTCATTTATTTTATTGGGATTTCATGAGAAGTCTTATTTTTGTGAATTAGCTTGGATTGGATGGAGAACATCTGTGAACATCAATTTTCAAGTCTTGCCACATTATCTTATATGGATTTAGGTGCTGACTTTGACTAGGCCACTCTAACACATGCATAGAGCTCTGGCTGTAGATTTAGGCTCGTTGTCCTTCTGGAAGCTGAACTTCCATCTCAGTCAAGTCTTTAGCAGCCTGTAGCGGCTGTTCTCCCATCCATCTTCCCATCATCTCTGACAGCTTCACTGTCCCAGACGAAGAAACACATCCCCGGGACATGATGCTGCCATCACCGTGTTTGACTGTGGGGATAATGTCTTCAGTGTTTTTTTCCACACACATTGTTTTGCACTTAGGCCAGAAGGTGAAATTCTGGTCTCATCGGACCAGAGCACCTCCTTCCACATGTTGCTGTGTTCCTTACATGTCTTGTTGCAAACCGTAAACAGGTCTTATTATGGCTTTTTATTAACTGCTCTTTTCTTCGACTCCTTCATGCGCGACTCAACCAATCAGTGTTACTGTCGACTGATTCTTCCAGCTGAGCCGTGGATCTCTGCAGCTCCTCCATCACAAGCCTTTTGTCTGCTTTTCTAGTTAATGCTCTCGTAGCACCATCGGTTTAGGTGGACTGCCACTTCTTTGTAAGGTTTGCATTTGTGCCATCTGCTTTCCACCTTCAAACGAAGGAGCTCTGTGAGATGTTCCCAGCTGGGGATAAAGTTTCCACTTCACCATAATACACCACTTTGTGTTGACGTATGACATACAATTTTATTATGATTTTAACAGCTGATCTGAGCTGGACACAGATTTCTGACTTCTTCAGACCGACTCGGACTCAAGTGGGTCACATGTTCTGTTATACTGACACGTCTCTGGGTGTTCGGGTTTGTTCCGGCTGAGGTGTAACTGTCTGCTGGTGAGCAGTGACACCTGCTGGTCAGAGAGACACATCGCAGCTGCAGCAGCTGACTCACCAACATGAGTCTGAGGTTTTACAGTCAGGGAGGACGTCGGATAAAACCTGTTTGGGTTCCATCAGAATCGGTTCTGCTCGGGTATCTCAGGAAGATTCTCAGTGAGAATCAAAGAAAAAGCTTAGTTTCTGTTTTAACGAAAGCTAACAGAAATAAGTACGCAACTTAATGGTGGTTTCCATGGAGACGACCAGTCTGTACTCACATGATGAGCGCCTCCCATTCGAAGAAGTTCTCCTCGTTGGCTGGACCTGCAGAACAAACAGGGGAGAAACTGGATCATGATCATGATGTCCTGCTCTGATGCATCATTAACAGAACCAGTTCTGTTATCCTGACATCCTGAACCAGAGATGTTTCACACGTCAAACTTTCAGTACAGTGAAAAAGCAGGAAGATCCTCAGGTCTGGAGAAATTCTGACCCAAACCACATCGACAGATTACAACAAGATCTGGATCACAGGCCGGAAAACAGAACGAAATAAGGCCCGGGTCAGAAAGGTTGGTTCTGATTAGAGTACCAGGTTACAGATGTTTATGGGTAAAGACACTGGGTGGGTTTCAGTCAGAAACCCTGAACATGATTTAAACGGAGTTCTGAACACCGAGCTGACAGAACCACTCAGGTGTGGAGCTGAGGGGGGTCCAGTCTCACCTGCAACGATGCCTTCAGGTGGGTTCAGGGTCAGCTCTGAAAAACAAACACATTACAGATGAATCTGGATCACAGAGACACACTGGAGAGAAGGTTAAACCAGAGTGACACCAGTTTAACGGGCCAAAATCAACAATTCAAAACGGACACATTTTAAATGAATTAATTACCTCCTCAACAATAAACTAAACATGTAATATTTGAGTGAAACAAATAAATGTATTTTTTGGATCATCTTGCATCCAAATCATAAAAAGGATTTTGGAGATTTTCCTCCTTAAAAGAAACTTGGTTTCCAAACCTTTTGGAGCGTTGACGGATTTTTATTAGCTTGGCCCAGAAAAATAATGTTCATTCTCAGCAACAGGAACAGCATTTGGGTCACACTTCCGTTGAAACTGCTTCCTGCATTTAGAAAAGCAGGTTTGGACCCCCACCCCCAGGTCAGCTTTAGAGTGAAGCGGAATATTTGTGGTTTTATTCACTATGAAGTAGTAAACCAAGCAGAAAGCAGGATTGTCAAACCAAGAATACTTTATATCTAATTTTTGCCACTTGATGAAGATTTGTAAGTAAAAACATTTTTCTCTAATTAACACAGAAAAACTCAATGTGCATCAAGAGTCTCTGGGTCAAATATATTCAATTTTGGACCCAGGGTCTCACTTTGGACACCTTGGTTCTAAATGACTGAAACTCATTCTGGTTCTGTTCCCATGGTGATCTAACCAGGCTTAAACAGAACCAATGTACCTGAAAACTCAGAGTGACTTTCAGCTCGACACAGGCAGCTAATATAACTACATTTATGTTGATACTGTAAAAACCCGGGTGTTAAATTCTATGTAGAACCGGGTCAAAGTGTATCGTCCCTGTTAACATTATATTCTGCCCTATTTTCATTGTTCAGTGCTGCCCCGAGGTTCTGGTTCAGTCCATCCTGCCGTTAACCCTGGTCCAGTCCGGACTCCCTCAGACCAGAAATATGTTGCAGTTTCCTGAAAGCTTGATCCTAGTTTTCCTCCACTGGGTTAAACGTTTTTACACAGAATCAAACGCTTCAATAAGGTCCAGATATTAATATGTAGCTGATGTCCCTGATTGATTTGGTTTTGATCATAAAATGAGCGACACCTAAAGGCCGCTGCCCATACTGATGGTAGACATGTTCATACAGCTGGTCCTCCTCTTACTGGGATAATTAGCTCCGTCTGGACCGGGCCGTTTGTGAAACCAGTCTCCTTCGTCTCATTTATCCTGAATAACTGAACCTGCGTCACGTGTTAAATTATCGGAATAAAACTAGAGATGTACCACTCAGCCAGAGATCAAGGTTAGACCATTTTCCCTGGATCAGCAGGTCAAATAATGGAAAATCTGTTTTATTCATCTCATATTAATAAAATGATTCCAAACCAAGAAAAATCATCTTGCTTTATATCTAAATAATCAACAGGATGTTCTTCGCTGTGCTGAGTTCGACAAGCAGACAAAGGTTAGAACCAAACTCTGTGATTCACACATGGGTCTAATCTGGTCATTTCTTCATTTAGGATTACCGCCTTTATCAAGGAACCTGGAGCAAATTTTCCTCATGTTTATGCGTTATAGTCCTTGGAAAAGGAGGAAATCAGAATTAGCAGGTCAGTCTCATTGAATACAGGAAACTGGTGCCTATGAGGAAAATTGGTGCCATGATTTTAAGTTAATGCCAGTCCAACATGCTTTATTATTCTGAAACATGTTAAAACACAAAGCCAGTTTACCGCTGACAAAACCACTCATACCAGTTTCTGGGTCTCAGACTGATCAAGGAACCGTTTACAGAAATAGTTTCAACTTTCTGAAGAGGTTCTGTGGTGGCCACACAGAACCTGGAGCTGCAGATGGAGAGCAGCTGACTCCAACAAACTGAACGAAGTCATTGGTTGGGCTGGTGCTGTGGTCAGAGAGGAGCTGGACTCTGACAGCAGAATTACAGTATTACCAGCAGAGGGACCAGTCTTTATAACACCAGTATTTGGTTTAAATTTGATTTAAATTGATTTTTTATATGGGACATTTTCACCAAAGATGTGAAAATAAATGTGCTAAAAATAAAGGTTTGATTTCCTAAAATGATCAATGTCAGATTATGCTGCAGCAACTTTATATTCAGGCTTTTTACAGCATCTTTACCGGGCTGCCAATAAATCTGGTGGTGCCTCTGTAAATATATAATTTTCCTATTTGAAAATTTCTTCACTCATAGCTTTCTTCTTCTATCTTAGCAACAACACACTCCATTATTCTTCATAAAATGAAGAACATTATAAAGAACCCTGAGCATCCTTTTCATCAGACTGTCGTAAACAACAGTGTCTTCAGTCAGAGGCTTCTTCAGATCTGCTGGAAGACAGACCGCTACAGGAGATCCTTCCTGCCCACAGCCATCAGCATCTAATATGAGCGACAACATTTCACTTCCCTTTACGACTAATAAAGTGTTTTGGGAATTCTGGCCTGAGATCAAGGAAATAATAACCAAATATTTTTGTTCGTATTGCTTTCTTGAAGAAAGACGACATAGTGACAAATTTATTAAGAAAGAAAACGTTTACCAACAAAAAAAGGATCTTTAATAAGCACGGCTCTGAACAGCTGGCAGTCGGACTTTAACAGTTCTTAATTCTTCAAGCTGAGTCCATCAGAGCCAAGCTTGATTCAGGAACCCAAACATGCAGATCATTAGAGAGTTAACAGCTTAATTGTTTAGTTACTGGTTAGTTTTATAGTTTCTGATCATTCTATCACTACTAATCTTATTTTACTGTTTTAATCTCAGCTACATAAACAGCCAATGAAGAAGGTTCTAGATGGAGCTGAGCAGCCACACGAACAAGTCCAAATGCATCATTTTGCAGAATGTGAGGTCCAGATAAATGACGCCGAATCAATTAGACTGCTCGGTTTTAAACAGATGTCATAAACTTTTAATCTACAGTGTCAGATTAAAACCTTAGAGCATAGAAACTGTTAAAGCTGTGGATTCTGTGGCAGAGTTTGGTTCAGCGGAACTTCCCTAAACTCGGGTTTAGGCCGCCTGGTAACGGCTTCCCCACCAGCTGGAGCTTCGGTTACTCACGTTTGTATTCCGCCATAAGCCTCTTTAACGCGGTGCCCGCCATCTTGTTTCCCGGACACAAACAGTAAAGAAAAACAACTAAATAAAAACAAACAAACAGCTCCGAGCCACACCGATAAGACCAGGCTCAGGACTTTTTCACTCGCTGTAAAAACAGGCAGCGCCCCCTACTGGTGTGAGACCACCTCAGAATTTCTTCTTCTGGTGTAAATGGCGGATGGCAGATAACTGTAAATTAGATTATCGCCACCTACTGGACGAAGTGGGTAGAGGAAGTTAACGGAAATGCTCAAATATATAAGTTCAAAATTTTTTCTAAGTATATTAATTTCAAAAATGTTTTGAATTGTATAATTAAGTGCTTCTTTCTTTTCTTCCAGAAAGCCTTATAATCTTATAAAGATTATAAGGCTTCTTTAAGCCTTATAATCTCTCACTCATGTTCTCTGAAGTCATGCTGGTCAATGATCACACAACTATGCTGCAGGTTTACCTGTTGTCTGAGGTGTTTGTGTGACTCATTCTGAGATCCATGATCACTGACTCTTCAGACCTATTTCCACCTACCTTGGTGGCAGTGGAGCGTTGTACATTTGTCTTCCTCTATCATTTGTTTCTCGATATTTCTGCTATTTATTTTGCAAATAATTGTGTATAAAGTAACAAAATGTAAAGCTCTACTGTTTTAGATTGCAGTGGTTGTTTATTAAGAATATCCACACTTTCATTTCCCTCTTCTCCCACATTTGCAGAAACCCAAACAAACAGAACTTTATTTATTTATTTAGTAGCGGGTTTGCACAGAATAATGATAAATAATTCGATTGTTGAGTTGTCTGACCTAATGTTTATTAGAGGTCAAGTTCTGTTCGTTAATCCTCTGTATGCCCAAAAGTATTGCCATAAATTCCATAAACTGACAAATTATATGCATTTATTTTTAGAAAACATATTTTTATTCTTATTTTTGGATTTCATTAGCAACAAATGTAGCAAACAAATTAGGTTTGCTGGATAAACATCAGGATATATGTTCTGCTTTCTGAATGAGTGTTTTAAAGTTGATTAACTTTAATCTGAACCTATTGTTTGTTGTCTTCAATCCATTGTTTGACTCTTCCTGCTAATATAGACAAAGTTTAATATTTGCACTGATATTTTTTCCTTATGAAAATCAATGCATTGGTTTACACCAGGGGTCTGCAACCTTTATTTTCCCTAAATTAAACTTATTCAGAGCTGTAAACGTTCCATGACCATATGAAAAAAGACAACTTTGAGTTTTTAAAACATGAATGTGTTGTTATTTCTAATTAAACACCATTTTATTTAGGAACCACCAGTAAACCTGCAGTCTGAGAACAAAGTGGTCTGTTATGAATTTATGGACCAATCAGATCTCTGATGTATGAAGGAGAAATTTTAATTCAATTCTGGAATTAACAGGGAGCCAATGAAGGGAATCTAAAATCGGAGAACATGTTACCTCTAATGAGGATGAGGCAACATCTGAGGCCTTCAGAGCCTCAGTATTAAGCTTCCTGTTGCTGCTGTTGGTTTTTTATTCATTTTAAAATATAATGGAGTCAAAACTCTACAGGAAAATACTACAGTTTAAGATTTGGGAAATATGATAAACCTTCTTCCTGACAGATGCATAAAAGTGTTTAGAGCTGTAAAGGTTCATGTGAAAATTAAACTGGTTGTATTTGTACTGAGCCTCACTGTTTCTCCTTCTTTGCTGTGTTTTAGTTTTTTTTGTTTTCAGATCATTTCTGGGTTCCTCTATATATTTTCCTCTATATTTATTTGTAAATATAGAGTGAAATAATTTGTATTTTTAGGGGATCACCAGTCTGTGACGTTTTTTGGGGGTCACAAGCTGAAAAGTTTTGGAACCCCTGTGTTAGATAGTTCTCCAATAAAAGGTTGGGAACTTTGACCCCGGAAGGAAATTCACATTTTTAAAGTCTCTTTGTATGTCATGCTTTCAATGTTGTAAGGATGCCACTAAAATAACTAAAAAAATAAAAATGCCACTTAAAAATAAATTTTCCAGCTCATCTCACTGAACTTATCTTGCACAGGAATTACATTTTGTGTTTAGGATCTAAGGTTGTTTTATTTTTGTCTAGAAAACAATAAAATATATGAAAAGCCCTGCATGAACTGGTCCATAATCCAAATATAACAAATCCAGATAATGAGGATCTGTATCTGTAACTCACAAAATGTATAATAAAGATTCTCTCAGTGAGACACAGCAACACTCCAGCAGAGTCGGTTTGATCCGTTCATTAACAGGTCATGTCCTTGATTTAGTGGGAGCTGAACGGATCATTTTAATGTGCTGATTTGAGACATTCAGGACACTCAAACTTCCCATCACTACTTCAATGCCTGAAGGGCAAGAAAATCTTGTTGAACGGAAAATGTTACGTACAACTAAAATAGTTTTTCTTTTATTAGCCATGTTCTTTCGCCGTTATTTAATGAAACGAAAGAGTCGGACCATAAACACAACTTTTTACTCAAAAAACAAACTTGGGACCCTGTCTTTAAAAATAAGATGGACTCTTGAATTATCTCCCTTTTGTTGGAAAAGTAAAACTGTAATTGGTTATTTTCATTGTATGTGACTGCTGTAGCTAAGGGAACTATATTATATTTTAATACCACCATAAAGCTCCATCAGAGGATCAGAAGCCATTTTTCAGATCTATAAAAATTTCTTACTTTTTAATTTCATGTGTTTACTGCTGGAAATAACTATTTGAACACCTGTGAAAAATCAATGTTAATATTTGGTACAGTAGCCTTTGTTTGCAATTACAGATGTCAAACGTTTCCCGTAGTTTTTCACCAGGTTTGCACAAACTGCAGCAGGGATTTTGGCCCATTCCTCCACACAGATCTTCTCCAGATCAGCCAGTTTTCTGGGCTGTCGCTGAGAAACATGGAGTTTGAGGTGCCTCCAAAGATTTTCAACAGGGTTTAGGTCTGGAGGCTGGCTAGGCCCCCTCCAGAACCTGATATGCTTCTGACGGAGCCCCTCATTGGTTATCCTGGCTGTGTGCTTCGGGTCATTGTCATGTTGGAAGACCCAGCCACGACCCATCTTCAATGCTCTAACTGAGGGAAGGAGGTTGTTCCCCAAATCTCACAATACATGGCCTCTGTCATCCTCTCCTTAATACAGTGCAGTCATCGTGTCCCATGTGCAGGAAAACACCCCCAAAGCATGATGCTTCCACCCCCATGCTTCACAGTAGGGATGGTGTTTTTGGGATGGTCCTCATAATTTTTCGTGCTCCAAACACGGCGAGTGGAATTAATACCAAAAAGTTCTATTTTGGTCTCATCTGACCACAGAACTTTCTCCCATGACTCCTCCGGATCATCCAAATGGTCGTTGGCAAACTTAAGACGGGCCTGGACATGTGCTGAATTAAGCAGGGGAACCTTCTGTGCCATGCATGACTTTAAACTATGATGTCTTAGTGTATTACCCACAGTAACCTTGGAAACAGTGGTGCCAGCTCTCTTCAGGTCATTGACCAGCTCCTCCCTGTAGTTCTGGGCTGATTCCTCACCTTTCTTAGGATCATTGATACGCCACGAGGTGAGATCTTGCATGGAGCCCCAGTCTGAGGGAGATTGACAGTCATGTTCAGCTTCTTCCATTTTCTAATAATTGCTCCAACAGTTGATCTTTTTTCCACCAAGCTGCTTGCCATTGCTCCGTAGCATTTTCCAAGCCTTGTGGAGGTCTACAATTTTGTCTCTGGTGTCTTTTGGGACAGCTCTTTGGTCTTAGCCATTTTTGGTAGTTAGAGTCTTACTGATTTTGTGGGGTGGACAAGTGTCTTTATGCAGCTAACGACCTCAAACAGGTGCTTCTAATTTAGAATAATTAGTGGAGTGGAGGTGGACTTTTTAGAGGCGGACTAACAGGTCTTTGAGGGCCAGAATTTTTGCTGATTGGCAGGTTTGTTCAAATACTTATTGCAGCAGAACACACAAATAAATTATTAAAAATGTCCCGGATTGTTTTTTAGATTATATCTCTCACAGTGGACCTGCACCTAAGATGAAAATTTCAGACCCCTCCATGATTTCTAAGTGGAGAACTTGCAAAGTGTTCAAATACTTATTTTCCTCACTGTATTTTCAAACATGGGAGACCTTTACTTTGAAAGTCAAAACCATGATGTGTTTTATTTAAGTGAAAATGAAAGTAAAATGAGCTTCCGTGCTTATCCAACCCTGAACACGGTGACTTTTAGATTAATAGCAGAGTGAAATTTAGTTCGCTTGTGGTTTATTCTGTAAAGCAGCTTCATTGAGGTAAAAGGAAATGTTTTTGTGAGGAAGATGAAGCTGTTTGCTGTGTTTGTCTTCCTCCTCTACGTAAGATCCTCTTCCTCTCTCTAAGCGTAAATTTATTCAGCTGATCTTCACTGTTTTCCCCTTCTTCACAGTCTGTAAATTAATTATAGGAAACATTTACATGCTCAGCAAAACTTAAAAATGTAGAACCTTGTTCCAGAGCCTTGGAGCCCCCGCCTGAAAGGCCCGGTCTCCACAGATTTAAAAAATGGGTTCGTGGTACCGCCAACAACATCTTGATCTCAGAGTTTTAAGGCAGAGATAGAGGATCCAAAAGGTCCAGAATGTATTAGGGGTCTGGCCATGGATTGCACTGAAGGTTAAAAACCAAAATGTTGAAATCCTGAAGTGAACAGGAAGCCAGTGCAGGGAGGCCAGAACAGTTATGTTATGTTGCTCTTCTGTTAGTTTTCATCATCATCCTCATTGCAGCGTTCTGCACAGACTGAAGGCGAGCCTAAGAGGTTTTATTCAAACAAGTAAATAAACTATTACAAAAGTCTAAATTGGGGTACATAAAAGTATGAGCAACCAGTTGAGTCGTAGTTTATAACAGAGCTCTGCAGCTCCTGTTCTGTTACCCACCCATTACTCCACTGAAACACCTCCTTGTTCACGGCCCAAAAACCTAAAAGTAGCAAATCATGAAAATTTCTACTAATAGTTTTTACTCAAACTGAACAAATTAAACAATTAAATATAGTTTATTAAATATAAGATGTATCTCTTAAAATACTTTAAAGATTATTGACCTGATTAGTGAAGATCAGGTCATGAAGCCTGGCTGCAACAGCAGGATGATGTTAGTATCAACGATTCAGCTCCTTCTAATTGTTTTAATTTTGACCTTCCTCGACATCCTGGCTGAGGATGAAGAGCAGCAACCAAACTTCAGTCAGATTTATTGATTAATCCTCCAGTTAACAGAGGTGGACTTGGGTCACTTGACTTGGATCCGAATCAGACTCGAGTCACAAATGTAGAGAAATTTGGACTCGACTCGATAAAATCACCAAAAGACTAGGGACTTGACTTGGACTTTCAGACCAGTGACTCTAAATGACTTGAGATGTTTTAAATGATAAACTTGATATTTTTTCCCCCAAACATTCATGCTGAACAACAGAGATTTTACTGGTAGGAAAACAAACTGAAATCTGTCTCTGATCCAGAAAATTTTTGTGGTTTTAGATTAAAATCTCTTTTGTTTCCATCCATCCCCCATCACAGAACAAATATATACATATATTGTTGTATTTACCAATATTCTCTCAAATTTTTACTCTGAAACAAAAATATAACCTTTTTCCACACATTGAAACTGTACCACAATTTTACAACTGAAAGAAATGATTAAATTAATTAATGCTGAATCAAATGAAGCTGTTTTTATTTTCTTGGTTCATGAATTTTTGCATAATTTACAGTAATTTTTAAGTCTAAACTTAAACCGATTTAAACCAGGAGTTTTGTTTGGTCTGGTGAACAGAAATGATCTTCCTATAAAATGATTTCACCTTCAGAAAAACAAACATTTTACTGTCCGGCATTTATGAATTAGATCAGGGGTCTCCAGTTAGCTGAACATTAACAGTCAGTGTGTATCAATGAAGGACCATAGATCCAGAATATTAGATGTAGATCAGTTTATTACAGACATTTTCAATTAGATTTTTCAAGTTAAAATGTAGCTCTATGCAAATAAGCAGGTTTAGATTAAATAAGGTTTCATGGTGATGTTTTCTGTAGTGGTTTGAGTTTAAATTACTGCAAAAACTAAAAGACACAAACAGTATATTTTATTTTAAATAGTTTAATGTAATAAAGGTTGGTATTTCTCACTGTTTGAATAAAAAACGGTACAAGATCAATAGTATCTGTCCGTTTTATTGTTTTCCTGCTAGATGAAGATGAACATCTGACCATAGGCAGCTCTAGACAGGGGCCAACAGGGGCCAGTGCCCCTGTAGAACTGGTCCTGGCCACTGTTATGGGCCCTGTACTGAAGACATAATACTAAATAAATTTATGTAACTGATTGCTCGCTTGGACCAATTTGAATTATTTACCTTCAAATTTTTACTTTAACAATGAATTAAAAATTAAGTTGCTGCACTTTTAGCTTCAGTCGTATTGAGACAGGATCACAGTTTTCATCTGTTGGATCAGGGGTCTGAAACCTGCTGCTCCAGAGCCGCAAGAGGCTCTGTGGCTAATTAATACAGTATATGAAACAATGAAATATTACCCCGTTTTATTTTTGTTTCATTATTTTGTTCTGTGACCCCCATGAAAAAATACTGGCCCCACCCTGACCCCACTGGTAAATTTGGTCTAGAACCACCACTGCATCTGACCAGAAAGATGGTTCCCAGGAGCCAAAATCAGGATCAACTGTTGTTCTGTAACCTTAGATACCAACTTTCACCACTAGAGGGTGCTGTCTAAAAGAGAATGGGCCGTTCAGACAGATGGTGAAGATGAAGAACATATAAATAAACATGTAACCCTCTGCTGCATCTACTGATGTAGGTTCTATGTGCTCTGTTGAATAAAAGGTCCTTGGTGAGGACTTGTTTTATTATCAGCCACCGTTACATCAACCCTGCAGCTATTCTACAGTAAAAGTCTTTAAATATCAGGAAACAGGCCACATCTAGCAGGTTAACTGTTTATTAATCAGAGCTGAATGTGTTTTAGAGCAGAAAGTCTCTGTAAAAATGTCTCTAACTGATTAATAATAATTCCCGGTACTTTCTACAGCCATGTTTCAGTGTAAAAAGGAGGTCATCCTGTTAAAAGGAGTTTTCTTATTTCCTTGGATTTAAAACAATCTTATTCTAGAAACATGCTTTCCTGTCAGATCACATCTAATAAATAATCCTGGTTAAAGGCTGGTTTCAGTGAGAACCTGTAGAGGTGATTTAAGGTCAGGGTTTGGCATGAAGTTGTCATAGTTTGGCAACGATAAGAAGGAAACGTCAGTGTGTGGGTGTGCTGGACCTGCTGATCCGGTTTCTGGTGTTCTTATTGTTCTTTGTGTTTCCAGATAACTCACTGGGAATCAAACCAGAACTTTACCTGAGGGGAAAATGGGTTTAATAGAACAGTGATAAAGGAGAGTCATAAACTGATCTATTTCTGCTAAACTTTAACAGTTTTATCTGTAGACAACACTCACCCTGAATGACTGTAGGAAACACCTACAGTCCTGCAGCCATATTGTTTTATCTGCATTGGATTTAATGTCTTTCAATGTCCAATAATTATTCTGGCTGTTTTTATGTTTTGATCCAGTGGTGTTTGTGTTTGTTTCCATTCTGATCATTAATGGGTTGTTCATTATTGTTGTTTAGGTCTTGCCATATTTATTTATTCCTCTGTGTTGAGTTTCTTACATATTTCTTGTGTTTTGTTCTCTGTGCGTTTTGGTTTAGACTCTTTTTCCCTTTAGGTTTGTAGATCTGTTGTATTTAGTTCAGCTCCCTCTGTGTTTATTAGTCTCTTTCCCTCAGTTTCTCTGCTCTGTTTTCTCTCCCAGCTGTTCTGCATTCCTCTGATTAGACTCACCTGGTTTCCATCTCTCCCTTCACTCCTCCTCAGTATTTAATCTCCCTGGTTTCCATTGTTCAGTGCTGGTTTCTTCTCATTATTTATATTTCTCTGCTTCCCATCCTCCTACCAACCTCACTTTATAACACATTCATCCTATGTTCTGTTAAAGTGTGGATTTATAATTATTTCAGTTTTAAATAAATTCATCCTGTAGTTGCAGATGGACTAATTCCTACAGCTGTCAGATGCATCATTATCAGTTAGTTTTAAATGTAATCAGTTTATTTCTAGACTCTGTTGATCTTGGTTGTGCTCCATGAGAGTCCACTGTGGTCTACAAGGAGACCAGTAAAACCAGCAGTGATTCAGGGAATGCCAGCCTTGTTCTTAAAGGGCCAGAAGAACAAATGTATCTGCAAATATCTGCATCCTTCATCCCACACAGGGAGAAATATATGTCTGGATATCAGGAGCTGAGAGCATAATGAGCTTGAAGTAGAAATGAAATTAATTCAGTTTAAATCAGTTTATCTATAGAGCAACATCTGTGTTGCTCATAGATTTTCACTAGTTGATCTCACCATCATTTAATCTGTCATTCCTGTCCAGACTTGGTTGCTGACATTCCAACAGCGGCTCTGATCCAACCCGGAACATTGAAAACTGGTTTTACTGGGAGACCTTAGATTAAAAGCAGAGTGAAACTTTAGTCTGCTTTCAGTTTGTCCAGAGAAACAGTTTCAGTGAGTTATGAAGAAATCTTTTGTCAGGATTTGGTGTTTGTGAATATAGGAAGATGGAGCTGTTTGCTGTGGTTGTCTTCCTCCTCTACGGTAAGATCTTCTTCCTCTCTCCAAGCTAAAGTTTATTCAGCTGATGTTCTTTTCTCAGAGCATCTTGATAGTACCTGCATTATACAGAGACATATATGGCTTCCTTGTAGCATCATGTCCTTGTAGAAGCTTAACAACATGTGATGTCAAGGTTAAATTCAGACCTCTGCATACTGTGACAAATACTGACACGGCTAATTGACATGAGATTTAATCCAGACTGTTTCCTAATGAGCTGAAAGTAGCCGTTCACTGTGGAAACATAAAACCTTGTCCAGCACTGCTGCTCTGTTAACTGGATCATTGTATCTGACTGACAACAAGGTTCTCTTTCTGCTGTTTTTCTCCTTCCCCTCATTAGCAGGTCTAGAACTGGTTTTGATCTTTAGAAATTAAATGTAATTCAGTTTAAATCAGTCTATAAGTAGATGTAGATGTTTTATCAGCCACACTTTAACCTCAGTGTAAATCAGCGTTTCACTTCAGTTTTTCCGGACCCTGTGTCTTTGCTGCCTGCCTTCTCTCCCCCCTCCCACCCCTGTTGTTTCTTAAAACAAGACACCAGCTTCAAGTGAGATCAGCTGTTGATTGGCTGCTGCTTCTCTCACTGTGTGTGTTTACTGCTGAGGAGAACTAGCTAGGTTGATGGTTCATGAAGGTGTCGAGCTGAGGTCGTTATCACCAACAGAACCTGGTTCCCCTGCAGCAGGAAAAGCAGCACATGATCACCTTAAAGGATTTATGTAAAGCCTCGATGTTGTTATGGTGGTTGTGCTAGCCTCAGTTAGCTATTAAGCAGTCTCACTGTTCTGACATCCAGACGTAGGTTATTATGAAGCTTATCGTTGTCTTTTTGCCAGACAATATCAGTGAGATACAGACACAAACAAAAACTGGAGAAAATTGATACATTTTTCAAGATCAAGCCTGTAGATGAAGTTTAAAGTTGTTTCCTATTTCAGTTGAATATCTTTTATCATAATGTTCCTTTAGTTTAGGCCTGCTCCCTTACCTGTAAACCCTGCTTGTTTAAAATGTACATTTGCTACAGACATCAGTTTCAGAGAGAGCAAAGGAAGGTTCAGAGGTAAACAATGAAATGTCTGCATAAAATTACATGCTGTTTTTTGCTACAGTGTGTGTGTGTGTGTGTGTGTGTGTGTGTGTGTGTGTGTGTGTGTGTGTGTGTGTGTGTGTGTGTGTGTGTGTGTGTGTGTGTGTGTGTGTGTGTGTGTGTGTGTGTGTGTGTCATGGGTGGAACTTGTTTACCATCCAAGGTCCCATCTGTTTCTGGCATGTAGGCTTATATAAAATCACCAAGATTGAGGAGGACAGAGATGGCAGGAGAAGGTTTGATGATAAGGATGAAGATGGATTGGTTGATGGAGCCCAGTCAGCCAGGTCCAAAATTCATTCTAAAACAGTTCTTACCCAAATATACTCTGAACTTTTCATGTCAGCGGTACCAGAAAGTCCCATCTTAGAACATAAAACACAGAGGCATCAACATGGTGATAACTGATATACAAAGAAAGGCTTAATGAAGCCCAGCTGATTGCATGGAGCCTTTGACTTAAGACTCATTTATTTACAGTAGCAATTGGCAGGGTAAGTTTGTAAGGGTTTCCAGTGTGGATGTAACAGGTAGTTCAAAGGACCCAAAATTTCAGCTGGACACAACTGATAAGATTCATTGAGATCTCTGGAAGGCGTTCGGTAGGAAACCACCAGCAGTACGAAACCACCAGCGGTAGACACAGGAACCTCTGAGGGTAGACAGATTGGTTAGTGACTGAACAGAGAACTGAGAATAATGTCAAACTCAGAGATAAAGCCACTAACCTTTTCAGAATCCGTGGGAGACTCAGGAAACTGAATTTCAGCTCCTCGGTGTGGTCGTCTGGTGACAGCAGGTTTGCGTCACATGCGTTCTCAGGTTTGCAAAACCAGTGAATGTTGGGAATGCTGTGGTCAGGAGACAGAAACAGGGTCAGAACCGGGAGGACAGAACCAGGCGACACGATCGAGGGAGAGGCTTGAATCGTTGGCCAGGGCACAGAACCAAGGTCATGAACAGGGAGGCAGATTCAGGCAGACGGCTCCAACGATTAGGCAGAGGGCGTTAGTGGAGGCAAAAGCAACGTCTATGTCCAGAAATCAGAAGCCAAGAGAATATCCGAAGTGCGCAGAGAAGAGCAGGGAAATCCAGGGGGTAAAAACGAGATCAGAATCAGGCAGGCAGGCAAGGACATTTACTGACACAAGATTTTTGATAATCTGGCACTGGTTGTCTGACAGAGAGCTGTATATAAAGGCAGGAGCACAAGTGGAGCAGATGAGGAGTAATTAGGGAGCTGGCTGGGAAGGAGCAGTTGAAACCAATCCTCCTAAAAGCTGCAGACAGAGGTGGTGCAGACAACCAGTGCAGAATCATAACAGTGGAGTCCAAAACAGTCCATTACATCAGCACACAATGGGCAGTAACTCCTACAGCAATGCTGAGTGAAGTCTCACTCAGTCAGCATACGGACGTTCGGCAAATGGCTGCCATCACCAGCAGCCCCAGCCTGCTCAACCATGAGAGAAAAACAAGAGAAACTAAAAATAAAGAAAGTAGTCACGCCCCCACGGCAGCCGGGTATCGCACCCGGGCAAGCACAACCCAGCAGCCACCCAACGCAGCACAGGTCGCACTCCACCGCCCAACCCACCAAGACCACGGCCCGATGCCAGGCAGGGGGCCAGAGCCGCAGGAGGAAGATGCAGAGGAAGGTCACGACAGCGCACCAAAGGACGGGCACCCAACCAACCCCACACCACAAACCTGGGGGTGCGCGGCCGGCTGGCTGTGGCCTCTCTCCCCTCCATCCCACATGGTACTGACCCGTCAGCAATGCCGCACCGAATTAGCTGGCCAGCCCCTCCACAAAAGTGAAGCTATACCCCCACCCTGCTGGATGTACCGTTTGAGTTATTTGCTGCTTCATCCTGCAAATGTCCTCCTACTGTAATTTTGACAGAAAACAAATGCATATGTCAAACAAATCCTTTTTCTTATGACTTTGAGAGGTGACTGGAAATTATACCAGAACTCAATATGTATGTGGTTGCCTGATTTTTAGAGAGTACCACATTAACACATTAACATATTCTCTGCCTCTAGCATCCTCAACTACAGTATTATTCACATATGAAAAACTCTAGTGAGAAAAAAACCTAAGTTGATGTGGTGAAATTTTGAAAGTGAGACTTTGTTGTATCATTCTCTGGAGTTTTTCCCTTTTTTTTTTTTTTTACCGTGTCCTGTCCAGCAGAGTAGCGCTCAGAATTGTTGTCTGAGTGCCAAGAAATTGCCCAACAGATTTACTTTCACAAGCGGAGCATCACAGCTATTGCTTTAAGGCTCTGCTTGATATTTATAAAAGAAACTTTATTATAAACTTCTTTGGGAATATTTCAATTGTTACGGACACAGAGACTGAAATGAAAAGGAAAACAGAAGCTTGACAAAGAGAGAGATGGGGCAAAAGGGAAGAAGGGGAAAAAAGGAGGAAAGAGTGGAGGAGAGAAAGAAGGATGAATACAATAAAAGATTACACCCTGCTTGCTTATACACAAATTAGCACACGGGATTTATGAATGTAAAATGTACTTAGTGAGAAGTGCAGCCCAATATAGATCATCTGTGTATCTATCAACACCTGTGTGGATGCGCTTTGTATACAAGGTTTCTCCACAGAAATATGCAATAGCGAGTGTGAGGACCCACCGACCTGCCTCGTGGTCCCCGGCGACACTGAGGAGATCCGAGCAACAGGCATCCAAAGGCCCCAAAGCACAGGAACCCCAGGAGAACCCACCGCCGGACTACCGCAACCCCCCCAGAGAAGAGCAGTGGAGAGTCCCAGGGGAGCCACCCAGCAGCGACAGTGCAGAAGCCCCAGGGAACCGCAGCGACGAGCCCACAGGCCCCGCCGGCAGCTGTCCACGCCCGAGCAGATCCAGCCATGGACCCAGAGACCCAAGACCCCGGGACACGCCACCCCCAAGACAGAGGCCCGACAGAGCCCAGGGGTCCAGGCCCCGGCAGGCAGCCACCGGGAGTGAGTCAGCACACACCAAAGCATCCAGTCCCGGACACCAAGAACCACAAGTACACCAGCGGGCAGAGACTCCAACCACCGGTAGGCAGGGTGGCGGGGAGGAAATAGGCCTCCCATAATATGGGGGGGCCTAAGCTGATCCAGGAGAGGGAGAAGTCCAAGACCCAACCAAAAAAAACAGGCACTCACAGTCACAGTCACCCACTCCCACCCTCATCCACACACATAAAATCACTCGCTCCCAACGTAAAGACAAACAACAATGGACGGCCTACACTCACTCACACTCCCCATGCATACTCTATACTCCAAGGTCCGGGCACCGGCAGCCCCAAGGGGCAACCAGCCCCCGGACCAAGGAGGTGGTCCCCTTCCCTCCCGGGGCAGAGACAGGCAGACAGGCCCAGACCCGGGCGGTCTCGGCCCGGCCCCCCGCCCAGAACCCAGTCCCCACCAACCCCCATCCACCTCCGGAGAGGGAGCTATGTACAAAAGAGGGGTCCACATGGCCCAAACCAGCCCGCCAACCAGAGCCGCCCCAGGACGGAGCAGTCCTGACCCCCCAACGAGCTCCGATCCCGACCCCATGAGTCTCCCACCCCCAGTGAACCCCAACATGAACCTCGCCACAGGGCCACCCCCAACAGGGACACCGATATCGAACACATGTCCCCGAACCCAAACGCCACGAATCCCCCCCCCCCACAGGGGCACACCCCCACAGGTGAACTCTATAGCCGAGAGGCCGATGAGGTCACACCCACCCAGAGCAAGCTCTACATACAGCCCCGCTCTGAGCACCCCCGCCGCACCCCACTCCCCCACCACACAGTGCGCCGCAACGGCAAGGCAAGGGCCCCGCGCAACACCACCCCCGCCTACTGGCGCAACAGGGCAGACCCCGCCGAGCACTGCACCCACAACAGGACCCCCGACCCCGCAGCATGACGGGACAGACTCACCCACTCGATCCCCGGGGTCAGTGTCCCCACCACACCCCCACAATGCCCCACTCAGCCACAAAAAAAAAAAAAAAAAACATTCCTGCCACTGCAACTGCCCAGGGAGAGACACTATCCAGCTCAGCTCCACCATCGCCACCCAGCCGATCCAAACGCCGATCATAACTCTGCAAAATATGTAGGAATGCAGGGAATTCTGAGCCAACTTGATAATTAGGGAATGAAATGGTCAATAGATAAATGTCTTTGATTTAAATGTATTTAATTTAACACAGATAATTAAAACCTTTTTTTATTTGTCCTTCCAGCCTCTCAGGATGCTTTGACTGTAGAAGTGGAGGTCCAGGAAGACACACAATCTGTGGTGCTGAGCTGCCAGTACAGCAAAGGATTAGAAGAGACGTTCACAGTGAAATGGAGCCGCTTGGATCTCAAGCCCAATACTGTCCATCAGTGGCGAGAAGGAGATGATTTAGATGCACAAAATCAGCTTTTCAGTGGACGAACATCAATGAGACCTGATGTTCTAGACTCTGGAGACTTCAGCCTCACTTTGAAAGAACCTAAACTTTCTGACAGCGGAGATTACACCTGCAGCATCATTGATGAAAGAGGAGAAACAATGCTGTCGGACATTCAGCTGCATGTCAGAGGTCAGTTATCTTGGTGTAAATATATTCACACACACTATATTTTCATCATGCCTCCCGATTATTGAATTCAGGTGTTTTTATCCAGCAGGTAGACATGCAGGATGCTTCTACAGGCAGTGATCAGACAGTCCTAACCCACTATAGGCATTTTTTAAAGCTGTGTAACCGTGATCCAGTGTGTTCTAATCTCTAGTCGGCCAATTAACATGCTGTCTATATCGAGATATTTCATTAGATAGATTTGCGCTGTTAAAATCCCCAAGAACAATGAAGTCTGGGTGTTTTTTCTCCCTGTCTGTTGTCAGGTCAGCGAGCTCTCTTTCTGCTTCTGAAGTTCAGGATGGAGGGATGTAAACTCTGACCAGAATGAATGAGGAGAACTCCCTCAGTGAATAAAAGAGTTTATAAAAAATTACTTTAGGTGAGGACTGCAGGTTTTCTGTAGCAATGTGATATCAGTGCACCAGCCTTCGTTTATATAAAAGCATATCCCACCTCCCTGCTTTTCTCCGAGAAACACCCACAGAAGAGCAGAGAAGGAGCAGTTTGTCAGCTGGGTTAAGAAAGGAGCAGACGTTCACCAGATGGATGGATGGGAGCAGAGCGCACAGGCCCCTCTGGCTGAGTTTGACGAGCTTTCCTGCTAGTTTACCTCGCCTGTATCTTCGGTAGATCCCATAGACAGCTGCAGCGCTTCCAACCAGGATCTTTAATAAAATCTGTGGTTCGATAAAGATCAGGGAGAAAATGCCCAGGGAGGACTCCCTGATGCTTAAGAGCTGCTCTCTTGTGAAAGTGGCTGCAGTAGAGCAGCAGGAAACGACACAAAAATACACCAAATACTAACGAGCGAAGTACCGAGGCAACCATCATGGATCAAATCTTATAGGTTCATAGGTCACTGAGAGCGTTCTCTCCTTTATTATGACATCTTGGTCATATTAAAGGTCAAACTAGACAGGTGATCAATCAGGCCTGTAAGATTATTGGATGAAAACAGTTTTTACTCCAGAAATGATTTAACCAATCCCTGCATAAACCATCAGGTCAATAGAGACTCCTCTCCTCCTCGTTACTCGTTGTTTCAGTTGTTGCCATCTGGTAGAAGACTTAAAGCACCATTAGCACGAAGAAACTATGAGAAATATTTTATTCCATCTGTAACTTTTTAAACAAGGAAATACTGAAATAGTTTAAGTCCTTTTAATCTGACAAACGAGCCTCATCGTAGCGTTTTATTCTGATTAATTGATTATGACTCTATATGTGTGAATATTTGGATTTATATTCTGAACTTATTTATTTTATCCATGTTCTTTATTTAGGATTTATTTCTCTGATCTTTTTTTCTTGCTTGATGCTAAAGAGAAATTTCAATTTTATGTACATTTATTAGACAATAAAGATCTGACATTATATTACCTGTATGTTTATATATTGATTTTATTTTTGTAGTAAATTACCGTAAAGCTGATTTGTTGTCAATCAACAATATAAATAACTAGAACTGACCTGAGTTCTTAAAATGCAACAATTTGGACAAAATCTGGTTCTAATTATGTAAATTCTGACTATATACTTTTTCTTTTTTTACAATTTAACGCTTAATTTCAAGTTACTTCATGAAGAAGGCGCCTAAAAGCAAAAGCCCAAAAAATGCTTTGCATCATTTATATTAAGAACATCGCTGCTAAAAGTTTTCACAACAGTTTAAAAACTTTGCTAATTTTTAAATCTGAGATATGTTAACATAATTCTGCAAACATTCAACTTTTCCAGACAAAAATTAAACAACGTGTCTAAGATCTAACTGGTCTTTATGTTTTTCTATAGAAAAATGTCCAACATGGGCCACATTTCTCCTGGTTCTCCTGGTTCTGCTGGTTCTGCTGGGTCTTGTTTTTCATGTCTGCTTGATACGTGGTAAGGTTACTGTCAAAAATAATGTATGTGTAAAAGTTTAAATATAAATCAATAACATGCATAAATATAAGCTTTGTATTTGTTCCTTGCTGTCAACTCATACAGACACGTGAAGTCTGTGTTTTATCAGTGAGAAAACAAATTAAAAAGTTATGAATACAAGTTAAAAAGTTACAACTTTGCAACAATACAAATCACAAATTTACGACTATCAATCTACAACCTCGATGAAACGGTCAAAATGATTTCATGATGTGTGGAAGACAAGAAGCATCGATTGAACAGCAAACTGCACATGTTCAAAAGACTTCACATTTCTGCTCAAAGACGGCTGACGGAGAGAATCAGGTAACATGAACTTTATTAAACCTATTAGGTTTGCTTTGCATATTCTTTAATTATCTAGTTTCTTTTTTATTATGTTGATTATGAGTCCCTGTCATTCTTTACAGAGTTTCAGTTTAGGTACATAACCCAATATTTAGTTCTGGCTAGGTGAAGTTAACGGAGATTTTAACCACCGCTCACAGTCTGGTGTCGTTGATAACTAGCAGGTTAGGTTCGTCAGGGAATGCCTGGCTAACAGTTAGAGAAGGACATTCATCACAGCCTGTCGAGGGACAGCAGACAGACGCTGTCCAACAGACAAGACAACCAGAACATTTCCTTCACCGTAATGGTTCTGGACAGGCAGCGCATCAGGAAATGAACGTTTCTTGTGTTATGTGTAACGACAGGAGATACTATAATATAAATTATGATACCATGAAATTAAATAATCACTTTTTGAATTAAAAAAAATGACTCAATGCAAAACTGAATACAACTTAAAATAATTTGGTATTTCAAACACCCTGATTTATTTATTTATACGAATAACTTCTGGCGCAACTAATGAAACGTCTTCAGTCAATAAGTGAAGTAATAGGTCAGCAGCATTTGGATTTGGATTATTTTCCATTATGTTATAAATCAGGAGGTTTTCATAGTCAAATCTGCATCAACTGTGCTTCCTGTACCCATGGATGTTGTGGAGTTTCTTTTAAGCCTTCAGTAAAAATCAGTGTTGCTGTTTCTCAAGAGGGACCCGGAGCTCTAATCACAGAGGTTAGCAGAGGAAGAGGACGACCTAAACTAGAAGTCTCTGAGGACCTGATAGCTCATCTTGATATGTCCCTGCCAGTGTTAATGTTGATCATCTCCTGGGGGTCAGTCCATCTACAGTCTTCTGATGCATGAGAGAACCTGGGTTGTCAACAAGATCTTCCCCAGCACCTTATCGGACACAGAAGTGGACAATGCTGTGTTGTCAGTAAAAGACAGACCACCAAATGCTGGATCTAGAATGGTGAAAGGTTGCTGCAAGCAGAAGGACACAGAGTTCAATGGGAACGCATTAAGGAATCAATGCACAGAGTTGATGCTACTGGAGTTTTGGAGAGATTAATGCAGCTTGGTTGCATCGTCAGAAGGACATACTGTGTACAACATCCTCTGTCTTTAGGACACGTGGACACAAACCATCAGCTAATAAAGTAAATCAGCTTCTTGATAGTAAATGTTAAGAGTTCCAACAGTCAGTTGGGTGTGGGCTTCACTGTCCTTATCTTTTTATTAAATTGTAACAGTTTTTAATAGGTGCAACATTATCATGTTTGGAGGAATAGATGGGTTCTCCAGAAAAGTTAGACGTTGTTCCCTTTACTGAAGGCAGACGGTGGACTTACCTTAAACCAGCTGTGGGTTATGGGACAGAGCTGGTTAAAACCCTGCTGATGAAACAGGAAGACTTGCAGCTTTACTCTTTTAAAAATTATTTATTCTTGTCTCCAATCTTATTGTCTGTATTTTTAATCAGTGACAGGACCTGGAGTTGTTTGGCCCTGACTGGGAGACGTTTGATGGCGTCAGACAAGAACCTCATGGAGTTCAGCTCCCAGAAACTCAATGTCTCCTAACATCCCTGCTGGATTAGAGTCTGTGAAATCCATCATCAATCCCCTTGTCCATCGCAGTCAGATGGTGGAGACCAGTATCTACTAATGGTTCAATATGTTGAAAGTCAGAGAGCAACCTTCTGATTGGTTGCTCCGTCAGGACTGCTCCTTGTCAGCATGTTAGCCAGATTTCTCAGCTGATTACATTTGTATTTTTGATTTATATTTACTGTAAAATGTTCTGACTGACACAAACTGAGTTTGATTTCCTTTTCAGCTGTGACTTTAAAATGGTTTATAGTAAATACAATTCAAATTCTATGTGTAAATGTTGATATTTTGTAGGGATCAACAACGAAACTGATTTAAAATAAATGTTTCAAATTGAATAGGCTTTGTTTTTTTTAATGGAAAATACTTTACTTGCATTTCTCTTTTGTGTTGTTTGGACACAGAAAAGAGAAATGCAAGTCAAACATTTTCTGCAATATTTCACCAATATTTAATTCACAAACAAGTTTTAACACTTAAATCATTTCCTGTGAAACCAGCTGCTAAACAGTCTAGTTCTACTTCCTCTCCTATAAACTTTAGCTTTAAATGTTCTGAGAACTCATCTGCAGTTCAGATCTGGGTCGACAATTTTGCTCAAAACAAAATTCACTGAACAAATGCAACAGTGAAACAAAACTCAGGTGATTTACTCTGTCTTTCCATTCTATTATGACTAGTTCTATGAAGAATAGCAGATACTTTGAGATCCCCGGTACTGGATGGCTGTTTTCATGATGGTTCAGAGGTCAGCTGATGTCATCAAGTGAGCTTCTGGACTACAGGCACTGACCGTTGGACAACAAACAGCATGAGAGTCACAATCATGATCAAATTTAACAGATATGATGAAATCTTTTTTTCACTGGGAAGAAGAGGCTTATGAACCCGTCCAGTGATCCACTGCAGGACTCGTCCAGCTGTCAGTGGGTCTGGGTCTTCACTTTCCTCATCAGTCTGGTGATCTTGTTCTTAAATAAAAAAAAGTTTCTAATTCTTGGAGGGGAAAACACACACACACACACACACACGCACACACACACTCCATGCAATGTCAGCATAATTGGAGATAATTTCTCTAATTCTATGGTAAATTCTGTCATTTTCCAGACAGTTGCAATGTCCACCTACCTGATTATCATTTACTTATTTTCTCTGTAGAGTCTTTTCCTGTATATCCACAGGTTATGATGTCATCAGTCTGGTTACTAATGTTTTCACGGGTTGCTTAATTTACCTGAAAGCACAAAAAGCTAGCTCTCAGTACATCAACCATCCATCATTATGATTGGTACCCACATCATTGGGGAAATTCATGTCAAATGCATGGGCACAATAGTGAAACTATGCTCTATATTGTAGTTACTTGGCATGGATGAAGAGGATGTAAATACAGTTATAACACCATTGTGATGCATTCATTTGAAGGGGCAGTCCTGCAGGTTTGTCGTCTTCATTCTGCTCTCGCTCTGGGTCAGACTCTGGCTTGTAGGACCGAACATGTAAGGCTGGATGGACGAATCTTCCCTTGTTGACAACGGATGTGGATATGATGGAGCCTTACGGGCAAACAACAGAGAGCAATAAAAAACCGTATAACCTCCCAACACCCAACCATGCTGCCCTTTCACCTTAACACCTACATAGATTTCCCCCCACACCCCCACCAATGGTAGAGTGAAATACAGGTAAGAGTGTCAGTCCACATATAAACCAAACACGGCCACCAAACCAAACTGAATTGTCAAAACCAAATAGGACAGACCCAAACTATACCCCAAAACCAAAATTACAAATGGCTCCTATAAGCTCAGAAAAAATTAAGACAGCTTGCAGTCTCAGTTGCAGTCGGTTTTGGGCGTCGGATGCACAAACAACAGCCCGTATTTAACTTTTGGATCCAAATTTGTAGAAGCGAGTTTTAGACCCTCACACTTGAGTGTTTCTACCTGGCGTGGACCGCAGGCGTTGTGCTCCATACATGAACGAAGTTGAAGGTGCAAACATTTCACACACAAATAAATCAGAAAAGAGTAACAGAAAAGTCCAAAATTGCATCAAGGCGCATTTTAAGATTCTTTACAAAGAGGTCTGAAAGCAGTTTCCTCTTCATTGTTTTACTCTTATGTGTTCTATCCAGTCAGTGTCTGTGTTTTGAGTTTGTGTTTTTGTTTATTTCTCCTGGTTGGTCCTTAGTTTACCCTTAGTTCTGTGTTTTTACTTGTTAATTGGTTTCTCTTCCTCTGTCTCCTGCAGTCTGACCCACACCTGTTCCTAGTTCCCCTGATTACCTGGTCCCTCTGTTCATTGGTTCTCCCTGCATTTCCTGTTTGTATTTAAGTTCCTTAGTTGTCTTTGTTCCCCGCTGTGTCCCGGTCGTACTCTTCTTTGCTCCTGGTAGTACCTGGTCGTGTATCCGAGTCAGTCAAATGTCTATGTCCTGTGTTCTGGTCTGGATGGACCTCGGCATACTCCTGGTTTCCCTGCCTAAGCTGTATGAGTAAAGGAATTAAAGCCTTCTTCCCCTTAATGATCTGGCTTCCTGAGATTTGCTTCCTTGCACTTTGGTCAACTACAAAACTTAGCAAGAAACAGAAACAGACTGATACGAAATAATGTTTTTGATTGGGCTTTTTTTCATTTAACAATTTTTACTTCATGAAGGAGGCCTCTAAAAAGCAAAAGCCCCAAAAACAAAGCTTTCCCACATCTACAGTATATTAACTAAACATTGGTACTAAAACTTTTCACAATGTTCAAAGACAATTGTATTCTAGTTTTAAAGGAAATTCTGTTAACATAATTCTGCAAACTATTACATTTTTCAGTCAAAAATAAAATGGCATGTGTGTCTAAAATCTAACTGATCTGTTTTTCCCCAGGAATTGTTTCAACTTGGATCACAGTTGTCCTGTTTCTGCTGGTTCTGCTGGCTGTTCTTGCTGTTTCTGGTGGCCTTTTATTTCATTTCCGGCATCATTTTATGTCAGGTAAGTTCCTTTTTACAGCCGTATCAATGCTGATTTCTTTGTTTTGGTGAGTTTTCCGTAGACAGACTGTCACCATTTCAGACAGTGAACCATGAGCTGAAGCAGAAGGTGAAGGAAGCTTCAGGGTTGCCATGGTTTCATGTTAATAACTGAACCCACATTAACCCCAGTTTACCTTTGTGGGTGAATAAAAAAACAAATAATGTACAAGTTTCATGATGGAAAGTACTGGATGGTTTAAGGATGAAATGAGCAGCATGTCGTGGTGCCACACCTTTCTCTTGCCATCTTGAAGGAATGGACTCTGCTGTTAGTGTGTGTCAGGATCCTGGCAGCCAAGTTTTGGACCACCTTCAGACGGGCCACCGGTCAGTTAATTATTCAAATTGGTTACAAAGTTTTTTCATCTAAGGAAACCAAGCAGATTGCATCGATTCAGTAACTCGCAGCAATCACTCCTCCTGGGTGAGCATGTAGAGACAGAGGAGAGGAAAACTCTCCTTTAACAGGAAAAAAACCTCCAGCAGAACTAGAACCAGGTTTGAGAGAACGGACAGAAGCATTGATCCAGGAGTACTTTCTATGTGAAAAAGTAAAACATTAATGGTGGTAGCTCCTTTAGTGGCTTCATCTAGGAGAGAAAGACAGCTAAGCAGATGAACTATGAGCCAGTTTTTAGGTCTAGATTATGAAAGAGAGCACATAGAGTTAGTCACAGTAGAAGCTCAGCCAGTAGCTATGTCTAGGAGAGACAGGGTTAACACTGAAAGACAGGGCCAGGTGTATCATCTGTATAAAGTGACCATTAAGTTGTTGGCGGCAGCAGCTTGGCCGATGTCCCCCTCCAGGAAGGTGTCCCAGTTAAACTCAGAGCCAGGCCAGGTGTAGCTTCTAGAAAGAGTAAAAACAGAGAGAGAACATAAAGTTAGAAGCTGAAATAACAGCAAATAATGCCAAATTGGAGAATAGTATGAGAATGTAGCGAGAGAGTCAAAGTGGTCATTATGTCCTCCAGCAGCCTAAGCCTGTAGCAGCATAACTACACAGATCGCTAAGGATAACCTAAGCCACTCTAACTATAAGCTTTATCAAAAAGGAAACGTTTTAAAAAGTAGACAGGGTGTCTGCCTCACGGACTAAAACTGGGAGCTGGTTCCACAGGAGAGGAGCCTGATGACTGAAGGATCTGCCTCCCATTCTACTTCTAGAGACTCTAGGAACCACCAGTAAACCTGCAGTCTGAGAACGAAGTGCTCTGTTAGGAACGTATGGAACAATCAGATCTCTGATGTATGATGGAGCTAGATCATTAGGGGTTTTATATGTGAGGAGGAGAATTTTAAATTCTATTCTGGATTTAACAGGGAGCCAATAAAGGGAAGGTAAAATAGGAGAAATATGATCTCTCTTTTTAATTTTCATCAGAAGTCTTGCTGCAGAATTTTGAATTAGCCGAAGACTATTAACTGCATTTTGTGGACATCCTGATAGTAAAGAATTACAATAGTCCAGCCTTGAAGTAACAAATGCATGGACTAGTTTTTCAGCGTCACTTCTGGACAGGATATTTCTAATTTATTAATCCTAGAGACTTGGCAATATTCAGAGGTGAAAGAAGGAGTCCTAGAAACCTGTTTAATATGGGATTTAAATGACATGGTAATTCCCTGGTCAAAAATAACACCAAGGTTTTTTACTTTATTACTGGAGGTCAATTTAATGCCATCCAGGTTAAGTGAATGACTAAGCAGTTTCTGTTTCAAAGACTCCAGAGACGACAACTTCTGTCTTGTCTGAATTTAGAAGAAGAAAATGTAAAGTTATCCAAGTTTTTATGTCTTCAAGACATGCTTGTAATCTATCTAACTGGTTGGGCTAATCAGGATTTATGGATAAGTAAAGCTGAGTATCATCAGCATAAAAGTGAAAATGTATCCTATGCTGCCTGATAATTTTACCTATTAGAAGCATATATTTAGTGAAGAGACTTGGCCCAAGTACTGAACCTTGTGGTACTCCACAATTAACCCTGGAGTTTAAAGATGATTTATCATTTACATGAACAAACTGGAATCTGTCAGACAAATAAGATTTAAACCAGCCTAGCGCTGTAGTCAGGGTTAGTAATGACAGGTTTCAATAAGGAAACATGAAAGACAGGATGGATCTTTAAACTGGGAGGAATGTTCAGAAGGACTGAGGTGGGACTGATGTGGTCCCTACACGATTTCACCGTGTAGGGACCAGTGAACCTGGGAGAAAGCTTCTTAGCAGAACCCTTAAGGTTGATGTCCCGAGTGGACAACCATACCTGCTGACCCGGGGTGTAAGTGGGTGCAGGAACACGGTGCCGGTTGGCCGCCACACCCCTTTACATCTGCGAATGTGGCGATGTACAGAGGGAACGGCAATAGTCTGTTTGTCCCTAGGCAAGAGAGGTGGCTGGTAACCTAAAGATACCTCGAATGGAGATAAACCTGTAGCTGCAGACACATGACTATTGTGTGCATACTCTACCCAGGGCAAATGTAAGGACCAGGAGGAGGGATTGGATGAACACACACAACGAAGCGTAGCCTCAAGCTCCTGATTCATCCTCTCTACCTGACCGTTGGTTTGGGGATGAAAGCCTGAAGTCAAGCCTACATTGGCCTCAAAAATAGAGCAAAACTCCTTCCAAACTTTAGAGATAAACTGGGGACCCCGATCCATAGGATCTCCTTCTGTATCCTCTGTAACCGAGAAACATGCTTCACTAGTAGTTTAGCTGTCTCAAGGGAGGATGGTAGCTTGTGTAATGGGATTAGGTGGCAAGCCTTAGAAAATCGATCTATAACAGTAAAAATGGTGGTGAAACCCTTGGAAGGAGGGAGCCCGGTACAAAGTCTATGGCTACGTGAGACCAAGGACAGCCCGGGACAGGTAAAGGCTGTAATAAACCTGGCCGGAGGCTGGTTGCATGACTTATTACGCGCACAAGTTTGGCAGGTCTGGATGTAAGTCCTAACATCCTCAAAAAGAGAGGGACACCAGAAAGAGCGCCTAATGAGAGCCATAGTGCGACTCACACCAGGGTGACAGGAGAAACTACCAGAATGGGCCCACTTAATGAGATGAGCTCTTACCAAACTAGGAACATAGATTTTGTTGGGAGGACCCGACCCGGGATCCGGTTCGGTCTCCTGGGCTCGTAGGACTTGCTCTTCTATGTCCCAGGAAAGGGCACCAACAATACAGGAGGGAGGAACAATAGAAGTAACTGGGACTTCCTCATCAACAGAGAACTGTCTAGATAAGGCATCTGGCTTTGTATTCTTAGATCCTGGCCTATAGGAGATAACGAAGTTGAATCTGGTAAATAAAAAAAAAGACCAGCGAGCCTGTCTGGGATTTGGGCGTTTAGCTTCCTGAAGGTAAGCTAGATTTTTGTGGTCTGTCCAGACCAACACTAGATGAACTGCCCCCTCTAACCAGTGGCGCCACTCCTCAAAAGCTAATTTAATTGCTAGAAGCTCCCTGTCTCCCACATCATAATTCCGTTCAGCCGGATTTCACCGACGGGAAAAAAAAGCACACGGGTGGGTCCTATCATCTGATTCTGATCTTTGTGAGAGAACAGCCCCTACCCCTGCATCAGAAGCGTCGACCTTGACAATGAATTGCTTAAAGGGATCTGGTTGAGAGAGAATGGGTGCATCTGAGAATCTCTGTTTTATTTCTTTAAATGCAGCTTTGGCCTCGGGTATCCAGCGGAATGGTCTCTTAGTGGATGTTTGACGTGTGAGAGGAAGAACCACCTGGCTGTATTCTTAAAGAAGCTGCGGTAGAAGTTAGTGAATCCCAAAAAGCGTTGCAGCTGTTTCCGGGTGGAGGGAACGGGCCATTCCAGCACCGCTCTTATCTTCTCAGGATCTGACTTCACCTGCCCGCTCTCAAGGATGTAGCCCAAAAAAGAAACTGATGTGGCGCGAAACTCACATTTTCCTGCTTTTACAAAGAGACGGTTCTCAAGGAGTCTCTGGAGGACTACTCGTACATGTTGCATTTTCCTGCTTTTACAAAGAGACGGTTCTCAAGGAGTCTCTGGAGGACTACTCGTACATGTTGCTTGTGCTCCTCTAGGGTTCTGGAAAAAATTGAAATGTCATCCAGGTACACAAAAACAAACTGATTCAAACAGTCTCTTAAGACGTCATTAATGAGGGACTGGAAAACTGCTGTTGCATTTGTTAGTCCAAAAGGCATGACCAAATACTCAAAATGACCAGCGGGGGTTTTAAAAGCTGTTTTCCACTCATCTCCTTCTCTAATACTAACCAGATGGTAGGCGTTTCTTAGGTCGAGTTTGGAAAAAATGGTGGCTCCTTGAACTGGCTCAAAAGCTGAGGTTAAGAGTGGTAGAGGGTACTTATTCTTAATGGTTATCTGATTTAATCCTCTGTAGTCAATGCAAGGTCTGAGAGTACCATCCATCTTAGAGACAAAAAAGAATCCTGCCCCTAGTGGAGAAGTGTATGGACGAATTATTCCAGCGGCCAGAGACTCATTAATATATTCTTCCATATTATTTCCTCTCAGGGTTAGAAATGTTATAAAGTCTGCTGGAAGGTAATGTGGCTCCAGGAAACAAATGTATAGCACAATCGTAAGGTCTGTGTGTGGGTAAAGACAGGGCCTTTGGTTTACTAAATACCTCCTTTAAATCGTGGTAGTCTATAGGCACACCTGTTAGGTCAGGGGTTTCCTCTACCTTGCTATTGCTGCTGTTGGTAGGATGCACACGAGCTGATCGTAGACAAGAAGAGTGACATGAAGTGCTCCAGGACTCGACACGATCCAATCAAATTGAGGATTGTGTAATGACAACCAAGAGTAACCCAACACTATGGGAAACTGTGGGGAAGGAAAGACATAAAAATGTATTTTTTCATGATGATTTCCAGAAATAACAAGTCCAATGGGAACAATCTTTCTTGTGATGTGGGTGAGAGACTTTTTGTCTACGGCAGCTACCCCAATGGGCTTGGACAATATTTCGGTGGGAATATTGAGTTGATTAACCAAGTTTTTCATCAATAAAGTTTTGCTCACAACCAGAATCTGAGTCTTTGTCCAAAATAACTGAGGCAGAAAGTGTTAATCGGGAGGTTTGTGTGTGTTGCTTACCCGCCAAGACTCCCTTCTCATTGGCGGGCTCCCCTTTTTGGTCGGGAGGAACAGTTAGCCACGAAATGACCTGCCTGGCCGCAGTAAAGACACACCTTATTGTCAAAACGCCGTAGTCTCTCCTCTGGGGTTAGTCGAGCTCGCCCAATCTGCATGGGTTCATCTGAAGTCTGGAAAACCTGGGTTTTAGGGATCAGCGGGCACTCGGAAGTGGATCTTGAAGGACTCTGCTGTCTCCTCTCTCTTTTCCTCTCCTCGGAGTCTGTTGTCAATCTTAATAGCCAGAGAAATAAAATCCTCGAGGCTCTCTGGTTCGTCTCTGCAGGCCAATTCATGCTTGAGTTGTTCATTTAAAGCATGATTGAATGCTCCCTTAAGGGCTTGGTTATTCCAGCCAGAAGAGGCCGCTAAGGTACGGAAATCTATAGCGAACTCAGCTGCAGTTCGGCTCCCCTGGCTCTGCCCCCAGAGTTTGCGGTTTATCTCAGAACCTGACTCAAAACTCCCAAATGTCAATTTAAACTCTGCTTCAAAATCTTGATATGTCTGATTCAGGAGTGATTGTGAGTTAAATTTGGCTTCTGCCCATCTGAGTGCTTTTCCCTGGAGTAAACCCACAACATAAGAATTCTTGAGGCATGATCTGGGAATGAGCTGAGGAGATCTACAAAAAACTAGAGAAACATTGCAGCAAAAAGCCTCTGCATTTTCCAATCTAACCAGAGAAATGCTCGGGAGTAGTTGACGACACCTCCCTCAGACGGGAAACCTGGGTTGGGGACTCAGAAGGACCGGCCGTTGCTCCGGCTGTAGGAGGAGGCTGAACAGAGGAGAGATGGTGATTAGACAAACCCTGAAGTGAAGCGGTGAGCTGATCTAACCGCTGCATGGTGTGAGTCTGTTGCTCAAAAAGTAAATTAAATCGGCATCTTGCTAGGTGGATATCTGGGACGGTTCAGAGGATACCCTAGCAGGCGATTCTGCTGGGTCATACTGTCCTGATGTTTCATTTTAGAACCAATCTTCCTGACCCACATGCAGAATCACTCTAGGACACAGGTAAGTTTCAAAAGTTTAATTATCTCAAGAGGAAAAACTGTCCTTTTAATTCTCCCAAAGAATGCAATCTCTGGTCGTCTAGTCCAGACTCTCGGGCTTGTGATCTCCAGGTAGATGATCTCAAAGGGTGGGTTCTTGGGGCACAGTCGTAGGCAACGATCCGTAGGGTCAGAAGGTGTGCTTCCAGTAAAGTTGGAGAGCGGGCAGGCTGGAGGATAGTTGGAGCTTGCAGAGGCAGCTGGTAGCTGGGTTCCAGGGTTTTCTGTCCGAAGGTGAAGGAAGTGAATCCGGAGTAGTGATCCACACAACCACTCAATGTGGAGCATCAGGCGAAGAAGTCTTGTCCTACAGCTCCAGCCAAAATTGGATACAGGTGTGCAGACGCACACCAGACGCAGTCTGCACACCACGCCCATCAGCAAAGCCTCTCCGGGAAGACAGGAAGACACACACAGACACACAAAGTTGCACAACACAGTTTGTGACACTGGTAGAGCCTCCCATGGACAAACAGGCTCTGGGTGACGGGTCAGACAAAGAACGGTTCCAGACACCTTTATGAGGACCACACAATCGAGGCACGTCACGTCGCCCAGACCGGCGGAGCCAGGGTTCCCACCCCGGAGCCAAGCCTGAGGTCATTACTCGTCAGAGAGCGCCTGGTGGCCGGGTTGCTCCTCGTGGGACCCGGCCGGGCCAAGTCCGAACGAGAGACGCGAGGCCCACACCACCTGCAGGGGGAACCATAAAGGACCGGTGCAAAGAGGATCGGGTAGGGGATGAAGGTGGAGACCTCGGTGGCCCGATCTCTGGATGCTTAGGGTGGCTCTAGGGACGTGGAATGTCACCTCACTGGGGGGGAAGAGCCTGAGCTTGTGGAGGTTGAGAGATATCAAATCTGAGACCTGAAAGTCGAGTATCGAATTTCGCAGAGTTGAAAAATCTGAACTTTTATGTCAATTTGCATTGCGTCTATAGCCTTCTTCTCAGCACAGCAGTTGTCATACAAGCATGAAACTCACAGCAGTTGCTCAGGGTAAATCTATGTTCATGTAGGAAATGATATTCTATTAAAAACTAATTAATTTTCAGATGCATATGTCATCCAGCCTGATTTCTAGGTCGCCGGTCAGCTGTTATTACATAATTATTCAAACGCTACCATGCAACGTTCTGTTGTCGCATCAGCTCTTGCCTGGTGTATTTTATCGATCCTCATCCATATGTTTGAGGCACAAAAATGTTAAGTATGTTTAGAAGATGTGGACAATACAATTTGGCTGTTTATCTATTGAGCTGAGAATTAATCACTCAGCGAAGAAAGATGGGCAGGCGTTCTGCAGCGGGGATGCAGCGCCTGTAGCTGGTGTCCCAGATGTTGATTCCTGTTTGAAAACTCACACAGGAACCAGCAAACGAAAATATCTTCCAAATAACTCAATAATCCAACTTTAATCTTCTGGATGATTTTGGAAAAACTGGTCAAAAACACAGTAGAAAGCACCAACATTCAATAAACTTAGCACAGGAGCTCTCACAGTTTAAAACACATTGAGTCAGAACTCAAACACAGTTCAGCACCAGCTTTTAATAAAACCTTGCATGCAAGTACAGTTAAACACATTGAACTAAAACAGTGGTGACCCTAGATCGCCTTACGTCTGACCTACTTTATCCTGCCCAGACAATCAGACAGGTAACAAAAGAAATAAATCTACTTGGTGCTGTTTTTTCTGGGACAGCAGCGTAGGTAGAGACCAGTCAAGCATCCGTAAACAACTCAGAAACGGTTAAAGGTTAAAAATATATGAACTGTAAAAAGTCGACTGGAATAAAACAAGGAGGTCAGCTCGTCTCCTTGGAAAAACCTCTGTTGGATTTTTTTCACACCTGGGTAACAACACTACAGCCAAGTCTTTGATCGGACAGTAAATCTGCTGAGTTTTCCTCTCCCAGCAACATCTCCAGCTTTGTCAACCTCTTCTTAGAAATGACCAGTGATGAAGGATGGTGTTAACTCACCCACGAGCTTCTGATCCTTCAAGGATGCCCTCGTTCACGTAGCTATGCATAGTGGACCACACTGGAACAGTTAGAAGCTCAGCTTGTATGAGGTATAAATATCATCTCTGGAGTGACATTAGAGCTGCAATGATTGCTGGGAGGTGTAGTAACAGTCCGTTTCTCTGAACAAAAATAAAAATAATAATAAAAAGAAACAGAGAACATCCAACAATCATTAGCATTTAAAGGGACGACATCAAAACGAGTTGGTCTCAGATGGACCTCAGAACAGGGGTAAAAGAGGAGCCTGTGGAGCTAAAATAACAAGGACTTCAGGGAATTCTGAGCCAGTTTGATAAGTAACTGGTCAATAGATAAATGTCTTTGATTTAAATGTATTTAATTTAACAACCTAAAATAAAACATGTATTTTGTTTATTTTTCCTTCCAGCCTCTCAGGACTCTTTGACTGCAACAGTGGGGGTCTATAAGGGGGCCCAATCTGTGGTGCTGCCCTGCCAGTACAGCAAAAATTAGAAGAGCTTGTCACAGTGAAATGGAGCCGCTTGGATCTCAATCCCAATATTGTCCATCTACGTAGAGAAGGAGACGACAAACTTGCACAAAATCAGCTTTTCAGAGGAAGAACATCATTGATACTCGATGCTCAAGACTCTGGTGACTTCAGCCTCACTCTGAGAGAACCACAACCTTCTGACATCGGAAACTACATCTGCAGCATCATTGGTGATATAGAGGAAATTCTGTCAGACGTTCAGCTACAGGTCAGAGGTCAGTTACTTTGGTGTATACATACACACACTGCATAGGCAAAAGTATTGGGTCACACCCACCAATTATTGAATACAGGTGTCATAATACAATAATACATAGAGAACATCTTCTCTCCTGTCTGTGAAATTCAGTTCTTTTCCCCTTGTTTGTTCAGCAAGTCTCACAACAAAAAAAAATGAAAATCCAACAAGAAGGAAAAAACATTTTCCAGTATTCCAGGTCCCTCCATCTGATCATTGAATTCAGGTGTTTCAATCACTTCCGTGACCACAGGTGTAAAAAATCCAGCAGGTAGACATGCAGGCTGCTTCTACAAACATCAGTGATAGAATGGGTCGCTCTCAGAAGGTTAGTAAATTACAGCATCATGATAGTCATGAAATATCCTCACTAGTAGAGAAAGGGTTAAACACTGAAAGACAGGGCCATGTGGATCATCGGTAGAGGGTGAGCATTAAGTTGAGTAAAAACAGAGAGAGAACATAAAGTTAGAAGCTGAAATAACAGCAAATAATGCCAAATTGGAGAGTAGTGTGAGAAAGTAGCGAAGAGAGTGAAAGTGGTCATTATGTCCTCCAGCAGCCTAAGCCTATAGCAGCATAACTACACAGATAGCTCAGGTCAGGTTAAAAAAGGTCAAAATGATCCACTTTTTCACAGGTTCACACCTCCCAGACAGATTGCTGTAGAAATTTGAAAAGCTCCATGATTGTTCAGCAAGGCCTGTTGATTCATATGGTGCACAAATCAAATCTATAGCCCTTATAGTTTCCGAGCTATTAGACGTTGTTCGAAAGCATGTTGAGGCATTTTTGTTTTTTTTTCCAATTTTCCCTTTCTTTTCCCGAGTGTTGTGCCTTTATTTTTTTTTTTTTTAAAAAAAAAAAAAAAAAGTGGTTTTCCTTGCCCTGTCCGTTCTGAGAAAAAACCCGGTCCAAGAATGACGTCGATAGCCCCTACGGTTTTCCGAGTTATGGGCAGTATTTGGGAGCATGCGCCTCCATTTTATAAAGCCAGCCAGGGGCGACACACAGAGTGAGGTGCTGCGTGAGTGAGAAACAGCAGCTGTTGGGCGCTCATTAATCACCATAGCAAAAGAACACAGCTGCCAGGAAACTCAAGTAACCTCTGACAGAGAGTGGCTCTGAGGCTGAGCTCAGGCCAGAAGCTTCCATGAGTGATCACAATAAGTCAGTCATAGCTGACAACCACACTAAACTTTCAAAATAAACCTACACATACTCTACAAAATAAACCCTTTTTTTCACACTGAACATCAACCTTCCATATTTAAAATTATTTTTTTTAAAGCTGATAATAGCATAAAAATGAAATAAAGCCGAGCAAGCAGGTTTTATATGACTAATGGAAATAACCCGACTTGAAACGACAACCCTGCTAATTTTTAAAAAAAAGAAAAAAACATGCTCTACCAAAACAAACCCTTTGCATTTTAACTATAGAAAACTGCAGCCACTGGGCTTCACACTAATGTTGGGGAGCTCATCCAGTGTAGGAAATAGGCCCCAGGTACCCCTTTAAAAAAAGGTTACTGAAACTTTCAAAATAAAAGCCTCAACCCTTTCCATAGTTACTAATGATTTTTAAAGCTGATAATAGCAATATAATGATTTTTAAATAGCTAGCAGGTTCTATGTAACTAATTGAAGTAACCCAGACCTGAAAGGAAAAACCATGAGGATTTTAAAATAAGACAAAAACATGCTCTACAAAAAAAAGCTTTACATTTTAATTTAAAATAATTGCAGGACTGGGCTTCCCACTACTGTTGGAGCTCATCCAGTGTAGGAAAAATGGGACCATGTTTGGCCTTTTTTAAATTGAAGCTTACTGAAACATTTCAAAATTAAAGCCTCAGTCTTCCAGAGTTACAAGTCATTTTTTAAGATGATAAAAGCCATACAGAATGATTTTAAGAATAGCAACCAGGTTCTTTATATCTAGTGGAAGTACGCCAGACCTGAAAGGACAACTATACTGGACTTTCAAAACAACACCTAGACATACCCTACAAAATAAACGTCTTCATATTTCACACAGCGATAATTGCAGCATTGGTCTTAACACTATTGCTGGGACTCTGTGATGGAAATGGATCTACTTTATCCTTTCAAAATAAACTCACTGATATTTACAAGATGAAAGCCTCAACATTCCTTAGTTGGGGCCTGCTATAGCAATGAAGGGAGAACAGTGAGTGACCTGACTCCCATGCCACTGCCTGGTGGCACCTATTACTACATATCTCTAAACTGGACTCTTTATTTATTGGCGACTGCCAAAGCAATGCAAGGACGCATGATTACTGGTGAAACAAGAACAGGTCTAGATTAACATCTTGACCTTCTACCCTCAATCATGATGCACACCGTTCTGTTGCTTTGGTTCTGTACCTCAGCCCCAAACCTTTGGCTCTGGTCCGAGAAGCACGCACCAAGAGGCAGGCCCCGTCTAAATTTCTTCAGAAACTTTCTAGTTTATTGTTATTATTATTGTGTTAATGCTGAGGAGTGAATAATTTTAAACGGCAATTTCATAGACATTTGAATATAGGCTGTAGTAAGCGTTAGCAATTTAGCTAATTTTAGCTTATATATTGCTTTTTGCATAGTAGATGGGTTAAATTAATATCAGCCTTCATGCTAGTGATAGCCAGTATGCTAATGTTAGCATTTTAGCTTCTCTTTCTCCTGTCTTCTTTCTTAGCTGAAGAACACGTTGCCTTTTTTAGGCAATTTTTTTGTTTGTTTATGTGTTTCTTCAGCGTATTTGTTGTTAGTTCATTCTTTTTCTAAATTTTCAACAAGTAGTTTTGAGGTAACTTCACCTTATTACGCTGTTTTATATCTAATAGTCTTCCTGCTTGAACAGATCAGATGACGGTTTTTCTTTGCTGTTTCTACTATTTCTACTAATTTATCAGATTTCAGTTGATATTCTGCTGTCAACCTTTGCCACTTTCTGCCAGCTTTCAACAGGAGTTTAGCATTTCTGTTTTCTTCTAATTCATTAAATTTAAGCAGATTATCTTTAGTCAATTTCAGCTTGTTTCTACCAGCTTTCAGCTAAAAAATTCAGCTTACAGCATTCACACTGCATTTTCGCAGGAAATGCAAATTTTTCTAGTTTTGTTTTTAAGGCCTGTGGAAAAACTCCTGACAACATGGATGAGATTATTATTTGAAACCAATTAGACGCTATAACAGGAAAAACATCCTTAAAGAAAGCTGTGGGTAAAATAATGAGACAGCAGGAGGAGGAACTCAGTTGATGTATAATTTCTTCTAGGTTTTTGAAGGTAATTTGGTAGAATTGTGTAATTTTGTCAATATTTATTTTGGTTGGACAAACATCGGTCCTGGACTTGATGTTGATGCACAAACTATTCGTCTAATTTTCTGAATTTTATCAGTAAATTCATTGCAGGCTGTTTTAGAGCGGAGTTCAGATGCTACAGACACAGGAGGGTCAGTTAACCTGTCGACCACAGCCAACAAGGCAAGAGCATTATTAATGTTGATGATGATTTCAGAAAAAGATTCTCCTGCATTTTCCAGTTGTACGTTAAATCTGTGAAGTCTTTCTCTATAGAGGTCATAGTGAACCTTGAACCTGGTCTTGTGAGGTTTTTTTGCACAGTTTCATGTTGTTTGTCTTTTCCAACTTGTGTCATGTTCACTTTAACCTGACGGACATCAGCCAGCCACCAAACACTGTTTTCCAACACGTCGTGTTTATTTCTAGTTTTTTATTACTGCCATAAAACAATGGATGCTCACTCTGCTGGACACGAAAAGTCAGGCTTCCTGAATAGATGAGAGTGTAGCATATTTTTCTGGTAAATCGTGTTTTAATGTAAAATATCACAAAATACTGGATTTGTAAAAGATATTTCTACTGCTTTGATAATGGTAATGTCTGATGTTGTTTTGTTTAAAATAATCAGCTCTAGTATTATTTAAATACTTTACATATTCCTATATCAAACATACTGTCCCTGTCATGTATGAGAACATATTTCCTCTCTTTTAAAAAGAGGGGAAAATATTTATAGGAAGATCATAGGGGAACACAGTATTCCAGCCTGACGCTCACACCTCGTAATGTTTTGTTGCCCCATGGGACAGGGATTAACCAATCACCTTATATTTTGGGTGGGTCATTCCTCACATCATACACAACTATTCTTGTGAGTTGGAAAACATTTGCTCTTTATAGGCCAGAGATACAGGGGGGGACAGAATATTTCAGACAGCTGAAATAATCAGTTCCCCCTCTATAACATGGGAACAAAATAACTTACGGATTCATGGATGCTACATCTAGTGGATTTTGAGACTTTGGGTCTTTTCTTCCCATAGTTACGTTATACAAAAGTTTTGTGAAGAAAAATATCAAGCTTATTTTTTTCGCAAAATAAACACAGATCACCTTAAACTCTGCATAACCGAAAGTCCCCGACTGCCACATTGTTTAAAAGAACAAGGAAACCAAACGTTTTCTGCTCAACCCGTGTCTGCTCCAGCATCACCTCCCTCTGCATCAGTTTTTTTTATGTCGCAGTTACGGTGCAGAGGCGCAAGTCGATGACGTAACCTCTACTGTCCCAATTCTCCCATTTTGCAGGCTTGTAACCTGCGAAGTACACACTTCATAGAGGGGCGTAGGGTGTAGTGTGGGTATTGGGACAGGGTCATGGATTCTTTCGGCGAAACAACACGAAACTGCAAAAAAACCTCACAAGACCAGGTTGATTAGGAGCTGTTGATTAAATATAAAGTAACTACATTGACATGATTACGTTTCGTCGTTTTACCGACAAATCGATCAGAAAAGCTGTGAAGATGGTTGGATCCGCCTCTCTGGCTGCAGTGCGCGCTCCCGACTGTTGTAGAAAAATTTGTTTTTACCAAGACAGAGACCGATGATTGTCACTCAGAATCAGCTTTATTAGAATCATGCAAGAGAGAAAGATTTTTTTACAGCATTGGAGATGTGCTCAGTAGTGCTGCCGAATCATTCTGACTAGACAAAGCAAAGGTTCTCCTTATCAGCTACAACAGTTTTCAAGGTAACTCTCATGAGACCCAGAGAGACATAATCTTAACAGTGTGGCATACATATTATCTCACACAGGTGCAAGGAGAAGGCTGAGAAACCATTACTCTAAGACTATATAAAAGAAAAGTGGAACAACACTAAGGGGTTCTAATACTTTTGTCAGTTCCTGTAGAGTATCAAAGAGCAAATCAAGCAAGGCACTAAAATTTCCCTAACAGGGGGAACAGAATATTTCAGGGGAACAGAATTTCGCACAACACCTGCTAACCAATCCAGTGAATCCGCCATTTTTTTCTCGCAGTATTCTTGTAGTTCAAGTTGAAGGACGCAGAAGCAGCAAGCGGACAAATCTAATTGTTCTGTTGTTGGATGTATTAACCCACACCAGTCATTACACCGTCCCATCAGAACCTCTTAGGAGTTCCTGGTTACATTTATTTTTCATGGAAACGTGCCGACATCCGTGGGGAAAGGCCTCTTCGTTTGTGTGAAGGAGTGTTTCAGCAACCTCGGCCAGAATGAAGGAGGATTAGCCGAAAGACTCCGTCTGTCTGAGGGTCAGTTTCTTCTGTCTATGGAAGCGACGGACAGAGCAAAGAGGTTAGCTGCAGATAACGGTAAAATGACAGCTAGCTTGATGGTTGAGGTGTTGATAGAACTGACTGGCTGTTGTTCTGATAGCTCAGCTTCGTGCCTCCTGCTAATGTTAGCGCTGTTCGCGCGCTTTTAGCTCCTTAAGGACATCACCTTGTTGTGTTTTTAATTAACAATATTAAATGAACAGTTTTGCAGTCTGTTTGGTTGCCATTTTTGCCTTGAGAAACACATGATCCAAATGCTTTCAGTGACGTTCTTGATGCTAGCGTTAGCTAACTCGTTAACTATGTTGGGGTCTTGTTTAAAAGTTGTGTTCATTCATTTTGTGGTAGAATTAACATTTTAAAAGGTATCTTACATGTAGTTTGTGTAAAAATATCGTCAGTAACATTAGTAATGGATTACAGCTTTTGTTACTACTGTGAATTCCTTAACTTTTCTCTGCTATTGTTTAATAATTTACATTTTTCATGTAGCCTACTAGGGCAGAGGTGTTCAAAGTCAGTCCTCGCCAGGTCCTGACGTTTCCCTGCTTTAACACACCTGATTTAGATGATTGCAGCTCAGCAAAAGCCTGTTAATCAACCATCGCTGTTGTTTGTTGCATTTGATAGCTTACAGCTACAGTATTAGTTTTAGTGCTGTTGTTCTCATGCATTAGTAAACGTAGCACATTGTTGGTGCAATGATTTTGTTTATACTTGTAGTTTTTTAGACATTTGCTGATATTTATCGAGGGAAAGTAAAGTAATGGGCCCTGTCCCAATACTCGCACTTCCACCCTTGTGTCCCTGAATTGCGCGTTCCCGTTGATGGGTTCGAGTGCGTAGTGTCCCAATTCTCCAGTGGTCCTTAGCCCCGCCCCCTTTGTGCCCTCAATCCACACTTCGGCGAAGTATATTACCCACAATTCACTGCTGCAGATAAAGTTGTGAGCAAAAACCAATCACAACCATGAACGTAATCAACCATCAAATCAGAATAATAAGAACTGTGTAAACTTTAGACAGCAAGCCGACAAATATATTTTTTTACTGGTTTTCCAGGCTCAACATAGTTAGAAACCAGTGGGTTCAGAGTGAGTCTGAGCAGCCATTAGGCCATAACACTGAAGTTACCTTTCAAACAAACACTGGCGTGATGAGAGTCTGGTGTTTAAGCCTCCTTCGCTTCCTGCACTTTCTTCTCCTCAAAACAATTGCTTGTTGCAGTTTTAAATAGTTTTTTTAGCAGCAAGACTGTGAAAACAGCGCTGGTTCCCGCCCTTTTTGATGTTGCAGTTACGGTGCAGAGGCGCCAGTCGATGACGTAACCTCTACTGTCCCAATTCTCCAATTCAGACCCTTACTGATGATTAAGTCCAAAATGTGTCCCCTTTTGTGTGTTGGCAGTTTCACGTGTTGAGTCAAACCCACATTTTTAAGTTTATCACATAGTTCTTTTGCTCCTTTGTCTTCAGGTTGTCAACATGGATGTTAAAGTCTCCCACAACGATTAAACAGTCATAATCAACACATATCACAGACAGAAGGTCACTGAAATCATTGAAAACGTTTGATTTGGATTTCGGAGGCCTGTAAAGATTCAGGAACATAACTCGAGCAGGGACCTTTACCTGGACAGCCAGATATTCAAAGAGTCAAATCTGCCCAGGAACACCTTCTTCCACTTTAGTGAATCATGAAACAAGGTGGGCAGCCTCCTCCTCTCCTATGCTTCCTGGTCTGGTCTGGTTATTTGGAGGCGTTGATTCTATCAGTGTCTCACTATTTTCATGTAACCATGTTTCTGTTGAAAACATAAAATCAAGATTATCTCAGTAATTAAATCATTGATTAAAAATGATTTTCCTGACAAAGAGCTAATGTTTAATAGAACCAGTTTAAGTGACTTAGTGGCTGGTAATATTTCTCTGGCAAGTTGCACTCGACAAGGAATAGATTTTAGGTATAATTTCTGTCTATTGTTTCTTATCTTTTTATCTTTTTCTCCTGCTACGTATTAACACAGAGATATTGCAGCATTCTGCCATCGGGGGCCCAAGCTTTTCCTGGAGATAATCACTGCTGGTCGTCTGATCACATGGGCCCTTGACATCTCACAGAGATGTTTCTGGGGTCTGGGGGAAGGAGGTTTGGGGTCCTCTGTTGGGGCTAGGGGGTCCATTTGTCTTGTTGGAGTCTGGGGAGATTCCACTTGTTGTAGTGATGAAGAAGTCTCTTTCTGTGTCAGTTTTTCTCCCTGGTTCATCCTTATCTCAGCAGGCTGCAGTTGTCCTTCAGATCCCCACAGTGGGAATATGTGAAGGATGTGAATGTGGTTTATGAAACATTTTTACAAGTATATAAATCATTATATGATAAGAACTGCCTGATATTAGTGTCACAAAAATAAAAATGGCATTGTAAAACCCTGGCTGACCAAGGGACTGTTAAAATACTGTAAGAAGAAAATAAGTTATATAGAGATTTTGTTAGATTTCCAACTAAATCTAAAGAAATGAAATACAAGATGTATAAAAACAAGTTAACAACGTTAATACGACAAGCCAAGAAAGATTACTACGATTTAAAGTTGAGAGAGAAAGTGGTGATATGAAAAAACATGGAAATATTGAACATTATTGTAAGACCTCAATAAAATCATCGTCCTGAAAAATTATTTTTAAGGGAGAAACAAGATTGACTGAAAAAAATAAATGGTAAATAATTTTAATTCCTTTTTGGTAAATCTAGAACCAGACCTGGTTTCTTCCATTAAGACAAATGATAAAAGAGGTGGAAATGTGCAGCGCGGCAGCAGAACTTTACACTCAATGTTTCTAGGAGATAGAAGTGAAAATAAAATTCAAACTATGGTGAGAAAAAGCAAAACTAAAACATCTGTTGATAGTGATGGGACTGACATGATGATTATAAAAAACTATTGAAAGTATTACTAAACCATTTACTTATATTTGTAATTTGTCCAAAGTGGCAAATTTCCAGGAAAATGAAATTTGCAAAAGTAATTTAAAGAAAAGTCTGAGATATTTTAACTTAATTCTGCACTTAAGAGTCTAAGATCTAACTGGTCTTTATGTTTCTCCATAGAAATATTTCCAGCTTGGGCCAAAGTTCTCCTGGTTCTGCTGGTTCTGCTGGTTCTTCTTGCTGTTTCTGGAGGCCTTTTATTTCATTTCAGACATTATTTCATGTCAGGTAAGTTCCTTTTACAACCGTATCGATGCTGATGTCTGACATGCTGAGGTTTTAACAGTTTTCATTAGACACATTGAGACCATTTCAGACAGTGAACCATGAGCTGAAGCAGAAAGGTGGAGGAAGCTTCAGGGTTGCCATGGTTTCATAGTCATCATTTTACTATTATGGGATGGATCCCCCAACATGCTCAGTTTTCTGTGTTTCCATGATCAGAAACTGAACCCAGATTAACCCCAATATACCTTAGTGGTGAATGAGAATACAAAGAATGTCCAAGTTTGTAGTGAAAGTACTGTAGTACTGCTGTAGTACTGCTGTAGTACTGCTGTAGTACTACTGTAGTACTGCTGTAGTACTACTGTAGTACTGTAGACAGTGGACAGTCACTGGCGTTGACTTTGCAGAAATCCCTCATACTGAGCTTGCATGTAGCGACAGTGGAGAGGAAAAACTCCCTTTTAACAGGACGAAACCTCCAGCAGAACCAGGCTCAGTGTGAGCGGCCATCTGCCACGACCGGCTGGGGGTTAGAGAGAACAGAGCAGAGACACAAAGAGAACAAAGAAGCACTGATCCAGGAGTACTTTCTATGGGAAGGAAAAGTAAATGTTAGTGGATGTAGCTCCTTTAGTCGTTTCATCTAGAAAGAAAGAACAGATAAACTCTGAGCCAGTTTTCAAGTTTAGAGTCTGAAAGAGAGCACATAGAGTTAGTTACAGTAAAAGCTCAGTCAATAGCTATGTCTAGGAGAGAGAAAGGGTTAAACACTGAAAGACAGGGCCATGTGGATCACTGGTAGAGGGTGAGCATTAAGTTGTTGCCAGCAGAAGCTTGGAGGATTCCCCTCTCCAGAAAGGTGTTACAGGTAGACGCAGAGTCAGGCCAGGTGTAGCTTCTAGGAAGAGAAAAGAGAGAGAACAAAGTTAAAAGCTGAAATAACAGCAAATAATGAAAAATTGTAGAGTAGTGTGAGAATGTAGCGAAGAGGGTGAGAGTGGTCATTATGTCCTCCAGCAGCCTAAGCCTATAGCAGCATAACTACAGAGATAGCTCAGGATAACCTAAGCCACTCTAACTATAAGCTTTATCAAAAAGGAAAGTTTTAAGCCTAGCCTTAAAAGTAGACAGTTTGTCCATCTAGAGCCCACTGATGGCCATTGTTATACTAAAAGCCACAACGATTGGGGTACCTCTCTCTGTCAGATTGACCATAACCATTGGAAAACAGAGGGGGTCATACAGGTACCAGAAATGGAGGGTGTGTTTGCACCTCAACCATAACTGAGCCGGTTTAGGCTAAACCTGACTCCCCCTTAGTCCATCCAACAAGGGGAGAAGAAGACGGAGGTAAAATAAGGAAGATAGCTCAGGATAACCTAAGCCACTCTAACTATAAGCTTTATCATAAAGGAAAGTTTTAAGCCTAGCCTTAAAAGTAGACAGGGTGTCTGCGTCACGGACTAAAACTGGGAGCTGGTTCCACAGGAGAGGAGCCTGATAACTAAAGGATCTGCCTCCCATTCTACTTCTAGAGACTCTAGGAACCACCAGTAAACCTGCAGTCTGAGAACGAAGTGCTCTGTTAGGAACGTATGGAACAATCAGATCTCTGATGTATGATGGAGCTAAATCATTAAGGGCTTTATATGTGAGGAGGAGAATTTTAAATTCTATTCTGGATTTAACAGGGAGCCAATGAAGGGAAGCTAAAATAGGAGAAATATGATCTCTCTTTTTAATTTTCATCAGAACTCTTGCTGCAGCATTTTGAATCAGCTGAAGGCTTTTAACTGCATTTTGTGGACATCCTGATAGTAAAGAATTACAATAGTCCAGCCTTGAAGAAACAAATGCATGGACTAGTTTTTCAGCGTCACTCCTGGACAGGATATTTCTAATTTTGGCAATGTTCTGGAGATGAAAGAAGGAACTCCTAGAAACCTGTTTAATATGGGATTTAAATGACATGTCCTGGTCAAAAATAACACCAAGGTTTTTTACTTTATTATCGGAGGTCAATTTAATGCCATCCAGGTTAGGTGATTGACTAAGCAGTTTCTTTTTTAAAGACTCCGGTCCAAAGACGAAACTTCTGTCTTGTCTGAATTTAGAAGCAGAAAATTTAAGGTCATCCATGTTTTTATGTCTTCAAGACATGCTTGTAGTCTATCTAACTGGTTGGGCTCATCAGGATTCATGGATAAGTAAAGCTGAGTGTCATCAGCGTAACAGTGAAAATTTATTCTATGCTGCCTGATAATTTTACCTATTGGAAGCATATATATAGTAAAGAGAATTGGCCCAAGTACTGAACCCTGTGGTACTCCACAATTAACCCTGGAGTTTAAAGATGATTTATCATTTACATGAACAAACTGGAATCTGTCAGACAGATAAGATTTAAACCAGCCTAGCGCTGTTCCCCTGATCCCTACAGCATATTCCAGCCTTTCTAAGAGAATATTGTGGTCGACTGTATCAAATGCAGCACTGAGATCTAACAGAACCAGTACAGACACAAGTCCATTATCTGAGGCAATAAATATATCATTAGTGACTTTCAGCAGAGCTGTTTCAGTGCTATGATGAGCTCTGAAACCTGACTGAAACTCTTCAAACAGGTCATTGCTGTGTAAATGCTCACACATTTGATTAGCAACTATTTTCTCAAGAATTTTAGATAAGAACGGAAGATTGGATATCAGTCTGTAATTTATTAAGTCATCTCGATCAAGCGAAGGTTTCTTAAGCAAAGGTTTAATTACAGCTACCTTAAAAGCTTGTGGTACATATCCATTTACTAAAGATAAATTAATCATATTTAAAATGGGGCTGGTAATCAGAGGGAACACTTCCTTAAATAATTTGGTTGGGATTGGGTCTAACATACATGTTGAAGGTTTAGATGAAGCTAATATTTCTGATAACTCAGGAAGCTCCACAGGATCAAAACAGTCCAAACACAGATCAGGTTCTACAGTTATTTCCAATGTTGTCTCACTTGTTGAGGATGAAGTAATCATCTTCGCGAGTATATCAAAGATTTTCTTCTTAATAGAATCAATTTTATTTTGGAAGAATCCCATAAAGTCATGACTGCTGAGAGCTAAGGGAATGGATGGCTCAACAGAGCTATGACTCTGTGTAAGTTTAGCAACTGTACTAAAGAGAAACCTAGGATTATTCTTGTTCTCTTCTATTAATGATGAGAAATAAGCTGTTCTAGCTTGGTGAAGTGTCTTTTTATACAACAGTAGGCTATTTTTCCAGATTAAGTAGGAATCCTCTAGGTGTGTAGAGCGCCATTTTCTCTCCAATTTTCTAACATTGTGCTTTAAAGTACGCAGCTCTGAATTAAACCATGGAGCCTGCCTCCTATGAATGATTACCTTCTTTTTCAAGGGGGCTGCATTGTCTAATGCACCACGCAATGATGAAGTAACACTATGAACAAGAGAATCAATTTGTGAAGGGGAAGAAACAAAATTATTGTTTTAAGTGATTTATATATTTGAGGATAGGTCTGGAGATATGCTGATCTTTGGAAAGAATAAGGGGATGTTTTTTTCTCTAGTGGAATTGCTCCATTGCTTAGCCTTCCTCCAACTCTTAGCAGTTATCTTCCAAATTCGGATCCAGTTTGTAGTTGGAACTTTGTCTGCTTACTGTTCCCTTTCTTAAACAGCAAGGAAGAAATTTCATCTATAAACCTTTGTCGCTGACAATAGCATATGATGGCCAACTCAGCACTGAGGGAGCCTGTGACAGCAGAGTTTACATCCCTTTTGACCACTAGATAATCAGAGTCCACCATAATATCGACCAACCTTTCTGGCCAATGTTCCTCAGACTTCCAAATAAACTTGGGATCCTCAAGCCAACTGTGGTTTGTAAGAAAATTAGAAACTTTCATTGCCCTTGATGCAGCGTCGGCTGCGTTGTCTTGGGGCTTGAAATTTCTCTTTAAACTGAGATCCTGTTTGCCACAAACAAATGAAAACGTGTTTCTTTGTTATTAATGTATTTCAAAACTGTCTGTCCAAAACATGGATTCATCCAACTGCATTTGAAGCTCTGCCTTTAGCATCACATCCACTCTAGCAGCTAAGACCCCAGCTGTAAGTTCCAATCATGGGATCGTCACAGATTTTAGAGGTGTGACTGTGGCCTTGCCCAATAGGAAAGCGACAAGGACATGGTCTCTGTTATCTTTCAGCCTCATGTACATTACAGTCCCATAGCCATCTTTATTGGCATCAGCAAAATGATGTAACTGGATGTTCATGAGGTCCCCAAAGTCCTTAGGCTTCACACATCTTTCCACTTTGAATGATGACAGCTACTGTTTCACAATATCCGTTGGCATGACATCATCCCATCCACAACTTCGCCTACAGAGCTCCTGTTGCAACATCTTGGCGGGCAAAGTGACTGGTGACAGAAACCCCAATGGATCATACACTGAGCTCATGGTGGACAACATGCCATGATTATAGACGAAGATCGTCTCTTTTATATCTTTTGCTCATTGATCGTCTGCCATGAACTGCAAAACTAACAAGTAACTTGACTGTTACTTATCCATTTTTCACCTCCTTTACAAAGAGCATTGAGTTCCTTTACCATTTTTATGGCGTCCTCTTCTGAAAACCATCTCATCAAACAGTCATAAACATAAAAGTTGCGCTTGACGGCATGAACAGCCTCGTCAGAAATAAATCACCTATGTTGTCATCAGCAGTTTTCCTTAGGGCATAGCTAGCGCAACTGAAGGACGAAATTGCCCCAAACAAGTGCACAGTCGTCCTGTAAACTGTAAGCTCTTTGCTGAAGTTTCCTTCTGGCCACCAGAGAAAGCGTAAAAGATCCCTGTTTTGTTCTGCAACCTTTACTTGATAGAACATTGCTTGTATGTCCTCCATAAATGCTAAAGGCTCCAGCCTAAATCGAGTGAGCACTCCTAGCAGGGAACTGGTGAGGTTGGGCACTTGTAATAGTTCACCGTTTAATAATATTCCTTGATATGTGGCCCCACAATCAAACACCATTCGTAGGGAACCTATTTTTGGATGATAAACACCATGATGAGGGATGTACCATACTTTTCCATTTCTTCTAAACTGATTATCAGGCAACAACTTGAATATTCCTAATGAAACTGTGAGTTACTCACAAACCTCCTCTTTAATCCAAGTATCCCCTGGCTGGCCACTGTAAAGCTATTTGTAGGATGACATCTGGTCTTTTAAATGGGAACTTCAGACAATACCTTTTATCCTTTAGTGTTGCAGAGGATTTCATGATTTCCATAAATGAGACATCTTCTCTTTCTGGGGTCTTTTCATTAAAGTCATGGTCTGTTTGCTCAGCAGGAGCTCCAGGTTAGACACGGAGATTTTATTCACCACAACAGAATGAAGCTCCATTACTGCTACTATTTCTATTCAAGGGGCCATTAATCACCCAGCCCAACACTGTTCTTATAGCGTAAGGGCCATCTTTACAGCTGTTGGCCACTTCCCAAGGTTCCAATAACTTGGGAGCGTTGATTCCTATCATCAGATCAACATTGGCTTTTAAGATGGGGATATTAACCTTTGACAAATGAGGCCACCTTTTTACATCTGCTGCAGTGACAATATCATCTAACGTGACTGGCATGCGCTTCTGGCAGAGGATAAAATCTGTTTCTGTCCAAACCAGGTACTTCGATGCCAGAGGAGGAGTGTGCCTAAACCACTTTTTCTTGTCCCATAGTTTTTAAAAGTAAGTTAGTCCTTTTTCCTGTGATGTTCAACATCTGCATGAGATGTTCTGAACAGAATGTAGCCATGCTACCCAGATCCAGAAATGCATACGTCTGACCTCTATTCCCTTGGAGGATTTAACTTGTACTGGAATGATGGGTACAATGAAGCGACCCTTTCCGGCCCCTGAATGCCCACATGTCTAGGGTAGAGTTGATGGTTTAACTCCTGCTAGTTCATTTGCAAGTTCTTGCTCAACATTTGTCTTTGGAACATGAAGCACAGTGGGATGTTTTTGATCACAGACTTCACAGGTCAAACGACATACAATCCTAGCTTATGTGCCCAGTACATAATCATCCAAAACAAATTCCTTTCTCCTTCAGTTAACAAATCTTTTCTTTGTGTTTCTTCCCTTTAAATGCTTGGAATTTTTCCAAAAGGTGAGCATGTGAACAGCAATAGCAAGAAAGGTGTTGTTTCTTTGAGCTGCTTGTTGTAGCTTTATCTTCACTGATGTTACTGTAGTAGCAAAACTACTCTTTTTCACTCTGATCTGTGACTGTAGCTTGAACTTGCTAACAGATCTCAAACCAGCTGTGTTTTGTTGTACATATGTATAAGTGTCCCCAAAATTGGGTCTGACAGGATCCTCACATGCTTCTCCAGAAATAAAACCACATCAGTAAAATGATCTCTATAGTTGTATGTCTCCATAATATCATGAGCAACAGTTCTCTATCGTTTCCTGAGTTTGTACGGCAGCTTGGAAATGACCATTTTCATTGGCTTGGCATTTCCAACTTCACATAACATGTGGGTAACATCCTCTGACTTTTTTGAGGGCAAAGCTAGAGCTTTATCTATATATGCAGTTGCTATCTTGTACTCGTTCCCAAAGTGTTCTTGAAGAAGACCCTTTGCTACAATGTAGCCTCGTTCAGGCGGCATGTGCTGGCAGCTGTGAATCAGTTCCTTGGGCTGTCCTCTAGTGAACTGTTCCAAATAGTACAAGCAGTCAGCTTAACTAGCTTTGTCCTCCACTCCTTGTTCAAATGCTTTGATAAAAGCTTTATATTGCAACCAACGTCCTTCAAAGAGAGGAATGTCTCATGCTGGCAGAGACAGTAAGCATTGTTTACTGTACAGAGTAGCTGTTATTTCATTTTGCTTATGCATAATAGTGCCAAAATCTCCATGAAGAATCTGACTTTCTGTTGTCTACCACTTTGATTTTTCCAAGCAGTTGTAGCATGCTGCTTTGCCACTTAAATCTTAATTTCCAGCTGTTTAGGTCGCACATCCAATGCTTGCTGTTTTTTTTTACTTGCTGCAGGCTCACAATCCTTTGCCATAATAAGTGTTTAACTGCACGATGGTGATGTTGGTAGCGTTGTTTCCTTGCAGCAAGAAGGTCCTGGTTTCGACTCGTGGCCGGGGGTCTTTCTGCATGGAATTTGCATGTTCTCCCCGTGCATGCGCGGGTTCTGTCCAGGTACTCCGGCCCTTCCCAGTCCAAAAATATCACTGTTAGGTTAATTTGTTTCTCTAAAATTGCCCTTAGGTGTGAATGAGTGTGTGGTTGTTTGTCCTGTGTGTGTCTGTGTTGCCCTGGACTGGTGACGTGTCCAGGGTGGACCCTGCCTTCCACCCATAGGCTGCTGGAGATAGGCACCAGCTCCCCCGCGACCCACTGTGGAATAAGTGGTAGAAAATGACTGACTTCCTGAATATTGAGATATACATTTTTCAAAAATAAAGCCTGGTAAATATGGCCAGTATTAATCATTATATCAATACTTTCTTTTTAAGTAAACTGTCATTTAAGGATGATTTCTGTCCTGATTCAGAGTTCAGTTTATGAAATGTCACTGTTTTAATGTATATTTAATGTGGGATTTCTAAATTAAAGCCTCATAAACATGACAAAATTACCTAAATCAGCATTTTTTTAAAGTAAGTATTCATATATGGTTCAGAATTTCACAATAATATCCCTAGATGAGGACATTAATTATGAGTCACTATATTGATATTATTCACCCAGTCATTCTACCGCTTCTTTCATAGTGGGTCGCAGGGGAGCTGGTGCCCATCTCCAGCAGTCTACAGCCAAGAGCCGGAGTACACCCTGGACAGGTTGCAAATCCATCGCAGGGCAACACACAAACAACCATGCACACACTCATTCACACCTAAGTGCAATGTAGAGAGACTAATTAGCCTAACAGTCATGTTTTTGGACTGTGGGAGAAGGCCAAAGTACCCGGAGAGAACCCAGGCATGCACAGGGAGAACATGCCAACTCCATGCAGAAAGTCGAACCCAGGATCTTCTTGCTGCAAGGCAACAGTGCTACCAGCTGCGCCGCCATTAATAATAGTCTTTAAAGAAAATTGTCTGTATTCATTCAATACAGGCAATTTGTTTTGTCTGTATTGAAAAACAAATAGTCTGTATTGAATGTTTTAGATGCTTATGTACCGTAAAAGAAAATTGTAGCTTTGAAAAATTAACCTACATTATCTCTGTCACTTTGTTCATATCTGATGTGGAAATTAAAAATTACACCTCTGGAATATTCTAATATGACCTATATTTACACTATATTGTCATAGTGGATTTAACAAATTTGACCCACATGCAGAAAGCAATTCAGCAGACTGAGTTTTACGGTTAGAAGTTTTATTTTCAATGACAAGGCAAGAACTTGGAACTGGAACCGGAGCATGAACTGTAAAAATAAAGCAGAAAGGTAAGCAGGGAATAACTCGGGATAGATTACGATAAGTAATGATTCAGTCTTACTGGGGAGAAGGAGATGATCCGCCAGAGGGAGAGGTGGAGAATAAACCCAGTGGACTGTTTTACCCGTGGGAACGGAGATGTTGAGTTCAGGTCTGCCAGGAAGTTAGAATGTCCAGAGTTTACTGTGGTAGAAGCTTGTGTGGGTGGGAGGGTGGACAGGGTTCGCTGAGGAGGATCCCAGGTATAGAAGAAGCTGCCAGCCGGTGAGATCCACAGGAGCAAACGGAGGTTTGAGTTTTTGTTCATGTGGTTGAACGACTTCTTCTCAGAAGACAATAATCCAAGACGTTCAAAGCTGACGGCGAGGTCAGGTTCAGGTACACCTGTAAGGTAGAACATGCAGGATTTAGCAAAGGTAAAACAAGGACTAGGCAAGAGTAATGTGGCTGGAGTAATACCACTGGCAGCCTCCTCCTTAAATCCTCCTCTGGAGGTGATCGGGGTGATGGAAAACACCTGTCGGACACCTCCACGTTCAGACGCCATCTAGAGGCTAAACACAGGAAGCAGCACACAAAAAAACAGACATGGCAAGGATCCTGACATATATTCAACAGCTTAAAAGATAAATGTCTGCCAGAGGCCGATTCCTGTTACGGTTAGGAGTTGACCACCTATGTCACAAAAAAATTACATATCTGCTGTTAAAATCTGAAGCCATATTTCATATTGCAATATTTTATTCAGAGATGTAACACCTGTTGGGTACGCAGATTTGCAAACGTGAGTTCCAGTTGTACTTTATTGTATAGTATAGATTCCTTGTTTCTGTGGGCTTACTCTGACTGATGCAAGTCCTATGTTGACATTTACTTTACCAGGGGACCAGGGATCTTTAAATAAAATTATAAATAAACATCCTAATGATGCTTTAATTTAGAAATCCCACATGGAATATAAATAAAGTATCAAAGTATCACTGTAGATGTTTAAAGGTGCTAATTTAACGTTGAAGTTCTTAAAATATGTTTCCTCTGGTTAGATTGTGAAAACAGTCCGTCATTGGGTCATGCTTTTATTTTGAAAGCGGGTTCGTAAACGTGGATGCCTTTTAGTACTCCGGCAAACTGGAGAAGGGGGGCTACACTTTCTGTGAAACAAAATTAACTTTTAGAGAATGTAGTTGTGTAAATCTGAAATATCTAATCGGTTTATTAAGACATCGCTTAGTTGCAAAAGTCCTCGACGTTTTCGGAGATATATTCTCCCGCTGCACCAACAGCTGCCTTGCTTTGCCAGCTGTCAGCTGACCGGTGTTATGGAAATTCTTTTATTTAGTGCTCCAAAGTATTCCAAAGTGCTGTGAACTTTCATTAACCTCTCTCCTCTGACCTCGTGTTTTTATTAGTGTTCTGCTTCTTAGAGCAGATGGCCTCTCTAGCCATTTCCTGAAGGGTTATGGTTAACACTTCCTAAGGGAGGGCAGATGGGGTCCTCATTAATGATTGTCTTACCTCTGTCCTGGGGAGGTTTAGGGGCCATAAAGTTAAACTCTTTGAAGCTGAGGTAACACCCTCATTCTGCTATAAATACTGTCTGTAAACTGTGATCTGGGCTCTGTTTCACTGACACGTCAGTGGCAGGGTCTTCAAACGCAGAAATGCCTTTGAATAAAACTTATAAAGACAAAGTCCGGATTTTCTCTTATTGTGAGTTAATTTCTCTCCCACTTTGATAAGAAAAATTCTATTATACCGTCCAGAAGAGAGATGCTGCCTGCTTAGTAAGACAAAGTGATCAGACACAAAGATTGGTGTGTAAACACCATACCAGCTGGGGGGGTGGAACAAAATAAGCATTATTTCCACACAGCCAGGCAACGCCCTGGAACCAATAAGTGCCGTTGCTTATTCCAGAGATGTTCACTGGGGCACCTTCTCCACTAACCGCTGTCTGCTGACAATTTGTGGTGTTTCCTGTTAAAATGGTGCCCCTGCTTTATTCATAACACATGGTGTGATTAAAGTTTTTGGGGTCCTGGGTAGGACGTACCGTAAACTGCACCGATTGGTTATATTTGGTAATATTGAAATCTATCCAAAACATTGTATCACAAGTTCCATTTTTTAAACCAGGTGCATATGGATCCTCATCATTTACTGTAATGCCCTGGTGTTGGTATCCTATTCCACTAAATGAGGCTGCACATTTTGCTTGAGATTCATTCATTGGCTTAGCATATATTGTAGGACCCCAAGAATGTGTAGGCATGCATGAACAAACATAACAATCAGTTTTATTTTTAGACTTTACTGTCTCATACACATAACGATACCAATAGTTCTGCAGGAATGGATGTCCTCTGTCTCCCTCTCCCAGGGCCTGAGATGCGATCCGTCGGGTGTCCATCTTTTCCGGTGAGGTGCTGCGTCCTGTGGGCCGCGCTGTAAGCAGAAAAAGAGTCCTATTGCAAGTGCAAGGCTCAGCCCTATAAGGCCTGTCCACATCTTACAGGGAGCCATACTAAGTGAGAGCAGGTTAGTTGGTTTCTTCACTGGGTTTGAGATGCTGGGCCCTATGGGTCACCAACCCCTTTGTAACCGGACTTCTCCCTGCTACTCCGTCGGTTGAATTGGCTCCTGTAGAGGCAGGACTGGCTTGCAGTGGCTCTTATGAATCCAGGATGGTCTCTGTGCGATCTTTAATGCTGTAGGCGTGGTCAGGAGAACTTGGTAGGGTCCTTCCCAGCGAGGGGTGCTCCAGTCCTTCCTTGGGAGCGTTTTGATCAGGACCAGATCTCCAGGTCTCAGGTTGTTCTGTGGAGTAGGAGTGTCGAGGCATAAAGCTCTGCTTGTGAACTAATAAAAGTTGTAATTATTGTTTGTACATTACAAGATGAATTTTGTGAGGATAGTTCACTCATGAGTAAAACCATGCAAGCGCCGCTGTCTGGAGAGGAGTTGCCAATTGGGAAAATTATGGCTTTGTTAATTGGATGGAAATCTTGTAATGATGCTGGACTTTGCCCGGTAACCTGATCACGGACAGGTTCCGCACCCAGTAAGCGATGAAGTTGTTATTGCAAACTGTTCACGTCAACCACTTTGGAAAGTTTCCAGATGTTGGCTGAATGAGGAAAAAGAGACAAAACAGTGTGTGGATGCCAAGGATGTATTACGTCAAATGACCACACACACATGCTTTTAACTCTATAAAAAGGCTGCTTCACAAGAACACTTTGGGAGCACTTTGTAAACACCAAGGAAAGGGGATGAAAAAAAATGATTGTGCGACTTTTTTTAAGAAAAAGGTCCCCTCGTGGGAGCTGGGGGGGGAGAAAATTTCTGCTGAGTCTGTTTTACTATTTTACTCACTGATAAAAGCCGCCCGCCCTAAAGGACGGTTTTTTCTGACAGATACTGGGCAAATGTTTCTTTTTTGTAACATTTTTTTCATCCCTTCAGCTAGTGAGTTTTTTCTTTTTTTTTGCTTTTTCAATGTCATTTATTTCTGTGGTAAGGGAAAAGGGGTTTTCCCTGACTTTTCAAAAGGGGGGAGGGCCCGTTTGTGATTAGGTGTTATCCTCATCCATAGCTATACTAAAGAAAGGCAGTCTGGCCAGGACCTCCCTGTTTCTTCCACTGTTTTCCTTAATCTAGTTTTTATGGTTCCATTTGTTCTCTCCACCAGGCCTGCGCTCTGGGGGCGGTAGGAACGGTGTTTTTTTAGCTGAAAACCCAAGGCCGTGGAACATAGATTTATTGTGCTGTTAACAAAGTGCGTTCCATTGTCTGATCTGATAATACGAGGAATGCCGTATGTGGGGAAGAAATGTGTTACTAAGTTTTTTGCCACTGTTAATGCATCACAGTGTTTGGCCGGGTATATCTCTACCCACCTGGAATAGGCATCTATGATTACTAAACAGTATTTCTTCCCTTGTGACCGTGATAGTTCAATAAAATCCATATGTATGGTATGGAACGGATGTTCTGCTGGTGGGAATTGACCTCTTTTGGGCCTCATGTTTCTCTCTGGGTTGTGTTTACAACAAATAATGCAGGCTCTGCAAAAGTTTTTTTGCGTAGTCTGAAAAATTTGTATTATAGAATTGTTGGTTTACTATTAGTTCCATACCTCTCCGTGAGACAGGGGTTTTCCCATGGGTCACTATAGCCGCTGTTTTGTATACATTTTTTGGTAGTATTGGTTTATTTTTTAAATGGTAGATGTCCTTTGTATTTACAGCTCCTCTTGTTGTGAGTCTTTTAACACGTCTGTGTCTATAAATAGTAAGTCTGACATGTTTAATGTGAGGGGTCTGCAAAATCTTTTCCTCTGGTTTCCATTGTGTCATCATTTTGATGTGCTTTGCATTTACACAGTGCTATCTGTGATGGCGACTGTATTGCTGATAGAAGTATTTTTAACAGAGCAAAGTGCTGTCCCTGCTGATGTTTTAAAACCTCTGTTTTTCCATATTCTAGCGTGATGATGAACTGCACTGAAAACATACTGACTATCGCTAAATATAGTCAAAGCTTTCCCTTCATATAATTCACACGCTCTTACTACTGCATAAAGTCCTGCTGTTTGCCCTGAGCATGTATGGGGGAGTGATTTGGCCTCAAGGACTTTTTCAACAGTAGTTACTGCATAACCTACTTTATTTTTTCCAAATTCATTTTTTGATGCTGATCCATCCACAAACACAACAATAGATTCTTGCAGGGGTGTCTGCAAAATATCTTTTCGTGGTTTTGTTTCTTCCTCTACTGCTGTTTTGCATGAATGTGGCTCACCATCTTCAGGTGTTGGAATCAGCATGCTCGGGTTTAAAGGTCCGCATCTTTGTAAAGTTATGTTTGGTTGTGAGAGTAACAGTGAGGCCAATGTAATGTGCCTTGCATGCGTCAGAAAAGGAAGTGAGGTTTGCAACAGCACTAGTGACACAGAGTGTGGAACTTTCAGGGTCAGAGGATGACATAACAGAAATTCAGCTGTGAGTTTCACAGCTTCAGCTGCTGCTGAACAGGCCTGCAGGCAGGCAGGAAATCTTGCGGCCACTGGATCTAATTTCTTAGAATAAAATGCTGGTGGCCTGTCTTTTGTCCCAAATGGCTGTGTTAGGACGGCTTTCATGTACCCTTGGCATGCATCAACGCAAAGTGTAAATGGTTGGTTATAGTTTGGTAAAGCCAAGGTTACTGTTGTTTGTAACAGCTGTTTTAAGTTTATGAATGCTTCGTCACCCTCAGGTGTCCAGGTAATGTTGTCTCTCAGTGCCATGTCTTTTCCATATATCATTGACTGTAAGGGTTCCACTGTAGCTGCATTATCTGGTAACCATTCTCTGCAGAAATTGCATAACCCAAAGAAGGACATCATTTGCTGTTTTGTTTTTGGTTTGGGGGCCTCCTGTTTTACTTGTTTCCTGCTGTCTAGTAGGTTTCTACCATGTTGAGACAGGAAGTGTCCTAAATACACCACTTCTGTTTTACAGAACTGGAGTTTACTTTTGGAGGCCTTATGTCCGGTTTTATACAGATGTTTTAGCATTATTATAGTTGTTTCTTCACAATGTTCTCTGGTGTCAGAAGCTATCAAAATGTCATCCACGTATAGCAGGACCTGACTGTGTTTTGGTATTGGGCATGTGCTCATTGAGTATCTGAGAGCTTGGGTATATACATGGGGGCTTTCACTGAATCCCTGGGGGAGCCTTGTGTATGTATACTTTTTCCCCTTTTACAGAAACCCAAAAAGGTGTTGAGAGTCTTTATGAAGGGGCACTGTGAAGAAGGCATTACTCAAATCCACCACTGAAAAGTACTGTTTTTCAGAAGTTTGTGAGTGTAGTAGGGTGTGAGGATTTGGAACATCTGGAGCTGCATTTTCCACTATTTCATTTATGGGTCTTAAATCCTGTACCATTCTCCATTTTCCTGTATGTGCTTTCTGTACAGGAAATATGGGGGTGTTGCATGTTGCTTCAGGTGCCTCTCTCAAAATGCCTGATTTCAGCATGTCCTGTATTACTGGCTTAATTCCTTCTTCAGCTTCTGGCTTTAATGGGTATTGACGGACCAGTGGACGTCTGTCTGATTTAACTTTCACTTTGTAGGGTGGGAAGCCTTTTATGAGTCCCACGTCTGTGGATGATTTTGACCATAGGTCAGGAAGGATTGCCTCCAGAGTAGGGTTCTTATTGTTTTCCTCTTTCTGAGTCAAGTACTGTTCCTGTCATTCTAGTTCATCCAAGTGGGTTTTTTGTTCTATTTTAGCTCTCCAACCTAAAGTAAGTTTTAATATCCCTGGAATCTTCTTTCCAGTCCAAAGTAGCTGTCTGGATGTATGTTCCGCGTTGGGCTTGCGCTACAAAATGTCCTAAGTCTTTCCATTGTGCTTGTGGGAACTTGGTTAGTGACAGGTGGGGAGTTTGGCCTCTAAACATTTGTAACAGTTTTTTCTGATAGTATTACAGATGCTGCAGACATTCCTGTGACTGGGTTCACATACAAATGCTGTATTGTGATTGGTTGGGGTTTCTCTTTATGAAAGCAGTCATCATATTTTTTGTCTGGCCCAGGAGAGTGTTTGTATCTCATGGTTATGTGTAGGTCTCCTTCGGGCATGTGTTGTGCTTGGGGGAACGTCTGTTTTTCACTAGTTTTCCTCAGTAACTCCCTGGCTGTGGGAGTGGATCCTAAATCATAGGACCAATAATAATGTGGTTCTGATGCTCCCCACACTACCAGTGCGTTTTCTTTTACAACAGCTTTCATCCCTTTGCTATTAGAAAGTATGCTGATGTTTAGTTTCTGCATGAGGTCTCTCCATAAAAGGTTTACTGGACATTTCTCACTTATGACAGGAGCCTGGCATGTTAGGCTTGACTCTGGCTCCTGTATGGTAACAGGCAGGGTCAGATTGTGTACTTCTGATGTTCTTGCTGCTGACCTCACATGCACAACATGGGTTGAATATTTTGTCTTTGGTGGTGCTACTGTTAGGACTGTTCTACATGTGCCTGTATCACACAGGCAGTTGTATTGTCTTCCATTTATTATTACATTTCTGTATGGTAGGTCTAGGGCATGACCTACTGCTATTAGTTCTAATGCCGCCTGTATATCCACCACCTCTGTGTGGAGGGCAGTGAGTAGGCGAGGCAGGCGGGCTGGACTGTGGTTGTCAGTTCTGGGAGGAGTTGGGGTTATCTACCCTCTTACCACTCCTACATTCTCTAGCAAAGTGCCCTTGTTTTCCACACCTCCGACAAGCGTCACTTTGTTCTTGGGGGGGTGGGGTTTGGGGCCCTACATTCTCTGGCATAATGTCCCAGTTTCCCGCACCGTGATCATGCATTGCCCCGGTTTTGGTGTCCTGTAAAATTACCAGCCACTCTGCTCCATCTTTGTCCGAAAAGCTGCATATAGCACTGCAGCATCTCGGTGCCATTAAGGCGGAAACTATTTTGGAGGCCTTCAATTGCTGCTGTGAATAGCTCAGGACCCTCCGCTAAAGGTGGAATCCCTTTTAGTGCAGCAGATCTATCCTCTGCTGTCCATGGCCTATAGACCAAAAGGGTGCGTTGGGGATTATCACCAGTTGGGTTTGGATTTGCGACTTCTATCATGGGGCACAATTTAAGGTCACCCTCATTGTCTAAATTTTGACTGTAATATGACTGACTTGCAGGTTTTTTAAATCAGGATAGGCCATTAATAATTTCCCTGTTTTTCCTTATCTTGTTTTTTTTTTCTGGTTATTACTTGTGGTTTTTGTTGTTCCCCGCTGGGGCCTGGCGGCTGCACTACTTCTAAAGGTTCGGGAGCATTCGGTTGTGGTTGCGGTGGAGCTGTAGAATTTGGTGGTCTGTAAGGTGTGACTGTCTCTTCATCAGGGCCTACTAAGGCTGCTGCTACGAGTTTTTCCTTTCTTTTCTTCCCTTTTTCTTCTATGTTTAGATCCCTCAACTTACTTTGCTCTAACCATTTATTGGAAAGTTTATACTCCATCTTTCTCTTTTCTCTTTTAGCTGGGTCTTTTGTTTGCAGGATTTCAAGTTTAAGATCTCCTTGTAATTTCAGGATTTAAGTTGTAATTAAGTTGCCTGAAAAACCGTATTTTTTGTGCCATTGTTTACATATTTCTCCGGCCCCCTTAACATAATTTTCCATAAACTTTACATCTCCTTCTAAGTTATTTGTCTTACTTTGTTTTTTCCCAATTTCTTTTTATTTTGGTGCTGTATATGTGTGTCCTGGTTAGAAGTTCACTAGTATGAGGTCTCGAAGAGGACACTAACACGGCCTTCTACTGTGCGCTAATCGCACAGCGGTGTTAGTTTTCAGTGATGAAACCCGTCCTTGATCTTGTTGACCACTAGTAGGTCTTTCAAACCAGGCAAAACTAAAAAACACAGGACTAGTAGAGTTAGGCTATTACTCTTCTCTTTCAAAATCTTAGTCCTCCAATACACAAAAGAGTTTTAACCTTTGATGTATAATATCCTATTTATCCTATTCCCAGTTGTTTACGCCCAACTAAGGCTAGTATTCTGAGCCAGGGTGGAATGAGTGATCAAGTCAAACCACAGTCAATCAAACAGAAGTGAGACAGAGACTTTCTACTCGCTGCAAGGGTAACTGACACCAGCTGCAGTGTTAACCTACAAAGGTGTCGTCTCTCGACAGAGTTTATTATACAGAAGACTGAACAAACATTCAAGGTTACAAAAAGGGAGTGTGTATGAAATTTAGAGATTCTGTATATATATATATATATATATATATACAAACATTCAACCTAACAACTTTATTAAATGGAGATCAGTTTAATGGCATCCACATTAATTGATTGACGAAGAAGTTTATTTTTCAAAGACTTCGGTCCAAAGACAACAACTTCTGTTTTGTTTAAATTTAGAAGCAGAAAATTTAAAGTTAATTAGGTTTTTATGTCTTCAAGACATGCCTGTAGTCTGTCTAACTGGTTGGATTCATCAGGATTCCTACATAAATAAAGCTGGGTATCATCAGCATAACAGTGTAAATATATCCCATGCTGCCTAATAATTTTAACTATTTAACAAGTCCCTTGATATGTGTGAGGTTCCCTCCTTAGTGTTGAAGCATATGAAGGACATCATAGGCCCCCTGCTGAACCAGCTGCAGTTTGCTTACAAACAGGTCAGCAGACACCAGAATCATTTTTGTAGATTTCAGCTCAGCCTTCAACACCATCAACCCAGTCATCCTCCACCACAGGCTCACCCAGCTCAATGTCCCAGCGCCCACCTGTCAGTGGATCAGCAGCAGGTGAGGTAGGGAAATATCTTCTCCCGCTCAAGAATCATCAGTACCAGTGCCCCCCAAGGGTGTGTTCTCTTCCCACTCAAGAAGTGGAAAAACATAGATCAGGCTTTACCAACAATGCTGTCTTACTTACTGAGGATGAAGTAATCATGTTTGGGAAGATCATCATCATCTTTATTCATCATTGCAATTGTACATTACAACGAAATTTGTTCTGCATTTACCCCATTTACCCCATTCCTTAGGGAGCACTGGGCTGCCAATGTGCAGTGCCCGGGGAGCATTCTGGTGCTAAGAGCCTTGCTCAGGGACCCAGAGTGGCAGTCTGTGTTTCGAACCAGGAAGCTCGCGGACTCTTCAGGTCACAAACCCCCTGCTCTCTAACCACTAGGCCACCCCTTCCCCAATTATTTTATTTTTAATAGAATCAATTTTATTTAAAAAGAATCCCATAAAATCATTACTGCTGAGAACTAAGGTAATGGATGGCTCAACAGAGCTATGAGCTATGATAAGTTTGGCAACTGTACTAAAAAGAAACCTAGAATTATCCTAATTCTTCTCTATTAATGATAAAAAATGCACTGTTCCGGCTTGGCGAAGCGGCTTTTTTTTTTTTTTTTTTTTTTTTTTACAACAGTAGACTATTTCTCCAGATTAAGTAAGACTGCTTTAGATGTGTAGAGAGCCATTTTCTCTCCAATTTCCTAACATTGTGTAATAAAATACACAGCTCTGAATTAAAGAAGGCAGCCAGCCTCCCATGAAAAAGTATCTTCTTTTTCAAGGGAGCTACAATGTCTAATTCACCTGGCAATGAGAAGTTTAGCGATACTGAGGACGTTTACAAGTTGTTACAGCATTGTCTATTAACGATCTACTATAATGAAATTTTCTTTCAAGTGTCCAGTACTCAGTTAAATTAAAATCAAAGGTTATTAAAAATGGTCAGACAGGACAGGGTCGAGGAAATACTGTTATACCTTCACACTCAATGCCATATGTCAGCACAAGGTCCAGAGTGTAAAGACAAAAGTGGGTAGGTCTTGTCGAGGTAGGAAAAATTCACTGGACATCTGTAAATTCTTCCATTACTCCTCACCTCTCATCAATTCTTTTATTTGGCACCCCAAAGGACAATCCTCAGTCAGAGATTAGTTTTACCTTTCCACAAGTTTATTAAAACCAATCTGAATTCAGAAAGTGAGACATCACACTTACACTGCTACGTGGAAACGTCTGTGTGTTGTCTGACTGGGGCTCCGTTCCATTGCGTTTTATACCCCTCCGTTGCTGTGCTGCAACTTTTTTCAGTTACATACACAATCATTCTATCTGTGGATGTCTCCCCAGCAACAGCATGAAAGAAACAGACATACATTTCATCATTTAATTAAAGAATTGTTTTGCACACATCTTCTAGAGGTTTCTGGGTGGAATAGTTATCAGACGTTTCGGTCAGCACAGAGAGGAGTGGCACACCGCCCCACAAACACTCCTGGCTCCTCATGGTACAGACAGAAAACACCTGCAAGCCTTAACCTTTAATAATGCACACTCATTATTTTATGATACTAGAAGCTAATGTTAAAGTTTTTTTCTAACTATCAAAGCATAACTAAAACTCCTAATTAAAATCAATCTATAAGCAGCAGAGTCCCAAATATATCTTAGTCTTAGCTACTAATAGTAATGCATTTATATTTCCAAAGTCTGCAGATGTTTTGAGTAATGCAATCAAGTCTAAGATAATATTAAAAGCTACATTTAGGCTATCACTTACAGTATCAACATGAATATAAAAAATCCCCCAACTATAATGGCCTTATCAGTATTTAACGCTAAATCAGATAAGATGTCAGAACTGATCTAAAAATTGAGAATAAAGGCCTGGTCGACGATACAAAACAATAAACAGAAGTGGTTTTGGTGCTTTGCAGTTTGGATGAAGAAAACTAGGGGTTAAATATTCAGAAGAATTGTAGCTATTAATTGGCCTAGGACTAATCAATAAATCAGAATTAAAGATGGTGGCTCCTCCTCCTCGAGTATTTCGAGGAATGTAAAAATGTGAGTAATTGAGTAATTTAATCCTCTTGCTGCAGCCAGGTTTCTGTTAGACCAAATAAATCAATCTGATTGTCACAAATCAAGTCATTAACAAAGTCTTTAAAGAGAAGTATCTTATGTACATCTCGATACAAGTCCTATTGAGAAAGTTTGTTTTATCAAAATAATAATTCATTCTCTGTTTTTCATAATGGCCAACAAAAGACATTTAAGCAATTCGAATCCTAACATTACATCATTATCCATACATACATTTTCTTTTCAGGGTACAGGTGGCCACAAAGATCATTTTTGTCACAAGTATGCATTTGAAAAGCCCCTTTAGTGCTTTGAAAATTAAAGTAAGGCGGATAATAAATTAATTATTTATGTATTGTTTTAGTGTTTTTAGGTAAAGAGGCACAATGATTATTGCTCTTTAAATCATAGATGGAACCGAACCGACTCAATGAAAATAAAACTCTTACTGTGGGTAAATCTGATTTTAAAGTTAATGAGTTATTTTTGCGTTAATGTGTTCTTTATCTGGTAACCTCATATAGTTGCGTTTCTGTCAGAAATCTGGAAGTGTTTCTTCTTAGGTGATTTCGAAAAATGAATTCAGTGACTTGCATCCAAGTGAAGAGGGGCCAAGATCAATGTTGCATTAATGGCGACCACAGAAAAAGGCTAAAGGAAACTCTCCAGATAAAGTTGAACATTAACAGTTTTCCACAGGTCTTTCACATCTCTAGAATCTAAATGACAATTTTATTTGGTTTGTGTTGGAATGTTAGCCTCAGGTCAAATCTTATGCCTTAGGGTTAGGGTTAGGATAAGTTAGACATCTGACATGAACCATAAATCTGTCTGCAACAAAAGACTTGTGTATTTTAAATAAAAGAAAATACAAACACAGATTCCAACAGAGTTTAGTTTTCAAACCAATAAATTGTCTGTTTGTCGTTCTTTAAATCCATCATTAAGACAGAGAAGCTGAAAGGACAAAAAAAATATGCTACTTTTTGGCACATAAAAAATAAACAGTTTCTGGTTGGACTGGCTTCAAGACTACAGTAGTTTACCATCAGTAAATCTGATAGATTTCCCTGTGTATGAATACAAACTAACATCCTGAAACATGTTCCCAGGACCTCAGTAAGCAGACAATTGAAGCAGCAAAAGATAAGTCAATGGCGGCCCTGAAGGTCTTACCAGAAGTTCTGAGATCCCTGAAGGTTGATGCACTGAAAACCAAAGTCCATCCAGAAGGTGGAGAGTTTACAGCCTCTGACTTCACCTGAGTGTTGACTGTTCCTGCCGACTTGAATGATTTAGCTGAAGAGTTCATGGTAGAAGCTGCTATTCAGGTAACATGTTTTTAAAGAGGACAGCAGCTCTGAGATGTTCAGAAGATTCAGACTTTTCATTTCTCTTCCAGGCTGGTCTTGTAACAGAAGACACTAAAGACAAACTGCTGTTGGCTTTGGAACCAGAAGCAGCTTTGACCTGGTGTTTGAAGCTTCGATTTGATGGTTTCTTCACACAGAACCACAGCAGAGACTCACAGGATCCATCTCCAGGACCAACAGGTGCTGGTACCAGCTGTAATGGTACTGTGTGGATCTATAAAGTCTGTCATACAAACATTCACCATCTAACAAGTCCTGGTCTGTATTATAGGACAAGTTCAACATATCAATGGATTCTTTAGGTGATCCGTTTAACTAATCCTGTCGATACAGAAAACTCATGTAAATGTTGAAGTTTTTGTTACATTTTTGTTCTTAAATGTTTCAAACATTTGAATCATTCAAAGATAACCTGAGTAAATACAAATAATGATTTAATTTCTTACTAAAATAATATAAATAATGCTCTCCAGACCAATATGACTCTAAGTAAAGAAGTAATTTCCTCCTAAACCCAATAACTGGTTGTTCCAACCGTGATGCAAACACCTTTTTATCTGGGAATAAACCTTTTAAATCACTGAGGAGGAATTTTGGCCCAGAATCATTTTAATTCAGCCACGTTGGAGTGTTTTCCAGCATGAGTTGATGTTAGAGGTTCTGTCACGGCATCTTCAACAGATTCCAGTCCAGACTTTGACTAGACCACTCTTTTTAAACCATTCAGAGGAAGACTTGCTGGTTTGCTTCAGGTTCTCTTGAGTCCATCAAAGACTTTCCCAGAAATCCTTGGACCAACAAGACGGGCCTTTGTGTTCTTTGGGTCAGCAGTGGTTCTGACCCTGAAACTCTCCCATGGAGGCCATTTTGGTCCAGTCTCTCTTTAGTATTATTGAATCATGAACTCTAACCTTAACTGCAGAGCTTTAGATTTTTATTCTGGGTTCTTCTGTGACCTCCTGGATGAGTCGTCGATGCTCTCTTGGAGCTCTCTTGGTAGGACGGCCACTCCTGAGAAGGTTCTCCACTGTTCCATGTTTTCTCCATGTGTGGATAATGTCTCTCTCTCTGTTCACTGAGGTCCTAACTCCTTAGAAATGGCTTCGTAACCCTTCATAGACCGATGTCAGTGACTTTGCTCCTCATCTGTTCTTGTAGTTCTTTAGATCATAGATGGTGTCTTGGTCTCTTGGGTCTTTTAGCCTACTTCATGTTGTCAGACAGGTTCTGTTTACCTGATTTCTTGATTCTAAAGGTCTGACAGCAATCAGACCTGGGTTTGGACACTGAATCAAACAGTGTGGCTGAACGTTTAGTTTGGATTTGGTCTGAAACATGACGACCAACAGAAGTTAGTAAACTGATGATTCGCTGATATTACAAACAGGGAACTTGATGAGAAAACCCCGAGCTGAGAGAAGCAGGCAGCAGCAGTGGCTTGTTGTTGAGAGTAGAGGTGGTGAGTTCATGTCTGAAGGAGCAATGCAGCTCAGATAGAAACTGACTCACAGGCGTTCTCTCATTTATAACATGGATCCGGTTATCAGGTTGTTAAAGGACACTTCTTAAAGGACAGTTCTTAAGCCAATTTTGGTAGTTTCTGCAATCTCCTTAGATGCTTTCTCTGCTTGATGCATGCCAATGATTTGACCCTTCTGAAACAGACTGACATCTTTTCTACGACCACAGGATGTGTCTTTGGACATGGTTGTTTAAGAAACGAGAAGCAACTCATTGCACCAGTTGGGGTTAAATAACTTGTTGCCAGCAGTATTTGGGGAAGGCAGGGAGAGTAAAGTTTAGATTAGCTTGTTGATACCCTTAGAGTTACTACTAATATTAACAATATTGATGATGATAGTGATCTCTAATCCCAGATACTTATCAATAAATGTAACAAACTGATAGAAACACGAGACTTCAAATTCTTAATATTAGAATTAACAATGAGGTTCTGACAATGATCCAGACTGAAGATCTTTTCTGTAAATGAGGGTAAAATGTGTCAACATGTAGTTTTAGTTCCTGATTTTTGGTTCTGCAGATGAAATATTTTGATTTGAAGTTCTGTGGTTTATAATTTAGAGTTAACTCTGTGGCAAATCAGTGAATTCTTGTTTAAATAACTGATAATGAGTATAGATAATGTAGAAGCAATTTTTTTTTTTGAAGTGTGTTCTTGACCTGAGAGAGCATGTTCCTGGAAAGACACCCATGTTGAACCTTGTTTGGCGTAAAATGGGAAACTGCTGTCCAATCCAGCCTTGGAATGGGAGGAATGATATGAGTAATGGGATTGTTATTTTACAACTGTCACGCAGGTCGGGTTTGATATCCTGCAGATGTCATCCTATTCCTGTATTCCCGTAACCACTGCTAAAAGTCCAGTGTCGTGTGTGCCAGAACATGTATGTAAATGGAACTGGTACATTGGATTGCTCAAGAGTTTCACATACACACCAATTTTATGAATCTCAATAAAAAAAACCTGTAAGAGCTGAAGGAAAGGAGTATTTGGGAATTTTGAAGCAGACGTTTTGGTGCACTGTGAGCAAGTAAAGTTCCCCTGTGAGACTGGGAGGAGGGAGAACTCTGAGTTTTATGTTTCATTATTTTAACCTAGAAGTATTGGTGCTCTCTCCACAATAACTGATGGTATTGGATAAAGCAAAATTACCTTTTGGAACTTCAGGCACCATTGTTATTGGACTGATCCAGAACATCGATGAGTCTGCATACAGACAGGAGGTAGATTGGCTGGTACACTGGTGTGGTCAGACCACAGCAGAACCACTGTTCCTGAGTTTCTCAGGCAACTCAGGAAGTACAACCTTTCCCAGGAGCTGCTGGTCATCTTCTACACTGCCATAATTAAGTCTGTCCTGTCTTCCACCATCTCAGTGTGATTTGGCTCATCAACAAAACAGGACAGGTCAAGACTGCAACAAACAATCAGGTCGTCTACAGAGAGGATCATCAGGGCTGACCCTCCCTCCGTCCAGGACTTATACAGGTCTAGCATCTAGGAAAAAGCTGCTAAAATCTCTGCAGACCCAACACACCCTGCAAACAAACTTTTACCGTAAAGTCTGCGCTACTGAGCACTGTCTGCAAAAACCAGCAGCCACAGAGACAGTTTCAGGCTGTTGCTCTGATGAACACTTGATTTTCATATTTCCAGAATCACCACCATGCATACTTGGACTGGTTTCACATTATGTGTTATATTAAAAAAAAAATCTTCACTGAGAGTGTACTGAAGTCAAATTCCTTGTTTGCTGTGTGCACAAAATGGCAATAAAGCTGATTCTGATTCTTCTGCTGGGTCTATGTCTGAGTCTTCCTCAAATACTTTATTGAGAATCCTCTCATACTCTGTCATAGAGCATAAAATGTGCAGTCTTGAAGAAGAAAATGCAAATGCAAATAGGATGATTGATTACTAATTTTATTTATGTGTCAAATAATGCAGCCACATTCTTAAAATGAAAAAGCATTTCTGCAAATACGTTTTCATTTTCAAATTTTACATTTCAAATTGAATTTTGGTATCTATTTGCTGGGGCATATTTTGAAAAATAAATCTCAAATGTCTTTTTCATTTTCATTTTAATTTAGTGAAGGAATGAGCAGTCTTGAAGAAGAAAATTAAAATGCAAACAGGATGATTGATTACTAATTTCATTTATGAATCAAATAATGCAGCCACATTCTAAAATGAAAAAGCATTTCTGAAAATGCTTTTTCATTTGGTGACGATTTGCTTCCATACATTTAACACCTGGTGCGCGGATGCAATCAAGCCTCAACCACGACGCAGTGAAACAACATGGATCCGCTAGAAGATGACGACGCCTTAGTTCTTGCTAATGTGCTCTTGGATGAATGCAAGGTACGTAATACTTTTACAGTATCTTTGTATAAGTTCAACGGTTGAAACTAAGAAGGGAGCGGTCTTTTTTAGACGTTAGCTGATAACGTGTCACAGATAAAACTAGCATGTCTCGTTAATTTTTCTTTCTTTTCAACGTAAACAGACCGAAGGAGTGTCGGAAACAGGCCCGGAGAAATTTGTGTGACACGAGGAGGACGAAGAAGGGAATCATCTCCCCAAAAGGAGCAGAACAGGGTGGGACGAAAACGTCTTCATCCACAGGTGTTTTTTCCTCTTTTTGTTGGTTACTCTTCTCGGAATCATGATGCTTGTTTTGGACTGAGCACATTGTTTGTGCTTAACATAATAATGGTCAATAAACCAATTCAGTACTTTGGTTGATTCTTATGTTTGTGTGTACAGTAAGTATGTTTGGACATAAATGCTACTAACGCGTGTTCCTGTTAATACTTAAATAGTATAATGTGTTAGGGTCTTGTCTTTTTAACAGCAAAGCAGCTAGGAACCAGACGTGGGAATTATCAATAGACTTTTTTTTTTTTTACAGGTCATTAGTTTCATGCTTTGTACTAAAAATTCCAGTCCTCAAGGGCCACAGTCCTGTAGGGTTTGGATGTCTGTTGCTGCTGCAATTCTGAGTTTAATTGGGTAACATAATTTGTAGAACTTCAGCTGTTGAGGCGAGCCATCTAATTTAAATCAGGTGTGTGAAGCAGGGAGGTGTCTAAAGCCGGCAGGACTTCAGCCCTCGAGCACTGGAGTTGCCCACCCCTGTCTTATACTGTGTTGTCCCTTTCAAACAAATTCAGACAGGCCAACTGACACCTGCGAAAGCATCGACCCATCATGTGCTCCATCTACTCGTGAGCAGTGTGTGACTGGGACCGTTCAAGACACAGGTAGATTAGTAGCCAATGTTTATATTTTTGATAGTTTTACCTAATGCTTAACCAGCGTCTCCCAACCCTGCCTTTGTTTTCAAGGCTCCCTCATCCAAGAAGTACAAGACCTTTTGGGGCCTGCTGAAAACCCAGCCCCTTCACATTGGAAGGATAAGAAAGCTTCCACATTGGAAAAGTGGACTTTCTTAAGACCTTTTATGGTCAACCAGATGCTGTTATCTCAGAGGCCTAAAGAGGAAACTTGCCACCACTGTAGAGCCAAGGTTGCAGTTGTGATGTGTCGGAAGTGATTGCTAAGACCACTTCATTGAGCAGCATGTGCTCTTGCCAGACACGACTCCATGGTCCTTCATACCAGATCATCCATGGTAGAGGGATTCTACAGACCTCTGCCACCACCAAATTCTCCTACCATGAAAAATATATTTCATGTTCAAGATCATAGGACCTACTAAGATTAGGGAAAAACTGTCATTGTTTTGATATACTCTAACTGTAATATAAAATGTTTATTTCATTCCAAGAGTGCTTTTTGCCAGTAAATCTTCCCTGCCATTAATGGTCTACTGGACAGACGGCCATTTCTGCAGGAAAGCAAGTTATTCTAATTGGAATGAATAGTTTATTATTATTATTATTTTACATAGACCAAATATCTTTTTTTTTTTTTAAGGACGGTACAATCTGTCTCTTCCAACTGTCACCTGCTCCTGTGGAAAGGCTTAAGATGTTGGCATTAGTGATCTGGTTGAGAGGGGCTATTAGCCAGACACAGTCCATTTTGAGACTTTATATGCCGCGGATTTGTTCATCACGTATGAAGATCTCAAGATTACTACACCAGGAATGTCACGGCAAGCTTTTGTGGGTATGCTTGAACAGCGCACCAACCTCTTTGATCGGGTGAGTACATCACTGAAGCAGTTGTCTACTACATCGTCTTAGTTTGCTATGCATTTATATGGTTTCGTGGTCTATTTTATTTACTTTTTTCTATCAGACTGGCAAGATATGTGGCCACGCCATGCAGAAATCATTCCTGGAATGGTCTTATGCAAAATTTGAGGTTGAGAGGTTCTCAGGTGCATCAGTTTCAGTGCCCCGCAAGCACACTCTCCATGTTGGCTGTTGCAGTAGATGGGAACCGCAAGCTTTACCGCTTTAAAAGCCAACCGGGGTGTGTAAAACTCTTGTCCATTTAAATTCTGGATCGTAAACCTTTTTTTTTTTTTTAACCCCCTGTTTTGACCTAATGGATTTTTTGAAGGTGTGTTTCTGGCCAAGGATGCTGAGGTGACCTCCTTTGTTAACTACATTCATGGGGCAACACAACATGTAAAGTTTATTTGCATTTCTTCTTTTTACTAATTATAACCTACCTGCTTTTCTGTGTTTGTGTTGCTCCATAGCACATCATTAACAATAGTTAAGTCTTGATTTCTAACGCTTTGCTCTGTGTGCATCTTTGTCTTCTTCTCTAATAGAATCCTGGGAAAAGGTGTGGTGCAGGCGAGTGGGTGGCAGCACAAGTGTCCTACCAAGTCTGCAAGCAAAGTGGATGAGGAAGGTGTCATGGTTGCTGTCTGCCGTCATAGGATTTTGCTGAAGGGACTGAATATGATCCGTGGGAAGATATTTGCATATCCCTTATATCTCCAGAAACGGCTTGCTTTACAAAACGTGCAGTTCTTCTGCTCTGATGTGGTATGCAAACATTGGCCATATTTGCAGAGGGTTGTGGGGCAGTGTCCTGAGTTACTGGACCTATTGAAGATGCATCCCTTTCTTTCAACCATGCATGCTAAAGCACATTCCTGGATTTGTTAGGTAATTGCCAGTGGCTTATTTGTCATTACTACTATTGGTCCTCTTCCAAAAGGTAACATACAAATTTGTTGTTGGTGCAATGGGGGGGACGAAATCAAGAGGGAGCAGGAACAACGATAGGGGAGGAGGTTGAACAAGTGAATAGCTTCCTCTCTCGAGCAGCCGTATGTTCCAAGAACATGTCAAAAGCTGGTAAATATTTTTTAAATGCATCTAACTGATTTAGATTTTGGTTTCCTGTCCTAATGTTTTAAGTCCGCACAGATATCGTTACTATCCAGGCCAGTGGCTGGAACAAGCGGAAGGCAGAAAATCTCGACCGGACATTCGCCAAACGATACATCAAGGTAAAGACCAGATTGATTTTTGTCATGATGGAAAATTGTTTCTTTCAAATTTGGCTGAGGAATTTATTCCAATATGGATTTTTGACAGACTGTGCTAAGGATTTCCGAGGCATCAGAGTACCTTGAAAAACTGATTAAAGAGTTGTCAAGACAAGAAGACACAGTCCAGCAGTGGGTGTCTGAAGTTAAAGAGTGGACAGCAGGTACTGTGAAAAACCTTTAAGGAACAAATCCAAATTATTTTTTTCTCAGTTTTTATGAATTTTTTTTCCCAACATTTCCTCAAGGAACAACTAGTCAAAATGACCTGGAGAAAACCATTGAAGGACTGCACCTGAGCGTCAAGCAGAGAAAATACGAGCTGTATCGTCAGCCTGGTGAGAAGGAAGGGGCGAAGAAATGCCACCTTTTTGTTTTTTTCCTTTTCTAATGACATGGGGAGGGGGCAGGCTTTCGGTGCTAAAAAAATATACTGAAAAGTAGTTTTGTTGTGTGGACTTGCTTAATTAAATACGTATTCGTTTCAAGTGGGTAATCATACACTATTTTATTTATTTATTTTTGGTTTCACATTCTAGATGGCATCAAGTGGAGACATCAGCTAAGGAAAAAGATTGCTGCAGTGAAGAGAGCCTTAGAAGATGCCGTTACAAAACATAATGCTGTTATGGGGGGAACTGACAAACTCCCTCCTCCCAACGAGCTCTTGGCTGAGGAAAACTACTCCTGGCCTTGGGCATGTAAGCACACAAGACATGTATAGAACTGTCTTCATATCAAGTTTGCTGAAATTCCAACAAAAGAAGCAGTCCACCATTGTTGTCTGTAGGTGTTGCAAAGATTTGGGTTATTGCTCTCAAAGGATCACATAGGATCACATATATATTTGAATATGTTTTTCTGCCATCCTTAAGGATCACATCAGAGGTGGTTTGATCCTCCCCCCCCCCCCCCCCAAGTCCTACCTGCAGCATGTGCAGTGCATAGCAATGTCCAGTTAAGATGGTAAATGAGGCATCATAACTTGGTCAAATTTGTTCCAAATAAGATTAGATTTCTGCGGTATACTCATACTTCTACCAGAAACTAATGTTTAAAAATTGGGAACCCCAAATCCTTCCTGAAGCTACTTTCTGTTGGGAGGGGATTATGAAATGATTCCACCCAATTATGATTTTTGTATTTTTCAGAGGCCTCAGTTCAAGTTACAGTTCTGTATCTACTGTAGAGGCTGAATGAGAGCAAATGAGCTACAGGTTCAAAAAGGCCTACAGGCTTCATGTCTTGGCTTGGCAACTTTTTGGAGCTCCTTTAAAATAATGTGTGGCACCAATCTTGTTTCAAGACTGACAGCATGAACAAAATACAATGACCTCTTCTCTTTTGGAACATTTTCACACAAGGACCCACTTTGACTTGTTTGTATAGCAGGTGTCAATGAAAAGGTCATGGGCAGCTTCATGACAGGCACCTTTGAAAGTGTTTGAAATTCACACCTCAGATTGTTTTATGTGACAGAGTCTGAACTTGTCTACAACTTGTAGAAATTTGAGGATTGTAGGTCAAACTGAAGTAAATGAGAAAGGGCCCTAAACTTTTTGGGTGACCAGAGGCAGAGAAGGCGCACTTCAGCTGGTCAAACATCCCTACTGCGCCGTTTGCACCACAAGCAGGATAAAACTCCAAATGGTAAGAAAGTAGCACACACAAGGTGGCTAATAACAAGACATAACTTCCCAATGAATGCAGATGTTATTATATTTATTGTCCCTTGTAATGAGTAATGGCGTTACAGCCTTACTTTTTCCAGTAAAGGAGGGAGGAATGAAACTGGGTCATATTTGGTCCATGTTCTGCTTTGATCGCTGTAAGCTAACGTCGTATCACCTGTTTAAGTCGGAAGTTGCTTCCCGGGGAAGAAACAACGTGACAACGATTGACTGATAAAGAGTAAAATGTCATGCAGACCCGGATATGACATCGTGCGCACAGCCACACGCACAAGACCAGGAAAGGGACCCAGCTTCTGAATCTAGAGAAACAGAGAAGAGTTCCAACTGGAAACTCAAACATCAGTTTTCCCTCAGACATAAAGACAAGAACAAAATAAGAAGTTACTTTCAAGAGTAACTAGTTACTTTTGTAATGGTAACTTTACTAAAGTAGTTACTTTTTGGTAGAAGTAACTAGTAACTGTTATTGATTACTTGAAAGTAACGTTCCCAACACTGATTTCCAAGGTGATTGCCGTCATTCGTTCCCATACAACTGTCGTTTCCATTTTTCTTTCTGTAAACCCCGGGGTCTTGAAAGTTTCCTAGTAACCATAACCCTTATAGTTGACATACTTGTAGTCAGTAAAAAATCTACTCCCTCTTAGTAACCAATAAAACCTGTACGTGGTTGCTTATGTTTTAGCTAGTTGTAGGTTGCAAACTGGACCCGACACATTTCCCAGACATATTTCTAAATATCAAATGAACTTATTATAGCATTAGATGATATGACTTTAATTTTACAAATCTTCTCAGAATGGGGTACCACTCTGTTAAACAGAGAAAAGACAGCCAACCTAATTGATTATGTAGCTTGATTGGATTTCTGGCTGATTATTTACTCGATAATAATATACAATAATAGTGAGTATTACTATATTAGTTATTAATAAGATATTACATTAATCGACTGGGGTTTTCTCAACTACAGATAGTGAAGAATCTTTTATATTTCTTTAGTCGTTGATCACGCTGTCCACTCCTGTTTGGTTGTTGGATGGGGTGGCCCATTGCACAATTAAAATGTAGCTGAACCCCTATTTAATAGTTAATTTGCATCTCTTGTCCACCGCATATAACCTTAAAATGAAAGGCATGTATATTCGATTTATAGCATGCCAATTAAAAAGATACCAACAGTGACTAAGTGCTAAATCTAACGATTCAGGATATATGATACTTCTGTAGGTTGTGCGTTTTCTACACATCTGCACTGAAGTATGTCATCCTTATATGTTACAAATATGCTGTCTACTGAATTTGTGCAGAATTTCCAATGTCGGCATCCAAGATAGATTTAGCATCCATTTATTTTCATTTGACTTTGGTGTTTGTTTATTATGTTCAAACGCAGAACCATGTAAACACAATACACAGCAAATCCATGCTATTTGTAAAAGGTCATACCAGGTCCGTACTGTATACCTTTGAGTGACTCAATGCCGGGTGTGCGTGACTGTAGACGTCTTGTGTGAAGAACATAGTGATAGCTGATCCCCATGCCCAACAATATACAAGCGACATGATCTAACGATGTGTTCTTTCTCTATATACGCGCTGGTAAACCATACGTTATATTTTGGTCTATCGACTGTTAGCAATCTCTTTAGTTTCATAATACTTGCAACAACGGATCCTTTCACAACACACCACACCCAATGCTCGGTGGGCGCACGGGCTAGGTTGTGCTCGTCTGTGGAGCTCCCACTAAGACTGACCAGAGTACTCCGCTGACGATTCACATGCGTAGGCGTCCGCTGACTGCGAAATGTACATCGGGTGCGTGGCAACGCAAAAGAGGACTTGTCGACTACACCTAAAATTGGAATCAAGGGGCCCGGGGGGGAAAGGGCAAGGAACAGACTAGTACTATAGTGTGCGTGCACAAAAACCGCTCCATAATAGACCAGCGTGCACGATGTCTGCGCATGGATGTGGGCCAATCGTGTGTGTTAGCGCTGATGTCTGTGCGTGTGCTACCCAAAGAAGACGTCGCGCGAGACGGTGCGTGTGCATGGGGTGTGCTTCATCGGAATATGTGAGCGAGATAATATCAGAGGTGCGTCACTTATCTATAGCTGGTACAAGAAACCTCGAGCAGACGCCGGGGAACACACAGACCACGCTGTGCGCTGAGGGGTAGAGGTGTGCGCAATAAACCAAGGGCAAAAAGCTACCACTTGGGGTGAACGACATGTGTATGCCAAGTGGCAGTTGACAGATCAGGCTGCAAAGTGCCTGGACCGAATGGAGGCCTTGTTTGAGCTGCTGATCACTGGTAAGCCCAGTTATCTGCAGTCATATTTAATTTCTACACATAGCTTAGACTTCTTGTAATACTCATCAACAATTCATGAAAACCTGATGACATGAAAAGGGTTTTATAATTTGACACTAACTCTAAATGAAACACATTTTAATGAGGAGAAATTGTCATCTGTTTACTGTTAGCAAATCTATTTAACAACATTTAATAACAATGCTAGCATGCAGAAGAGAAAAAAAAGCCCCCCACCTCCTCGCCCATCCAGCCCCCCACCTCTTCGGCCCATCCAGCCCCCCACCACCTCTGCTATCCAGCCCTCCACCAGTATACCAAATTACGACATTATAATATTGTAGTAATATATTCTGTTGCTGGACAGGCCGCAATGACCAAATCTTCTAAGATTTGAGGGACAATGTTGTCAAAATGACAGTTTTGGTAGGAAATCACACCGGACATACGTCAGCTTAAATGGACTGATCACCTATTAGACTTTTTGACATCAGACCTTTTTAATAATAATTGCAGTAGTTATATTAAAATACCAGCTCTTTACAGGTAGTTTTCTTTATTCCAACAGATGTACCTCCAAAGAAAGCCAAAAAGAGGAACAAGGTAGAATCCCGTGGAGGTTAGTTGGTAATCTTTTATTTACATTTTCCCATTTTAAGTGGACAGTACACTTATGTGGATCTTTGATATGACATAAACTAATTAATTCAGCTTTATTTTTACATTCTCTTTTATAGAGATCAAATGCAGTTCAATGTGCATTGCTGTGATATAATAATGAGAACTTAGAATGGTGACGGCACACAGTAATAACTGATGGACTTGGAAAAGGAGACTAACTAACCCAACTACTTAAAAATAAAATGTATAAATGTAAATGTGTATGTGTGTATGTATGTGTGTGTATATGTATATATGTGTGTGTGTGTGTGTATGTATATATATATATATATGTGTATATATATATATATATATATATATATATTTTTTTTTTTTAAATCAGCTTTTTATAATGTGTGATAATATCTCTATATTATACTTGTTTCATCACCATCTTAGGTGGTCTTTGCTTTCAACTATATAATTTTTTATGTATGTACTGATCATACAACTGATGTTTATTTTTTGTTTAAAAGCATGGGGGTTCTCAGATCCCATGCACACTTTTCCGCCACTTGAGAGCATAATGGCAAAATGAAGTAGAAACGGCAACCTTTGTTCTGCTCTATGAAGCTATAAGAGATATTCTGGTTCACATACTGAATGTATCTCTGACATACAGTCTGGTGCAAGGCTGTGCAATGCATAAAACTAACATAAGTGTAAAAATCAATGAAATAAATCCCAGGCAGCCAATGTAAAGATTGTTCATATATTTAATGTGTGCTTTTCTAGTCTTGTAGTCTATGTTGGCACCATTATTTTTGCATTTGTAATCAACTGCTGTTTATATTTTTTGTAAGATCAAAGTAGACCAGAAGTAGAATATAAATGTCTATATGTTGCACAGTTGTGAGCAAAAACTGTCTTGAATGGTAATTTTCTTTCTGTACATTCCTTGCAGTTATATAAAATTTTTTTTAAAGGTGTATGTACATTTTTTACTCTTTCAGAATGCAGCCATATGGTTGGGGAACAGGACGAGCATTACCCGGTGAGGCGGGTTTTAAAGACCAAAATGAAGAAGGTTCTCTTTTATTATTGAAGTAAAAATGTAATGTGAATATATACATTTTATTATTTATTACATAAAAGCGTATCCGTGGTCACGAACCATTTTTAAGGGCAACTCGGTCCATAACTGTCATCAACTTCCTTCCGGTTCGTTGTTAATAGCGCCCTTAGCAACCACCATAGCAACAACATAAATGTAGTATTCCTACTATTTTGTGGAGACCTGAAAAACGGTACATCAAAACGAAAAAAACTCCCAATCGTTTACATAAACTGAATGGATACTATAAAAATAATGTGTACATTTGTCGCTAGAAAAGCTATCAAAACAAAGCTAAAGCCACAATCTCTCTCAAAATAAAGCAATTTCCACCGAAAAAAGGATATCGGGCATGTTTTTTGTTCATGCTGTCGAGAAGCTCAGCAGTCACCTAAAGTAAGCCCATAGAAATGACTAGGAAAATGAAACGTAGCTATGCTACTATCGCAGAGCCCTTTGTGTGAAATGGCTACGTTCTGCCCTGTAGACAAACGTAGGTATTACACAATTTGGAATGACAATGGGTTGTCAAAGCACAGGGTTTAGTTGCTAAAAACCTGGATCCCGTTGCACTGTGATCCTACAAAGTGGTAAACAGCGCTCTGGGGTGGGCTATAGGAGCTCCCGGGGAAGTAAACGATAACAAGCGGACACAAAGTCTCGGAAGCGGAGCCGCACACGAGTCATCTTGTCACCAAGCGGGAGCTAAGCTGCATTGGAACCAGCTACTGAAGCTCTTAGGATTCCTTGCCACAGACCATTAAATGCCGGCCAACGCACCAACCTTATGAGTAAATACAATTGGAAGTTGATTAAAAATCAATCTCTGAAATCTCTGGGCCTATAATGACGGTTGTCATTGTTTTACTGTGACCCATTGTGCAGAGATGAATCTGTCTTTTGCCCTTGAACATTAGCATAACATTGTTTGACCTGTTTTAGCCTGAAACATAACATACTATGACGCATTACGTACATCATAATATATACCACAATGTTTTCAATGACACATGCCGAGCCAACTTTGTAAACTCTGTTGAAACAGCACAATAAACCAAAGTGCCATATAGTATACTATAGTATATTATATAGTATTGTATGGAGTCTTTTCCTATGATGCACATCAGAGTATGACGTGCTTTACCATTAAACATAGTAGTATTGTGTGTTTTATCATGGACCTTGGCAAATAATGAAATCATAGATGTCATCGTGGAAGACTTCACTCGTCTTAGTAAAAACTGATACTATACAATGTGTCATGGTAAAAGACAATAGATGTAATTTCTTTTTAAACTTAATACTATAGTTTATTCATGTTTTGTCTGATATTTTACCGTTAGACTATTTAGGGCAGATACAAAAATACACTACCTGGCCAAAATAAAGTCTCACCTGGATTTAACTAAGCAAATGGGTACGAGCCTCCCATTGGATAATTATTGCATAGGCGTTTATGTTTCAGCTGGCAAAAAGTTATTTAACCCCAACTGGTGCAATGAGTTCCTTCTCATTTCTTAAACAACCATGGCTAAAGACACGTCCCTTGGCCATGGAAAAGATGTCAGTCTGTTTCAGAAGGGTCAAATCATTGGCATGCATCAGGCAGAGAAAAAATCTAAGGAGATTGCAGAAACTACCAAAATTGGGTTAAGAACTGTCCAGCGCATTATTAAAAACTGGAAAGATAGTGGGGACCCATCGTCTTCGAGGAAGAAATGTGGCCGGAAAAAATCCAGAATTATCGGCGATCACTTTAACATTTGGTGAAATCAAATCCAAGAAAAACAGCAGAACTCCGGGCTATGTTTAATAGTGAAGGTAAGAGCATTTCCACACCCATAAAGCAAAGGGAACTCAAGGAATTTGGACTGAACTGCTATGTAGCCTTAAGAAAACCACTAATCAGTGAGGCTAACCGAAAAATATGCTTTGAGCTCAGATTTATCCTGTTCCAGAGTGATGGGCGCATCAGGGTAAGAAGAGAGGCAGGTGAAGTGATGCACCCATCATGCCTAGTGCCTACTGTACAAGCCTGTGGGGGCAGTGCTATGATCTGGGGTTGCTGCAGTTGGTCAGGTCTGGGTTCAGCAACAGGATGTGTTCAAAGAATGAGATCAGCTGACTACCTGAATATACTGAACGACCAGGTTATTCCATCAATGGATGTTTTCTACCCTGATGGGACGGGCATATTCCAAGATGACAATGCCAAGATTCATCGGACTCCAATTCTGAAAGAGTACTTCAGGGAGCATGAGACATTATTCTCACACATGGATTGGCCTCCACAGAGTCCAGACCTTAACCCAACTGAGAATCTTTGGGATGTGTTGGAGAAGGCTTTGCTCAGCGGTCAGACTCCACCATCATCAATGCAAGATCTTGGTGAAAAATTAATGCAACACTGGGTGGAAATAAACCTAGTGACATTGCAGAAGCTTATCAAAACAATGCCACAGCGAATGCAAGCTGTAATCAAAGCTTAAGGCGGTCCAACGAAATATTAGTGTGTGACCTTTGTTGTTGGTGCCGTCTTTTTTTTTTTTTTTTGGCCAGGCAGTGTATTATTCTGGTAGATCAACTATTTAACAATGATGGCATCTTGCTTGGATATGAAGAATTTTTTCCTAAATTTCATTTCCCTTTTCCTCCTGGAGAATACCCAAAGGTTTTTGGTGCTATTTACTCTTACTACTATACATTCTCCCACTGGCAAAATATGTCTCAACTCTCCTCTTGGTAACAATAATAAAACAATTAGATCTCTCTCCCAGAAAGACCTGACCTCTACACCAGCTGTCATTTCATAGTGGAATCATTTTGTGGTTGATAAATCTTGGAAACATACTTGGCTGCTGCTGAATCATTTTCTCCTCACTAACAAGGTGAAAGAAGTGTCCTTTAAAACTTATACATAGAACTTATCCTGCTATAGTCTACCTCAAGAAGTTTAATTCTGACATTATTGTAAACTGCGCGTTCTGTGACCTTTTCTCCAGAATCTGTCCCTCATTTGTTCTGGTTGTGTCCTCATTCCAATATATTTTGGCAACATTTTTGTGACTATGTTGATCTCAAAATATACACCAATTTTCAGATACATTTTATCAAAGTAGCAAAATGATTCAGAAGGTTTTCCTCATTCGTTTATTAATCTTTCAAGCTAAATTTCATCTTTCTAGATGAAACGACTAAAGGAGCTACATCCATTAACATTTACCTTTTCCTTCCCATAGAAAGGACTCCTGGATCAGTGCTTCTTGTTCTCTTTGTGTCTCTGCTCTGTTCTCTCTAAACCCCCAGTCGGTCGTGGCAGATGGCCGCTCACACTGAGCCTGGTTCTGCTGGAGGTTTCTTCCTGTTAAAAGGGAGTTTTTCCTCTCCACTGTTGCTACATGCATGCTCAGTATGAGGGATTGCTGCAAAGTCAACGCCAGTGACTGTCCACTGTCTCTACATGCTCATCTTGGAGGAAGGAATGCTACAAATCTCTGACTCGATGCAATCTGCTGGGTTTCCTTACTTTTTATCCAATTTAAATTAATAACTGAATCTGACTGCACTGTTCAATGGTTAGGAATTAATTGGAATATATGTACCTGATTTTTGTGAAGTGCCTTGAGACATGTGTTGTGAATTGGCGCTATATAAATAAAACTGAATTGAAAATTGAATTGAATTTTCAAAGAGAACCCCAAATTTTGTAGGTTTTTTAATTGATTTTAAACACAATATGCAAACAATTAAATTGTCAAGTAATCAAAAGACAAAAAAGGCTATATTGGCTTTCTCCCAATTTAAGACTATGGGCAATATTTTGTCTTAATTTATGCTTTATGTCTCTTTAGCACCAATTTTATTTTAAATGCAATTTTAGTTCCCTAGAGCCAGCCTAAGCATACGGGGATCGGGCCGCTGAGGTCTCCACCTTCGTCCGCCACCCAATCCTCTTTGCACCGGTCCCTCACGGTTCCCCCTGCAGGTGGTGGGCCCACTGGGGGATGGCCTTGCGTCTCTCGTTCGGGCTTGGCCCGGCCGGGTCCCGCGAGGAGCAACCCGGCCACCAGGCGCTCTCCGACGAGTCCCGACCCCAGGCCTGGCTCCAGGGTGGGACCCCGGCTCCGCCGTACCGGGCGACGTCACGTGCCTCGATTTAATGGTCGTCATGAAGGATTCTTGAACCGCTCTTTGTCTGACCCATCACCTAGAGCCTCCTGGACACCTTCCTCGGGAGGTGTTCCAGGCACGTCCCACCGGGAGGAGGCCCAGGGGACGGCCCAGGACACGCTGGAGGGACTATGTCTCTCGGCTGGCCTGGGAACGCCTTGGGCTCCCCCCGGAGGAGCTGGAGGAGGTGTCTGGGGAGAGGGACGTCTGGGCGTCTCTGCTGAGTCTGCTGCCCCCGCGACCCGGTTCCGGATAAGCGGAAGACGACGAGTACGAGTGCAATTTTAGTTCATCTTACAATGCTTTGTTCGTTTTACTCTTCTTGTTCAATGTATGCTGTGCCCCTGGCTAATTTTGTGTTATGCTTATGCTCTGTTATGTTATATGTACAAATATATTCTGTAATAAATCAAAAAAACAAAAACAGAAGGACTGTGTGGTTCAATTTCTCTCTCATTTTCCTCTGCTGCAGAAGAGGTCAGACTCTGAGTTAAAAAGGCAACAATATTTATTTAAAGTTCCTTATCTTAATTTAAAATAAAATAAAAAGTAAAATGGATGGATTCCTGTGAAAGAGAAGAAATTAGTGTTCACTAACGTGTTATGTACACCATTGTGTGTATGCTTGTTGGCTCATAAACAGCCTCTGAACTTACATAAGAGGAAGGGACCTCCTTCCTCTTTTTCTTTTGAAAGAGAAATGTGCCCAAGCGCTGTGCTCCATTATTATTTTTATTTGTTTTACATAAAAACATCAAAACAGTTTCATGGTGTCACTGTTTAAAAGAAAAAAAAAGCAGTCTTATAAGTTGAATTAAAGTGTATTATCCACATTGATGATATACTAACATGAAAGATGACTTGATGGAGCTGGTTTTTGTGTATTTTTATTATCAATTATGGGGGAGAAGACAAAGTTAGTCATGTGTCTCTGCAAGAGAGAGCGACCACCACTGCTCAAACTACAAAAAGAAAGGCATGGTGTTTGGCGTAGCGGTAGAGTGCTCAGATCGGGGAGGCCATTCCTTCCAGTAACACTCCTCCAGGCGTCACTGTCGTCACGAGGGGGAACAAACAAACCCACCCCAGCCCACCGTCTCTAGTAGAAGAGAGTCCAACCTCTCTCAGAGACCTGGGTTCCAGAGCCCATGCTGTGCGTGAAGGTGAGCCCAACTTGTTCTAGCCAATATCTGTTGACCTCCTGCACAAGCTCAGGCTCCTTCCCCCAAGCAAGGTGTCGTTCCACGTCCCTGGAGTCAGTTTCAGCATCTGGAGACCAGGTCAGCGATATCTCTGCCTTCGATGCCGCCTGATCCTCTAAACACCGGTCCCTCATGGTTTACCCTGCACATGGTGGGCACACTGAGGGACGGCCTCATTAAGGCTTGGCCCAGCAGGGTCCCATGAGGAGTGACCCGGCCACCAAGCGCTTGTCGACGAGTCACGACCCTAGGCTCCGGCGTACCGGAAGGCATCATGTGCCTCATTGTGATAGTCCTTATGAAGGCTTCTGAACCGCTCTTGGTCTGACCCGTCACCCAGAGCCTGTTTGCCATGGGCATTAAAGCCCCGGACAACTAAGCTTCTAGGGTCATTCGAGCACTCAAACCCCTCCACCACGTTAAGGTGGCGGTCCAAGGAGGGGGAAAAAAAAAACATACTAAAATTAAAATAAACATTGGGTTTAAATGTCAGCTTGGTGTGTCATAGGAAGGAGGAGGCGGGACTTGACTTCTTCTGTTTTTAATGCCCTCAGCAGCCTGCTTTGAACCTGCTTATTTTTAGAGGTTAACAAGGGGCTGGAGGCAATATCAAGCAGTCACTGGGTGAGAGGTGGGGTACATCTTGGGGAGGTTGCCAGTCCATTAAAAGAGCTAATCCGCTTTATTTTAAGAACGTCAGACAGACAGGATATCATAAGCATGTTTTCTATTTTCCTTTGAGAATCTCGGGAAGACGGGTAATCATTCCGGTAATCAGCTGTTTTTTGTTTTTTTTTAAGCACCTCAGACGGACAGGTAAGTGTAAACTTTTAGCTTAGTTTGATTTCAAATGACCTGTTTTGGTCAACATATTAAAGTGGGTCACTGGACAGAGAAGATCTACAGTTCTGACTAATGGTTGAACTGAAGTTTACTTTGTACAGGAGTGGGTTGATTCCTTAACAATCAAAAAGAACCACCCTATTCTTCCAAACAGTCTTGGTGCTAAGAGAGGATCCCCACCCTGATGCTCCTTCCCACCTGCCTCACCCGGAGAGCCAGGCCGGCGCTGCTTTGACCTTTTTTGTGTGGCTCCGACTCCTTCGTCCGAATGGGCACAGAGGCGATGCTTCTTTGTGGCTGTGTCCTATGTTTGCTGTCTGCAGCTTTGGCAGCCTTTTTTGTTGCTGCTGCAATCTTGATCACAGTCACGGGGGAATCTGCTTGTGCTTCCTCACCAGCAAGTTTCTGGAGGTCCATATGGTGTCTTTGATGGCTGCAAGAGTGTGCGACTGCTTGGCAATTTTTTTTTTCCAGGCAGTTTGGTGTTCCCTGGTAGTGCATGACCGACCTGACTGGGAGCATCCCATGAGCCACCATCCATGACAGGTCATGGAGCCTGTTTGGAAAAATAGGATGGTTCACGTAGCGCAAATGAGTTCTGGGCTCTCCTAATGAGAAGCTGCGCACTGGAGTCACTGGCTCCCGCTCCTGCACAACAGGAAAAAGGAAGTGACTGTTTTTTTAAAATCTTTAATTGTTGTTTTCCAAATGTTTCCAAAATGTTTCCAAATAAAATGTGGTACAAAACATTCTGCAAAGGCTGGGAGTACGTTAAAAGGCACATCCAGCATTCATTGGGGGGGTGCACCCTGGAGAGGTCACCAGTCCAGCACAGACCGGTAATGACTACTTATATCAATCACAACTACACCCACTGACCAAAAAACTGAATCACCAAGTCAGCACCCAGTAGAAATGTTCTAGTATGGTTTCACTTTGCTCCACAGGCAGACCATTGATGGGTGTCGAAATGAATCATTTGCACGAAGCCGCTACATCTAGATCTGCCACCAGAGGGCATAAGTGATGACAACATGAGTGAAGCGATGGTGCCACAGGTAGTCACCGGTGTGTCTGAGAGTCATTTTGGGAAAAGTGGGCAAAGGTCAGCAGACATGGAGAATGACTCGTAGACGCATCAGACTGCACCATCAGCAGATGACGGAGTTTGATGGGTGTATTGCAGATTTGCATGGAGCAGGTTGGACAGATCCATTAGCCTGGCTTATAAAGGCATACAGATGTCACAGTGACCAGTATGGGGGCCAGGCATTTATATGCTCCACATGCCAGGTAATACCCCGACACGCCCAGCCATGCTCACTTACTGGCATGTGGGGCATATAGATGTCATGGTGACCAATGTTGGAACCAGACATCTGCATCCCCCACATGCCAGCTAATGGCACGACACGCCCACCGAGGTTCATTGTCTGGTATGTGAGGCGTACAGATGTCTGATTCCAACACTGGGCCACAATAAGATCTGTATGCCCCACATACCAAGCAATGGCATGAAACGCCCACCGAATTTCATTGCCTGGCATGTGAGACGTACACATGTCTGGTTCCAACATTGGTAACCATGACAACTGTGTACCCCACATGTCAGGCAATGGCATGAAACGACGACCGATTGACATTACCTGGCATGTGGGGCATACAGATGCCTGGTATCAGCTTTGGTCACCATGACAACTGTACACCCCACATGCCAGGCAACGGCACGAACTCGCTCCCAGGCTTATTGTCTGATATGTGGGGCATACAGATGTCTGGTTCCAACACTGGGCCACAATAACATCTGTATGCCCCACATACCAAGCAATGGCACGAAACGCCCACCGAATTTCATTGCCTGGCATGTGAGATGTACAGATCTCTGGTTCCAACATTGGTAACCATGACCACCGTGCACCCCACATGTCAGGCAATGGCACGAAACGCCCACCCAATTTCATTGCCTGGCTTGTGAGAAGCACACATATCTGGTTCCAACATTGGTAACCATGACAACTGTGCACCCCACATGCCAGGCAATGGCACGAAACGCCCACCCAATTTCATTGCCTGGCATGTGAGACGAACAGATGTCTGGTTCCAACATTGGTAACCATGACAACTGTGCACCCCACATGCCAGACAATGGCACGAAACGCCCACCGAATTTCATTGCCTGGCATGTGAGACGTACAGATGTCTGGTTCCAACATTGGTAACTATGACAACTGTGCACCCCACATGCCAGGCAACGGCACGAACTCCCTCCCAGGCTCATTGTCGGGTATGTGGGGCATACAGATGTCTGGTTCCAACACTGGGGCACAATAACATCTGTATGCCCCACATACCAGGCAATGGCACGAAACGCCCACCGAATTTCATTGCCTGGCATGTGAGAAGCACACGTCTGGTTCCAACATTGGTAACCATGACAACTGTGCACCCCACATACCAGGCAATGGCACGAAACGCCCACCGAATTTCATTGCCTGGCTTGTGAGAAGCACACATGTCTGGTTCCAACATTGGTAACCATGACAACTGTGCACCCCACATACCAGGCAATGGCACGAAACGCCCACCGAATTTCATTGCCTGGCATGTGAGAAGCACAAATGTCTGGTTCCAACATTGGTAACCATGACAACTGTGCACCCCACATGCCAGGCGATGGCATGAAATGACGACCCATTGACATAACCTCGCATGTGGGACGTACAGATGTCTGGTTCCAGCTTTGGTAACCAGGACAACTGTACACCCCACATGCCAAGAAATGGCACGAACTTCCTCCCAGGCTCATTGTCTGGTATGAGGGGCATACAGATGTCTGGTTCCAACACTGGGCCACAATAACATCTATATGCTCCACATAACAGGCAATGGCATGAAACGCCCACCCAATTTCATTGCCTGGCATGTGGGAAGTACAGATGTCTGGTTCCAACATTGGTAACCATGACAACTGTGCACCCAACATGCCAGGCAATGGCACGAAACGCCCACCCAATTTCATTGCCTGGCATGTGGGCAGTACAGATGTCTGGTTCCAACATTGGTAACCATGACAACTGTGCACCCCACATCCCAGGCAATAGCACACAACGCCCACCCAGTCTCATTACCTGGCAAATGGGGCACACAGATATCTGGTTCCAACAATGACCACAATAACATCTGAATGCCGCACATGCCAAACAATGGTACAAAACGCCAGGCTTATTGCGTTGCATGAGGGGAGTACAGATGTCTGGTTCCAACATGGGTCCACTGTAACATCTGTACACCCCACATGCCCAGCAACAGCATAAAACACCCACGCAGCCTAAATACGTAGCATGTGGAGAGTACAGATATCTGGTTCCACCATCAGCCATTATGACATCTGTATGCCCCACGAGCCAGGTTAATGGATCTGTGCAACCCACCCTCACACAAACCCACAACACAAACCTTATCCAACTCCATCAAGTGCTGGTGATGCTGTCTGATGTGCCTGCGAGTCAGACTCTGTGTTTACTGACCTTTACCCGCTCCTCTGACTGACCGTCGGACACTCCGGTAGCTGCCCGTGACATCACTGCTTCACTCGTGAAGCCACCACTGATGCTCTCTGGTGCCTGTTTCTGATGTAGCGGCCTCCTGCAAGTCAACATTTTCGACACCCACCATTCATCTACTGTATCTGCCTGTGGATAAAATGATGAACTTTTTTGTCAGTGAGTGTAGTTGTGTATTGATTGATTTCCAGAGTTCTTGTTGGTGACCTGCAAGGGTTTAATTTTTCAGGTAGTGCAGTGAACCATATGTTTTAACCTGATCACTTCAGGTGCCCCTCAGAACTTTTTAAAGGGCTTGCTGAGGGCTTTGCCTACAGAGGACAAGAAACTTTTGAATATGGTGTGTTCCTTGGCTGGCTTTAGTATTTCCTCTTTGCAAACAGAAATGATTGCTTTGTCTATATTTGAGTCTTTCAAAGACAACAATACAAGAACATCTGCTTGTGTGCAGCCAATCTGTTTAGAGACTGCTCTTAATATGCCAGTGCTGAGTTTATTCAGCCTTTTTTGGATGTTCTGAAAATCTTGTCCCTCCACCTCAGCATAGATTTTCTCAGACAGCCTCTTGTTGATGGCTTCAAAGTGTTTGTAGTGGCAGCTTATCTTTGATTTGGTAACGGCCTGCATAACAAGTGCATTAACAAGCAGGATGATGGATGACTGCTGCTCCTCCTTCTTTGAGCCTGAACCCAGTGACTGCAGCTCAACAACTTCTGTGGTAACCTCTGGGGCCTGCTTAAGTTCACATTCATTTATTTCCATTACTTGAGTAATATGCTCCTCAGACACAGATTTTTCCACCCCTGTAAATTCTGATTCCTCTTCATCATCAGTTAAATTTATCCCCGTTGAGAGGTTTGATTCTTCTGTGATGACGTTTTGCACCTCTGTAACGTCTGTTTCCTCATCTCCTAGTTCCTCTTGAATGACCAATAATGGTGCTGGTGCAACTCTCTTGTGTCGTCCCTCACTGTATTTTTTAAGGAACTTCTTAATTTTGACCCCCACTCCTTTCGGTTTTGCAATGGGTAATGGAGCAGCTCCATCCCTCAACCCACCATTTTCAATGGGCTGAATCATATCCACAGAAAAGCCTGGGATCTGTAAACTTTGCTGTTCAGAGATGTCTTTCACTGTGACCTCTGACAGTTCCTCAGAAATAAATTCTTCTACCATCTTCAGCACTGACTCCTTTTCCTTAGAGATAAAATCATTTAATTTGGTCAATTCTGAAATCTCATCAGAGATAAATTAATCCACCATCTTAAGGTCTGATTCCTTCTCTTTGGAGATAAAATCATTTACCTTGATCAACTCTGAAAGCTCCTCAGAGATGAATTCATCCATCAGTTTCAGCTCTGGCTCCTTTTCCTTAGAGATAAAATCATTTACTTTGGTCAATCTTGAAATCTCATCAGAGAGAAATTAATCCACCATCTTAAGATCTGATTATTCCTCTTTGGAGATAAAATCATTTACCTTGGACATCTCTGAACGCTCCTCAGAGATTAATTCATCCACCATCTTGATCTCTGATTCCTGATTCTCAGGAATAAAATCCCTCTCATCTGTGACCTCTGCTGCAGCCTCCTCAAGTGCTGGTTCCTCTGGGATGACCGGTAACAGCTGGAACCGTCTATGATGGTACATACGAAATGACTTCCCAAATCTGTGCTTCCCTCCTTCCTTATTTGGATTTTGGATGGCCTTTTGCTCCACATCAGCAGTGACGGCCTGCTGCTTGTTGAAGACATTTTGCTCTACTTCAGCATCTCGTCGCTTCCTCTGCCGATGTTCTTTGCACCTCCAGACTAACAGTTCCTTTATCACTTTGAGTGCATGTGGAAGCACTGAATCCACTGTGTTCATCTCACAAATTTGCAGGACAAAAGAAGCTGCTGGATCATGCATGGTGCAGATCGAAGATCTCACCTTTTCTTTAACATCTTTACACAATAACTTGTTGAAAGCGTCAAAGCTCTTGGGGTGAATCTTTCCCTTAATCTCAAGGGCATCTGCAAATGCTTTTAGCAGTGCATTGCCCACAACGGCCTCCACATCTCCAAGTCTGATGCGTCTTTTGCGGATTTTGTACAGAACAAAGGCGGTACATTCCTCCACTAGGTTCAACAGCAGCTCCTTTAACAAGGATTTGGTGTCACAATCTGCTTGTCCTAAGGCCAAATCCATGGTCTGGTCCAATGAGATGGACAACAAAAAGTCTTCGATCGTTGTTGTGATCATGTCCGCAGAAATAACTGGGACAGCTTGAGCCTCAGAACTGATGGAAGTGTTCGTGGCTTCTTTTGTTTGCACTGGTTCGTAAAGCAAACTAGGATTATTGAATAATCGCAAACTATCTCGTGTTTTCGCAAACTATCTCGTTTTCTCTCACCAAAGTACGTCTGTCTCTCACAAGGAAAGTGCCAGAAGGAAAGAATAATTCTGTTACAGGGTCATACAAGACAGAGAACCTCTGTGATGTCATGACCATCAAAGGAACAACGTAATATAGAAGCTCCACCCAGGAACGTGCGTCATCTGAGCAACCGTCGCTAGGTACGTCCCAAGGTCTCCAGCGTGAAGCTCAGGGAAATAACGTCTAATTTAAAGGAGGAAATGTGGAAAAGGTTCCGCATTTTAGTGGCAGGTGCGCCCCCCTGAGGCTCGAGGGTGAGAAGGACCGCCTCCAGCCACTAAATGTCCTCATGTTTCAGTGGGAAAAAGAGATTTAACTGCTGGACCGAGACAGCAGCAGCATTCTGGCTCCTTTTGAAAATATGAGGTTTTATTTGGCTCCTAAATCACAGATGAATGGAGAAGTGTGAAGCTGGTAAATAGTTGCTGCTTGTTGTTCAGAGGAACGGAGGACCGTAACCTAAATATTCAGTGATAAACAGAGATCTGCTGATCAGAGAGCTGGCAGGAAATAGTTGGCTGTTCCTCAGCTTCTGTTGTTTAATATAATGGATCACTGATTGTGTTCAGCAATTAGAAAGCAGATATTTGCATCACGTTGGATGTTTATTGAACAGCCCTGGATCTCATGAAAGAGGAAATGTGAGAAATATAAATGTAATAAAAGCCTGCTGTGCGCCCATATTTTAACTTAAAAATAATTAAATCTGTTTGCAGATTTTTTCTAAATTTCATATAATAAATTGTCTTTACCAAACCTGCCACTATAGATTTCAGTAAAACATAAAACGGGCCATTTGCGCGGATTCTGCGCAGATGCAGCCGCTGATTGTGCGCAAAGTGACTCCGGTCTGTAGTTGTGCTTTAATAAATCAGGTCAGAGAGCTCTGTGATAGAGAAGAAGGTTCCTGATGCTTCAGAAACAGCAGGTCTGAGCTGTTCCTCCAGCTCGACTTATTCTGAAATGTTTCTGTCATTATAAATGAAATTAGGGCGAATTAATAAAGCATAAAAGCTGTAGAAATACACAAAGAAGAAATGTGTCCATTTTAAAATATAAACGTTTCCCTATTTCCAATGAGTCAGACTTTCTTATTATCCATCATAGTGAAGGTCCTCCAGGGTTGTTCTTTAGCTGTTTTTCACTCATTTTCGGTCCAGTCCGGGTATTAAACCCGCCTGTCTTCATTCATGAAATAAATGAATACATAAATGATTTATACCTAAACCCTCACAGCTCATTGGACAGTGTTTGTGCTTTAATTATGACTAAAGCAGAGACTGAAGAAAACTCAGGTTTAATAATCTAGAAACATGAGAAAAAACATCAACTAAACCTGAAAAAGGAGCTGAGAAACATGAAGGATCACTGAGCTGATCAACTCTTTATTTATCAATGTCCCTCAATCATTTCCTGGTCTGACTTAGGTGACCAAACAAACAAATAAGGATGAAAATCAGTCAAGTAAATGTAGGAATAATATTATAAATTGAACATATACATATTTACAATTTTAATAAATAATATAATGTTACAGAACAAGACATCAAACTAAGGCCTTGTTTTTCTGAAATAAATTATAATGACAATTAAGGAAGTTCCTCAGCGATAAAACATATTTTTAGTTCAATTCAGTTCAACAAAAATTAAAAGTTAGTTTAAAAAAGTTAGTATAAAAATTAGTTTTGGTTTTCAGATCTAATCTGATTAAAACAGGAAAAATCTAGCTAGTTGGACTCCTTAAGAAACAGTGAATGAGCAAACTCTGTTTATGATCTTTGTTTTAGTTTAACAAAATGTTTGAATTATTTAATGTAGTTATTTCTGTTTGTCATTCACTCAGGCTGCTAACAGTAAAAGCAATCATGTAAAGGATTGCACACATTTATTTTTTTAATTTACATTAAATAAAGAGAGCCCAGTCTGCAGGCCAAGGACATGTTTAATATTATTAGAAAATAAAAGTATTTTAAATATATTCTATTGTTGTATGGAAATTCAACTATATCTGCGCTGAGCTAAAGCCCAATGTTTGCAAGGATGTCAGCAACCTAAGAACACCTCTGGTACATCATTTATCACGACTAAAAACATAAAAAACATATCTATTCGTTGTCTTCCGCTTATCCAGGACCAGGTTACGGAGGCAGCAGTCTCAGCAGAGCAGCCAGACATCCTCCAGTTTCTCCGGGGAAAGCTTGAGGCGTTCCCAGGCCAGCCGAGAGACATAGTCCCTCCAGTCTTCAGGACTGTCCCCTGGGCCTCCTCCCAATGGTACGTAGCTGGAACATCTGCCAAGGGAGGCGTCCAGGGGGCATCCAGAAGAGATGCCAGACCCATCTTAGCTGACTGCTCTCGAGGTGGAGGAGCAGCCACTCCGAGCCCCTTTCCGGATGGCCGAGTTCCTCACCCTCTCTATGGGATACCTGGCTACTGCGTAGGCATCTCATTTCAACCACTTGTATCTGTGATCTCGCTCTTTCGGTCATGACCCAAAGTTCATGCCCATAGCTGAGAGCAGGAACGTAGACCGAGCTGTAAATCAACCTCTCTTCACCACAACGGACTGCCACAGAGTCCTCATTACTGCGGCTGCCTCACCGATCTGTCATTCAATCTGCTCCATTCTCCCCTCACTCGTCAACAAGACCCCAAGATACTTTAACTCCTCCACTTGAGGCAGGAACTCCCCTACAACCTGGAGAGGGCAAGCTGCCCTCTTCTGGTCGAGAAACATGGCCTCAGACTTGGAGGAGCAGATCCTCATTCCCGTCCAACCTGACACTTAGCATAGTTTGAGATTTGTTTTTGCCATGACCTATAGTATAGCATGACTTTTTTACCATGTCGAATAGCATAGCAGGACATGTTTTCCATGAAACAGTATTGTTATGTGTTGTATGCCACATAGTACAGGTCACATTTTATTATCATGGCACATATGATGTTTTGCAATGACATGTATAACGAGTTGTTTAATCATAAGCCAGGTTATTGATCTTTGTCACCACTAGGAGGTTGTATTTCCTGTATGGCACAGGCAGGGGAGGGGTTATTTAAGGTCAAGTGAAATCCTTTTCAGGTGTTGCTGATGAGAAGGAGAAAACAGTTTTTCCACTATACTTCGTTTAGAGTCATCTGTTTTTTCTTTGTTCTAAATGGAAATGGCAAGCTAAATGGATGTTCTAAAGGAAATAAATAATTTTTATGATTATAAATGGAAACGAAGATAGACAGAGTGAACTGGGTTTGAGTGCACATAAAAACAAGCCTACCAACAATCAGTTATCAGCCAGTAGTGTCAAACCACATGGTTTAGTCGCTACAAACCCGGATCCCGCTGCACCGTGATCCTACAAAGTGGTAAAGTAAATGGTGCTATGGGGTGGGCTATAGGAGCCACCGCAGAGCTCCTAGGTTTACTTGCTGCAGACCATCAAATGTTGGCCAACGCACCATAGGGGTACGTGGTTCAGAGCTGATGTTTATGAATGGCCATTGTAATTTTGTTGTTTGCGCAATGGTTCATACGCATAAATCCAATGCATTGGTAGCAGACTCTGGATTGATTATAAACCAAAACCTGGCTCCTACACACCAGCCCCTAATTGCGTGTGGCATAAGGCATATTAACAAACTTAAATTAACAGAGCCAGAATAATAAATCAAGATATGTCAGAAGCATTTACAATATGTATAAGAGGAAAACTTAATATTGTGCATCAGTTTGTAGCTTGACATAATACACATGTTTTTGTTACAAGTCTTTTAATCACGTTTGTTTTGGTTTGAAGACTAAATACACAGACCCCTTTTATCTGGAAAAGTCTTTATAATTCCTCCAAATATCCATAACCCCCAAGGTGTTGTGGAGTCGATAACCATGACAACATCTGGTTGAAAACATCTTTTTTTATTTGATCCATTTCTGTTGTTCTTATAGCAATGGTAAATACTCTCAAACGTTTCCAAAATAGGTCTGAGATGTATTGGATTTGTTTCCACCTTCTTCTGGCATAAAGATTTTTCTGGTCAAAACATCTTGGTGGGAGAGCTGGTTTTCCTTTCAGGAAGAGCAAGTGGTTTGGCGTTATTGCCTCGAGGTCATAGTGAAGTTCTTTATTGTCCAACATTTGTTGACAGAGCACTGAGTGGAGAACATTTCTGATCATTCTTATTAGGCGCTCCCAAACACTGCCACAATGTGATCCGGATGGTGGATTAAAACTCCATTTGATTCCTTTGTGTGGCATGGCCTTCTCATGTTTTTATTATTTAAAGAGGCTAAAGCTTCTTGTAGCTCTCCTTCCACTCCTATGAAGTTGGTGCCATTGTCTGATCTCAAGTGTCAAACTTGTCTTCTTCGAGAGATGAATCTTTGCAGTGCATTAATGCATGCACTCGTGTCCGTTCGTTCGAGGAGAAAAAAACTTCCACAGTATTCCGATGTATAAAAAAAAATTAAAAAAAAAAGTTTTATTCCACATTTTCCTCTTCTTACAAGAGCATACAAAGGCACTCCGGCCCCAATTTCCTTCCAGAATAAATGAACTATGGTAGAAAAATCGTGTGGCTCTCTCCTAAGCTGCAGCACCTACTTCTGGAATAGCATCTAACCTCCGCCTCGCTGCCCCTCCTTCCCCTAAAATCACGAAGTCCCGAGCTCAAAACTAGAAACCAGCCTTTTCTCAAAACCTGTTCATTGCATGATGCATTAGACAATGCAGCCCCCTTGAAAAAGAAGGTAATTATTCATAGGAGGCAGGCTCCCTGGTTTAATTCAAAGCTGCATACTTTAAAGCACAGTGTTAGAAAATTGGAGAGAAAATGGCGCTCTACACACCTAGAGGATTCCTACTTAATCTGGAAAAATAGCCTACTGTTGTATAAAAAGACACTTCAAGCTAGAACAGCTTATTTCTCATCATTAATAGGAGAGAACAAGAATAATCCAAGGTTTCTCTTTAGTACAGTTGCTAAACTTATACAGAGTCATAGCTCTGTTGAGCCATCCATTCCCTTAGCTCTCAGCAGTCATGACTTTATGGGATTCTTCTTAAATAAAATTGATTCTATTAAAAATAAAATCTTTGACATACTCCCGAAGATGATTCCTTCATCCTCAACAAGTGAGACAACATTGGAAATAACTGTAGAACCTGATCTGTGTTTGGACTGTTTTGATCCTGTGGAGCTTCCTGAGTTATCAGAAATATTAGCTTCATCTAAACCTTCAACTTGTATGTTAGACCCAATCCCAACCAAATTATTTAAGGAAGTGTTTCCTCTGATTACCAGCCCCATTTTAGATATGATTAATCTATCTTTAGTAAATGGATCAGAACCACAAGCTTTTAAGGTAGCTGTAATTAAACCTTTGCTTAAGAAACCTTCGCTTGATCGAGATGACTTAATAAATTACAGACCGATATCCAATCTTCCATTCTTATCTAAAATTCTTGAGAAAATAGTTGCTAATCAAATGTGTGAGCATTTACGCAGCACTGACCTGTTTGAAGAGTTTCAGTCAGGCTTCAGAGCTCATCATAGCACTAAAACAGATCTGCTGAAAGTCACTAATGATATTCTTATTGCCTCAGATAATGGACTTGTGTCTGTACTGGTTCTGTTAGATCTCAGTGCTGCATTTGATTCAGTCGACCACAATATTCTCTTAGAAAGGCTGGAATATGCTGTAGGGATCAGGGGAACAGCGCTAGGCTGGTTTAAATCTTATCTGTCTGACAGATTCCAGTTTGTTCATGTAAATGATAAATCATCTTTAAACTCCAGGGTTAATTGTGGAGTACCACAAGGTTCAGTACTTGGGCCAATTCTGTTTACTATATATATACTTCCAATAGGTCAAATTATTAGGCAGCATAGGATCAATTTTCACTGTTAGGCTGATGATACTCAGCTTTACTTATCCATAAATCCTGATGAACCCAACCAGTTAGATAGACTACAAGCATGTCTGGAAGATATAAAAACTTGGATGACTTTCAATTTTTTGCTTCTAAATTCAGACAAGACAGAAGTTGTTGCCTTTGGACCGGAGTTTTTAAAAAAGAAACTGCTTAGTCAATCACTTAACCTGGATGGCATTAAATTGTCCTCCGGTAATAAAGTAAAAAACCTTGGTGTTATTTTTGACCAGGACATATCATTTAAATCCCATATTAAACAGGTTTTTAGGATTTCCTTCTTTCACCTCCAGAACATTGCCAGAATTAGAAATATCCTATCCAGGAGTGACGCTGAAAAACTAGTCCATGCATTTGTTACTTCAAGGCTGGACTGTTGTAATTTTCTTTACTATCAGGATGTCCACAAAATGCAGTAAAAGCCTTTCGCTGATTCAAAATGCTGCAGCAAGAGTTCTGATGAAAATTAAAAAAGACAGATCATATTTCTCCTATTTTTAGCTTCCCTTCATTGGCTCCCTGTTAAATCCAAAATAGAATTTAAAAATTTCCTCCTCAAATAAAGCCCTTTAAATGATTTAGCTCCATCATACATCAGAGATCTGATTGTTCCATACGTTCCTAACAGACCACTTCGTTCTCAGACTGCAGGTTTACTGGTGGTTTTCCTAGAGTCTCTAGAAGAAGAATGGGAGGCAGATCCTTTAGTTATTAGGCTCCTCTCCTGTGGAAACCAACTCCAGTTTTAGTCCGTGAGGCGGACACCCTTTCTACTTTTAAGGCTAGGTTTTAAAAATTTTTCCTTTTGATAAAACTTTAGATAGAGTGGCTTGGGGATCCGAGCTATCTCTGTAGTTTTGCATAGGTTAGGGTCTGGAGGACAAAATGACACTTTCACTCTCTTTTGCTACTTTTCACACTCTCTCCAATTTTTCTTTTTGCTGTTATTTCAGCTTTTAAAAATTGTTCTCTCTCTTTTTTTTCCTAGAAGCTACACCTGCCTGACTCTGTGTCTACCTTGACACCTTTTGGGGGGGGGCATCGTCCAACTTTCTGGGACAAATTAATGCCACCCTCTACCGTGATCCCCATAGCCCTGTCTTTTAGTGTTTAACCCTTTCTCTCTCCTAGACATGGCAATTGACTGAGCTTCTACTGTGACTAACTCTATGTGCTCTCTTTCAACCCCTTTAAACCTTGAAAACTGGCTCAGAGTTTATCTGTTCTTTCTTCTAGGTGAAACGACTAAAGGAGCTACATCCATTAACATTTACTTTTTCCCTTCCCATAGAAAGGACTCCTGGATCAGTGCTTCTTTGTTCTTTGTGTCTCTGCTCTGTTCTCTCTAACCCCCTCGGTCGTGGCAGATGGCCGCTCACACTGAGCCGGTTTTGGGTTCTGCTGCAGGTTTCTTCCTGTTAAAAAGGGGTTTTCCCCTCCACTGTCCCTACATGCATGCTCAGTATGAGGGGTTGCTGCAAAGTCAACGCCAGTGACTGTCCCCCTGTCTCTACATGCTCATCCAGGAGGAGTGAATGCTGCAAGTCACTGACTGGATGCAATCTGCTGGGCTTCCTTAGATAAAAAAATTTTATCCAATTTAATTAAAAATGAAATTTACTGAGCTGTTCAATGGTTAGGATCAATTGGAATGTATGTACCTGACTTTTGTGAAGTGCCTCGAGACGACATGTGTTGTGAATTGGCGCTATATAAATAAACTGAATTGAATTGAATTGAGATCGGGCTGGTCTCCACCTTCGTCTGCTGCCCAGTCCTCTTTGTACCGGTCCCTTGTGGTTCCTCCTGCAGGTGGTGGGCCCACTGGGGGATGGCCTCGCGTTCGGGCTTGGCCCGGCCGGGTCCCGCGAGGAGCAACCCAGCCACTGACTCTCCGACGAGTCCCGATCCCAGGCCTGGCTCCAGGGTGGGACCCTGCCATGGGAATCCCTACCAGGGGCGTTTAAGTCCCAGACACCATACCTCTAGGATCATTCGAGCATTCAAACCCCTCCACCACGTTAAGGTGGCGGTTCAAGGAGGGAATATATATATGCATATATATATAATATAATATTAAAATTATATATATATATTTAAATGTTAGGAATATTTATGTGGACTGAATGATCAGTTCAGACACCAGCGGTCAACTCAGAGAAACGACACAGAGACTCTTTGTTTCTCGCAGCGAGGGTAATCACACTGATCTGCAGTGGACTACAAAGTGTGATCCCTCGACGGAGTTTATTATATAGAAGAGTGGACAAACATTCAAGGTTACAAAAAGGGAGTGTGTATGAAATTTAGAGATTCTCAGTTAGGGAGTAGATACAGAAGCAGTTGCACTTACAGACCAAAGTAACAATCTCAGTACAGACTGTTCCAGAACACTGAGTCACATCTGCATGTGACTTTTAGAATAGATAAGAAATATATATGAGTGATAATGGTAAAGATCAATGTATTATTCATCAACCTAACAATATATAATGTATTTCATTATATATAATGAAATACATTAATTTTTTTCCTTGTTTGGTTGTAATTGGTCACATTCTTTGAGTTTTGCGACTTGGATTGTGAGGTTTGGATAGAAAATTTGTTTGCACCTTAAAGGTGTCGACATGCAGGTGTGAATGTTTTTAAAGCTAAATTCCTCCAAAAGATAAAGCAGTGTTGATTCCTAGAAGTTTCACTGTTTTACATCTCTTATCTTTGTTTTTATTAATGTGTTTTTTTTACACGATGAGAACTTTTGTTTTGGCAGTGTCACGCCCGGCTCACAGGCTATGACAACAATGGGAGACAGACGAGCAGATCGATGAGAAAAATAATTTATTATGAAAAAAAACGAGGGTCATAACGAAAAAAAACGAGGGTCATAACTGGCTGAAAGCCAACCTTTTAACGCCAGCCCAACCAAGCCATCCAACTGCTCCGTGAAAGAAAATGAGACAAAGACACCTAATGGACTGGAGGGGCCATCACAGGAGCTTCTTATAAATCATTTATGGGGTGAGGTGTAGTGCTAGGAATCGCCCCACATAGAGAGGCTGTAGTCCTCAACGCAGCTGCCCTGGGTTTGATTCCTGAACCTGAGACTTGCATGTTTTACCCCTTCTCTCTCTGCCTATTTCCTCTCTGGTAACTGTCAAAGAATAAATCAGTGTCAGAAAAATCATTGGTGGACTTGTGTGATCTTATTGTTCTGGATCAATCTAAGAATGTGGTTCCAGTCCTGTTGCTACATGTGATAAAGCAGCAAGAAAGGTCTGCAGTGAAGCAGCTGCCTTAGTTCAGTTCACTCACTTCATCTGGTTACTTGGGAAATGTTTGTGGATCTTTGTCATCACCTTCAGTCAGGTCAGAACTTAAATGATCAAAGATCCAGAACTCTGAGAGGTTTTCCACTTCTGTCCTGACAGGACATGTAAAAATGATTAGTTTTTAATATAAGAAGCAAACTAAGAAATGTAAAGTCTGCAGATGATGGAGCTCCAATGGAAAGCCTCAGTGTTAGCTTATTGGCTCAAGTTGAAGGTCTGTCTTGATAAAGCATACTCGCCCTTCATATCTGGGTTTGTTTCTTGGACAGAACACAATGAGAGGGTTCTAGATCCTTGGCGCTTTTACAGTTTTCTGGGAGTTTATTCCAGATTAGTGGAGCATAAGAACTAAAAGCTGCTTCTCCATGTTTGGTTCTGGTTCTGGGTATGCAGAGTAGATTTGAGCCAGAAGACCTGAGAGGTCTGGGTGTTTGATACACTGACAAGTCTGTAATGTATTTTGGTGCTAAGCCATTCAGTGATTTATAGACTAACAGAACTATTTTAAAGTCTATTGTCGAAGCTACAGGGAGCCAGTGTAGAGACTTTAGAACCGGGCTGATGTGCTCCACTTTCTTAGTTCTAGTGAGGCAGCAGCATTCTGGATCAACTGCAGCTGTCTGATCGACTTTTTAGGCAGACCTGTGAAGACACCGTTGCAGTAATCAATTCTACTAAAGATGAACGCATGAATTAGTTTCACAAGGTCCTGCTCAGACATTAGTCCTTTAATCCTGGAGATGTTCTTTAGGTGATAGAAGGCCGACCTTGTTACTGTCTTTATGTGCCTCTGAAGGTTCAGGTCTGAGTCCATCACTACACCCAGATTCCTGATTGGTGGTTTCTAGCTGTATTAACTGAAGCTGTGTGCTAACTTTTAAACGCTCTTCCTTTGGTCCAAAAATTATTACTTCAGTTTTGTTTTGATTCAGCTGAAGAAAATTTTGGCTCATCCATGCATTGATTTCTTCTATGCATTTACCCAACACCTGAATGTCTTCATAATCACCTGGTGACATCGTAACGTATAGCTGTGTGTCGTTTGCATAGTTATGATAACTTACGTTGTTGTTTTTAATCTGGAAGAAACAAAGTTGGTGGCATCTCAGAAAAGTCACCTCAGCTATGGGTTGGATCTGTTTAAAAGGTTTGGGCCTAAACACAGGGCAGAGATAAAATACATAGATGATGTAAATGTGTGGTATGAGGATGTTTTCAAACAGCTGGTGGAAGAAGGTGTCCGAGCTACCGCACCCTGTTGGCGGTCAGACGCCTCGGAGCTCCACTGGTACTTGGACACCGGAAACAGTCACCACTCTATCTGAAGACTCTTAAAGGAACGACTCTCAACCAGTTTCTAACTTTTAGCTCTTTTAATCTAAATTAAGGCAGAGGAATGATCACAGAGATCAGCGCTGAGGCTCCCGTCTCGGACCGTCGCCGTCTGTTAGAAGATGAAGAAGAGCCTCGATAGAAGGTCACATACAGTTTTTATATCTGGCACTCCAATGCAATGGATGTGCTCTCCCTCAGTGATTATCAGTAGACTATGTGTCACCATTGTGGTGTCTATCTGTTAGATTGTGTAGTAGCGGGTGTCCATCCTTAATCTAAGTGTGCTGTAGCTTTCTAATCAACCCAGTTCTACCAGCCGCTCCACTATCAACCCCAGTGCCCCAGCTTCAGGTCATTTTTGACAATCCTTGGGCCATTTATCCTGGTACTGTATGTTTATGAGCATTCTTATCCTATTGTAACAAAAGGGAAACATTAGAACTTATACTTTATTTCACAGCACTGTTGCCTTGCAGCAAGAAGGTCCTGGGTTCGATTCCCGGCCGGGGGTCTTTCTGCATGGAGTTTGCATGTTCTCCCCGTGCATGCATGGGTTTTCACCGGGTACTCCGGCTTCCTCCCACAGTCCAAAGACATGCCTGTTAGGTTAATTGGTCACTCTAAATTGCCCTTAGGTGTATGAATGAGTGTGTGCATGGTTGTTTGTGTGTTGCCCTGCGATGGACTGGTGACCTGTCCAGGGTGTACCCCGCCTCTCGCCCATAGACTGCTGGAGATAGGCACCAGCTCCCCCGCGACCCACTATGGAATAAGCGGTAGAAAATGACTGACTGACTGACTTTATTTTACTATTGCATAAATGGGAAAAACAGCTATGAGCATATTAATAAAGGTTATTCCTAACAAAGGTGAAGCTCTGGGCTGGAATTAAACCAGAAAGCCTCAAGAGCTACTATCCAGGAATGGCTCGTTACCAGGCCTCTGCAGAGCTGAATGCTGAGGAGGAAATTCAGCCATTTGATTCAGACGTGTTGGAGAAGGATGCATCTAAAAGCTGCAGGACAGTAGCTCAGGAGGACTGGAGTTGGGCCCCCTTGATCTATCACATTGCAGCTGTTCACAGGTAAAAAACAAGGAACTGATGGAGGCTGTGCTCATATTGCAGTCCTCATCAGATGGTTTTGTTCAGATTCATGTCTCTGCTTTATATCCAGTCTGATCTGAACTGCTAGAGACCTAAACTGATCTGATTAAAGTGATTAAAGCAAGACGACATACCTCCACTGGTCCATTGGTACAAATCTGTTGTCATTTTGTCAGAACTGCTGAATCACAAATAGTTTCTTTGACCAAGATGTTTTAGGTGTAAACTCATCTGTTAATTAAACTATAAAATAACTTTACATCCTAATTATTAAGTGATTGGCCAAAGAACATAACAGTAACACGTTATTCTCTATAAAACATTTGTCTATGGTTGTTTGACGGCATTGTCCCTCAACAATGCCGTCAAAAACACATAATCTGTGGTGACCATATTATTTCAGAAACAATAAAAATACAGCTAAAACTATATGAGCCATATATAAAAAACATAGGTTAAATCATTTACTGCTTCAACATGTCTGTTGTAAGGTTATCATCCTCAGACTCTTATGTTGATGTTTGTTGTATTTTTGATCTTACTGTACAGCTCCTTTATTATTTTTATTTTTATTGCTTATTTTTATTTGCACCATTTGACTGCCATTTTGCAGCTGAATTTCCCAACTGAAAGACAAATAAAGGAATATTCTATTCTATTCTATTCTATTCTATTCCTGCAGGTAGTAGTTGCAGTAATTAACCACTAGATGGCGCACCTAAGCCAGAAAACGGGGTGGTTTGGTTTCAGTTGTGCCACATTTAATGACATCAGAGCAGCTAGAAGTTCAGTCTGAACAGAGACCTTCATCATACTCTGAGGACCTCCTCCTGTGACAGAAAAAGATCTCAGAGGAGCAGGAGGAGGAAGAGGAGGAGCCCTGCTGCTGAATGAACTGGTTGTTGAAGTGAAGAACAGGAGCTGCTCACAGGACTAAAGTTCTCCTCCTGCTGCTGGTTTCATCAGGTCCCTCTGCTGCTTCATCAGGTCAGATCTGCTCAGAAACTGTTTCATCTTTAACTGGTTTTTAATTTCAACCTCTGAGGTGGGCGGAGTCAGAGCTGCTTCATCTTCATCTTCATCTTAAATATCTTCAGGTCTGAAAACAACCTGCAAATAATCCCAGTTTTCCAGGTCAAAGTTCAGTCTGATGGACTTTCTGCTGCATGTTCTCCTACCGTTGATGAAATTAAATGTTTGTTTCTGTTTTCCTGTTTTTTGACACCTGCAGAGAAATTCAGATGAAGGATCATCAGTCAGATTTAAGTCCTGCAGCCTGTTCAGAGCTGAGAGGAGATTCAGTCTCACATGATGGAGAATTATCCAGTGAACTGGTTAATTTCTGCTGCAGGATCTCAGTCAACCAGCTGTTAAACCTTTAAAGGGTCATTCCTGACTTTCTCCAGCTTGTAAATCACATGAGAGGAGACATTTCTCACAGACTGAGCACAGATCACCCAGGAGGCTTTTTAAAGGTGGTGTTTTACATTAACGTCCGTATGATCTACCTGTTTTTATTAGAAACTGAGCTGATAAAACAGAATCAGATCAAAGCTGAGTGAGATCAGCCTTTTGAAGCTGTTTAAAGCCAGACATCATGTGTCAAACAGCAGCTTCATCATCTAAAGGTCTCCACCTGATCTCAGACTCTGAAGTTCCTCTCTGTGACACAAACGTGTCGTTTCTGTGTGAATCTCAGGCTGAATGTGGGAACCAGAAGCTGAGTCTCTCGACGCTTAGCTGTGAAGGATGTTTGTGAAACGGTCGACTGACAGGAAGGAATCTGCTCTGATTAAAACCTGCAGCATGATGGGAACGTTTTCAGGACATAAAAGCGTCAGATGATCCTGAGGTTGAACTCTCAGTACAGCTGCTGATGTTTTTGATCTTTGAATCGTGTTGCTTATAAAGAACTGTTATTTTTCTTTGAGTAGCAGAGCTTCAGTTCTGTCTGAGCCATCAGTGTTTATTTCAGTCTGTTTAACTGGTCAGATCAGCGATGGTCGGTCTCTGATCAGCTCCTTGGTGTCGCTGGAAATGAAGGCAGCATTGATGGCAGAAACAACAATAAAACTGTCACACAAACTCTTATTTTTATGCTAATCTTTTCACCAGAACAGTTTAAATAAAGAAACTCAAGATCTCCTTATACTAAACCTAAACCATGCAGCTGACTCCACATTTTATATGATAGTCTATTAATTCCCTCACTGTTTTGAGCATGAACACATTTTCTGTACCAAGGTTGTGGTGGTTTAGCATCAGGATGGCAGCAGTGGTTGCTTATTGATTCCAGGTGGCTCTTGCAGAGCAGCCAGGCTTGGTTATCAAGAATTTAAAGCAGGGCTGGCCCCGCTGGCTTCATCCACACCCTCACCACACAAATGCTGGGCTAGATGTGTGTCCAGCACACATCGAGCTGCTATTGCAGCAACAGAGGTAGTGACTCCCAGTTGGGAAGAAGTGTGCACACCTCCAAATTGTGCAGGCTGTACTGGTTGCTGAGAGACTGAAGGAAGATGTGAATTTGTCAGACTGCATCATGTGTCCAAAATGCAGCAGCTTTTTACTTATGAGAAGGAGGAATATTGAGGAGCAGCTCAAGTCTGTCTGGCTGGTAAAAACCTTCAGGCTTCTGAGGCTTGGTGTAACATCTCATAGTAATGAGTTGTCACAGATTTTGGATTTTTATGTGTATTATTCTTTCGGACTCCACCCTTCACACACTATTGTCCAAGGTTAAACATAAAAGAGCCTGACTTGCATCCACTCATTCTGCTGATAAGGTGATGAAACTCCTGATGGTTGTCCTACTGCAAGGTTACAACTGATGATGGAGATACAGAAATCTCCCACCTTTATGAGGAAATTCTGTAGATTGTGAGGAAACACCGCTAGAACTAATATGATACTGATGGTGGTTGCAAGGATAGGATGGCTGGAAAAACAGCAGGGAAACACTTGGTTGTATGACTACCTTCACACTAAGGGAGCTTTTTCATTATTTCTGTAATATAGCCACTTTCAAGTGCTCTTAGAGGTCAGTACATGTCAGTATACCTGTATACCATCATTAGATGTTTTATGCATTCTCAAAGAGCTTTTTTTCTTAAACTCGGGGCTGTAAAATGTTTGATGCACATATTTTCTTTATACTTAAACCTAAGGACAAAAAATTAGGGATTTTCAGGTTTTCCTATTTCCTGGACTGAATATCTTAGAGTTTGTGGCCCTTCACAGCCTGCAGGAGATAGGTAAACCATGGAAGTAAATAGTCTCATTAGAATCAAACATTTTTTAGACATTGAATTTATAACACTGAATTTTTATCCTGTGCAATTATGTATGTGAATTTTTTTTGTACTTAAAATTTGCCAGCAAAAACTCACCTGCACAAATTCACCTGCAGAAATTCACCTGCAGAAATTCACCTGCAAATGTTTTGCCGCTTCTTCCGGTCACTTCAAAACAAGAGCATCTGCGGACAGGGTTGGGACACTAGCTGTCATCAGGTCAGTCAAACATTTCATTCAGTTCCATTAGATGAAAAACAAAATACCGAATCTCAAATGGGTATTTTTGAAGTGACCGGAAGAAGCGGCAACACATTTGCAGGCGAATTTTTGCAGGTGAATTTCTGCAGGTGAGTTTTTGCTGGCAAATTTTAAGTACAAAAAAAATTCACATACATAATTGCACAGGATAAAAATTCAGTGTTATAAATTCAATGTCTAAAAAATGTTTGATTCTAATGGGACTATTTTACTTCCATAGTAAACTCTATCATTCATTTTGAAACATCCAGCAATGTTACTGGGAGAACGTAGTGGTTACTGGACTTTACTTCAGTTTTGTTAGGATGTTTTGAATTCAACATGGCAGTTTAAAAAATAAGCAAGCTTCAACGTTGTGAAGATAAAATCTGCACAGCTGAGGAGTAATGACCTAATGTGACAAAAAGACCGAACATCAGTTTGTCTGGAAATTAAACACAACCTATTTTTACTGGACCATGAATGCTGCTCTGGTTTTGGATCTGGCTCTAATTGTGTTCTGTACCGACTCCATCTGTGGCAGCTTTAGACTGCTTTGTGGCTTTAATTAAAACAATCTAACCAGTTTTACCAGTAAGAGTTGAGCTCAGTCTGTTTGTTTCCTGACGATGTCAGAGCGTGTTTGTGGTTCAGTGTGAGAACCAGCAGCAAACTGTTTCCATCCTGATAATGAACTCTGTTAATGACAAACACAGGCGGTTGAGAGAGTTCCCTGACCTCAGTCTGTCTCTCTCTGGTTCCTGGTTCTGTTGGTTCTGACAGAATCAACAGTGAACTTTCTGATAACAAACATTCCCATCAGTCTGAGTCACAGTGCTGTGTTTTATCTGGTCCTGACACTGTTATGGATCTCCTATCAGCTGTTTGTTCACAGGTCACATGACCGTCCTCCTGGTTCTGTACGCATGACTTCATCAGGAACGTTCTGACAGAATCGAGGACTTCCAGAGTTTCTGTAACCTTCAGCTTTTCTGCAGGAATCAAAGAGGGTTTATTTTCCATTTGGATCACATAAAGCTGTGCATACAAACTATCTTCTTCTGTTTCTTACTGAATTAATGCTCCAGCAGGTTCTCCTCCCACCTGTTCTCAGCTTTTTGGAGGTGTTCATGTTGTTTCTGAATGTAGCTCATCTCTGATACTCCACTGTAGCATTAAATATCTCCACAAAAGGAATCACCTTCACTGCCTTCAGCACCAACCGCAGCAGTTTACTGTGTTATTAGATCTCAGCAGGATCACTGGAACATCAAGATTTGTTGCTGTAGGTCTGAACCATGTCTGAAATAATATTGGAACTTTAGGGCAACAAAACCTTTCTGATGACTTAAAATGAAACAAATGTCAATATTTAAATGAAAATGTTTTAATTAAGAGAAGGCTGAATATTTTTAGCTATTATTAGAGGCTTGAAATCCTTGTTTGGCAGCAGCAGCGTGTCTGAACAGGAAATGGACCAGCTGGCTGCTGCTGTTTGTTCAGAAAATACAGATAAAACACCCAGCTAACGTCCAGCCACACTCCAACAAACCTTCAACAAATATCTACGACATCAAGCAGACATTAGGAAAACATTCAGCTAACCCCCAAATAACAGGCAAGCATCTAACATCTTCAGACCCACCTCTAACCAGTTCAGGAATGTATTTATTTAGCTTCAAACATCCAGCCCCCCATCCATCCATCCATCCATCCATCCATCCAGGTGACTACAGTCATGTCCCTGTTGGTCACTAGTCTCGTCTCCAAGCTGTATCTCAAGAAGCAAAAAACATCTGATTTAATAATTTTCTACAAACGCCCAGCAGACCTTGACAGATAAATGTTAAACTAATGTCCTCAACGTTTGCTCGGCTAACACAAAACAAACATTAATAAAACTTTCAGGTGACCCATGAGAATAAAATCCAACCAGTCTAACAAAAATATGACAAATATCAGGAAAACTGTATAAAAATCATTCAACAGAGCAATACTAATAAAACTTCTATCAGCCAGTGTTCAGAAAATGACACAAAGATTCAGTCATTTTCTCACAAACTTCACTTCTGCCAAATGGCTGAGGGCCAACAAATGTCCACCTAGCAGCAAAATAACATCCACATTTGAAATGTTGGTTTCATCAATATTTAAATCCATCCAGTTAGCATCCAGCTATCACCCAGTTAGCATCCAGGTTTCATCCAGTTAACAACCAGTAAGCATCCCATTATCCAGTTAGCATCCAGCTATCATCCAGTTAGCATCCAGTTGTCATCCAGTTAGCATCCAGGTTTCATCCAGTTAACAACCAGTTAGCATCCCATTATCCAGTTAGCATCCAGCTATCATCCAGTAGGATCCAGGTTTCATCCAGTTAGCATCCAGCTATCATCCAGTAGGATCCAGGTTTCATCCAGTTAGCATCCAGCTATCATCCAGTTAGCATCCAGGTTTCATCCAGTTAGCATCCAGCTATCATCCAGAAGGATCCAGGTTTCATCCAGTTAGCATCCAGCTATCATTCAGTAGGATCCAGGTTTCATCCAGTTAGCATCCGGCTATCATCCAGTAGGATCCAGGTTTCATCCAGTCAGCATCCGGCTATCATCCAGTAGGATCCAGGTTTCATCCAGTCAGCATCCGGCTATCATCCAGTAGGATCCAGGTTTCATCCAGTTAGCATCCGGCTATCATCCAGTAGGATCCAGGTTTCATCCAGTTAGCATCCGGCTATCATCCAGTAGGATCCAGGTTTCATCCAGTTAGCATCCGGCTATCATCCAGTAGGATCCAGGTTTTATCCAGTTAGGATCCAGCTATCATCCAGTTAGCATCCAGGTTTCATCCAGTTAGCATCCGGCTATCATCCAGTAGGATCCAGGTTTCATCCAGTTAGCATCCAGCTATCATCCAGTAGCATCCAGGTTTCATCCAGTTAGCATCCAGCTATCATCCAGTTAGCAACCAGGTTTCATCCAGTTAACAACCAGTTTGCATTCCATTATCCAGTTAGCATTCAGTTATCATTCAGTTAACCACCTGATCAGATGGATCCTGTCATTTTGGTGCCCTACATGAGATTATGGGTCAGCGCACACATTCAAAGATGCTGAGGGTTGACCACATCTGAATTGATTGATAGGTTTAATGAAGAACACAAGCTATTCTGGCTTTAATATGTTCTGTGGAAAACCTGAATAAATATTGATGGTTGCAGTCTGTGTTCTCTGGTTAAACTATATTTACCATCAAATATATTTGATTTCTCAACTTTAAGCATAATAATAGAAGGCTTTAGGGTAATTTTTAATTTTAGATATGAGAGATTTTCTAACATGAATTTCTTTTAAAATATTATTTTAAATAGGCCAAATATTTATCTGTAATAAGAAGAAAATGTAACTCAATTTTGAAGCCACAGTTCACATTCTTATCTGTCTCTGTGGAGGTTGAGAAAAGTTTGAAGGTTTAACCATTTTATTGGCACAGTAAAAATTTACTTTCAGAACAATCATGTGTGGATAGAAGTAGTAAATATTTCAGTAATTAGATTTCCCCTGTGCTGAACAGCACAAGCAGAACATGCAGACAGACAGAATACATGATGGATTCAACATTACGGAGCTTGCAGTATAACTATAGAGTTATGTCATGTCTACAGTGGCATTATTTGGCAACTTTGCTTAATTTTAATTTAGCTAGCCTAAGAACATCAGACTCAGCATAAAACAAGACCAGAGCTGCACAATGTAGCTGCTACATCCAATAAGCACAAATATTCTTATAAAGAGGGCGATGTTCCTACCAAACAGCATCTAGAACATCTTTATCAGCAATAAAGACACAGTGCAATAATTTATTCTTGGGGAAAATGTTTTGGCAATCAAAATTTTACTTAAAAAAATTTATAAAATTTTTTAATAGTAGATGGGAAAAATAGATGATAGATAGATAGAAAAGATAGATAGAAGAAGATGATAGATAGTAGATAGAAGATGGGAAGATAGATAGAATAATAGAAAAGATAGAAAATAGATGGGATAAATGATGATAGATAGAATAGATAGATAAGGGGGGATCAAACCCGGGGTATCCGCGTGAGAGGCAGCAACACGGACCACCCTGCTGAGTGATTTTTTGTGATTGAGATCATAGGCAAGTGCAACAGAGACATTCCCTTTAACCGGGCCCAGTTGCTGTTGAAGGTTTTCTGGCACTTTGTATGTCATTAAAAAATGCTCCCTTTTTAAAAAAAATAGCGAAAGTTGTTGTGTTTTTGGGAGAAAAATTTTGCCCTTAGTCGAAAAACCATCGAAAATTTATTTATCTACAAAATGAAAAAAATTTTAATCAAAAAAACGAACCCTCTCCTGGGGAAATTTTTCCTCCAGAGTATTTTGCACTCAATCCCTACAGGCTCCTACAAAAAGATAAACCCCCTTTTCCTGACACCTTTCCCTTTTTTCTTAGGTCTCAAATTTAAAAAAGTAGGCCCAACCCGGGGGTTAAAATTAACCTAGCCTATTAATCTAATTTCTGAAACAGGGCCCTAGTGTAGTCTCTCTTTGGCTTTTCACAGCTGTTTCAGGTTGAAACCACAAACAGTGAAACAGATCTGTCAAAAACTGCAGATCATTTGCTAACTTCAGCTTGTAACAACAGAACCTTCTAACATGTTAGAAAGGTTGGCATTCACTCAGAAACTACAAATTCAAATTCATACAAATTCAAGCACAAACTAATTCATTTAATTATTTCTTAATCTACTTAGATTTGATTTGGGGGCTTTGGGTTTGGAAGGTTAATTTTTCTTTTTAAAAGGCTTTTTGGGATTGACGGGCCGGGGAGGCCCTTTTAAAAATGAAAAAACAACAGGGCGCAGGTTGTTTTATTATCAGAATTTCTATTTTCAATACAAAACATGAGACAATGGCTCCAGTCATGACTGCACATTCATGCTTCTATTTACTTCACTCAGTTTGTTTTGTGTTTTTGTTTTTGAGTTGTCGCAGCAGCGCTCTCAGTTGGGGTACTGGCTTACAGGAACCACCTGCACCTGATATGAGTCTAAACTGAAACTATTTCCCTCCAGCTTCTAACCAACACCCAACAAATGCTCAGTCAATGTCAATGATATTTAGCTAACATCAGAGTGTGTTTTTTCTTTAATTTCAACATTTAATGATCCAATATTTCTACATTTCTAATAAAACATCTTCCTCTGAGTGCTGCTGGTACTTATTTGCTCTCTGTTTGATCCTAAATGGATCTGATTGAACCCCTCACTCAACCTCATTTAGTTGGAGTCCTGACAGTTTCTGCATGGTTATACCTGAAATATTTTACAGTAATCTTTAAATTAAAGTTTCATACTTCTGATGAAATTTGAAGCTTTCTTTATTAATTGAACATGGACAGAACATTGGTGTTTCATCACTGATCATCTGATGGTTGAATGTGACAGATGTCTGGCTTTGTATTAATTGAAAGAGTTTCTTAATGCTACTCTGATATCTGTCTCTGTGTTTCCCTCTGACAGCATGATGACTGATGTCCGACTGTCTGCAGCCACTCCGTCTGTCTGTGAGGTGCCAGCTTCACCAGCAGGATCTGGTCTCGAAAGCAATGAACCTCCAGCCTTCATCCTGCCTCCTCGGAACGTCAGGGTCAGCCTGGGTGGAGATGCCCGACTGGAGGGGAAGGTGAGACTCCTTAATCTTCTGATGCAAAGATGTTCTAAACATATTCACATCTATGGGATTAACTGGTTTTAAAACTGGGCTTCTCAAACCAACACTGTTTAGGTGTCAGTATCATTTAATTTCCCTTAGGGATTAATAGTAGTGTTGAATTGAGTTGAACTGAATCACATATTCCTATATAACTTGCTGCTTTACTGAAGCTGAATTAGAACATCTGCAGAGAAACACTGTGGGTGTGGGGCTCAATCTAACACAACCAGCAGTTCAAACACAGGAAACCAACTGATATACAGTGCTGGTTAATTCTCCCTCATTTGTGACTTTTTTAAAGCTTATCATCTGTAACTGAGTTTAATTCAAAGCCTCTGAGCTGAATGAAGAACAAATATTTGCTGAATGTCCACAGAAGACGTTTATAGTCTCTCATATCACAAACCTAACAGATGATGCAGGTTATGATTGAGAATATAGTTGCATAAGTTTTCTTCCCCTTAATAACAAAATAGATTATTACAGTCAGTACAATAAAACTCTGCATGGAAGAATTTTTCACTAAGCGCTTTGAGTGTCACGTTACTGAAAAGCGCTATATAAATAAACTTACCTTACCTTACTAAAACAATTCAGTAAAACATGATGAAAACCTTTTTTATGTTGTCTGTTCATATGTCTGGCTGGATGGAAACCCTAATTATGTATCAGAACCAAATCAGCCCGACTCTCTGGTCCTGCTGCAGGTGGTTCTGAATGAAGATGGAGGGATATTGTAGTAGATTATTGGTAGTGATCCACAACCTGTAATACTGTTTAGGGATTATATGTTTATAGAAACAATGAGTTTTGAGCATTCTCAAAAAGTACCTTATATTGTACATAAATATTGTCCATCCGTCCGTCCGTCCGTCCGTCCGTCCATCTACACCTATATAGGTCTGTATGTATGTGTATGGTAAATACACTGCTCAAAAAAATAAAGGGAACACTTAAACAACAAAACATAACTCCAAGTAAATCAAACGTCTGTGAAATCAAACTGTCCACTTAGGAAGCAACTCTGGTTGACAATTAATTTCACCTGCTGTTGTGTAAATGGAAAAGACAACAGGGGGAAATCTTTGGCGATTAGCAAGACACACTCAATAAAGGAGTGGTTCTGCAGCTGGGGACCACAGACCACTTCTCAGTACCTATGCTTTCTGGGTGATGTTTTGGTCACTTTTGAATGTTGGTGGTGCTTTCATACTGGTAGCATGAGACGGACTCTACAACCCACACAAGTGGCTCAGGTAGTGCAGCTCATCCAGGATGGCACATCAATGTGAGCTGTGGCAAGAAGGTTTGCTGTGTCTGTCAGCGTAGTGTCCAGAGCCTGGAGGCGCTACCAGGAGACAGGCCAGTACACCAGGAGACGTGGAGGAGGCCGTAGGAGGGCAACAACCCAGCAGCAGGACCGCTACCTCCGCCTTTGAGCAAGGAGGAAAAGGAGGAGCACTGCCAGAGCCCTGCTAAATGACCTCCAGCAGGCCAAAAATGTGCATGTGTCTGCACAAACGGTTAGAAACCGACTCCATGAGGATGGTATGAGGGCCCGACGTCCACAAATGGAGGTTGTGCTCACAGCCCAACACCGTGCAGGACGCTTGGCATTTGCCAGAGAACACCAGGATTGGCAAATTCGCCACTGGCGCCCTGTACTCTTCACAGATGAAAGCAGGTTCACACTGAGCACATGTGACAGACGTGACAAAGTCTGGAGACACCGTGGAGAGCGATCTGCTGCCTGCAACATCCTTCAGCATGACTGGTTTGGCAGTGGATCAGTAATGGTGTGGGGTGGCATTTCTTTGGAGGGCCGCACGGCCCTGGATGTGCTCGCCAGAGGTAGCCTGACTGCCATTAGGTACCAAGATGAGATCCTCAGACCCCTTGTGAGACCATATGCTGGTGCGGTTGGCCCTGGGTTTCTCCTAATGCAGGACAATGCTAGACCTCATGTGGCTGGAGTGTGTCAGCAGTTCCTACAAGATGAAGACATTGAAGCTATGGACTGGCCCGCCCGTTCCCCAGACCTGAATCTGATTGAGCACATCTGGGACATCATGTCTCGCTCCATCCACCAACGTCACGTTGCACCACAGACCGTCCAGGAGTTGTTGGATGCTTTAGTCCAGGTCTGGGAGGAGATCCCTCAGGAGACCATCCGCCGTCTCATCAGGAGCATGCTCAGGCGTTGCAGGGAGGTCATACAGGCACGTGGAGGCCACACACAATACTGAGCCTCATTTAGACTTGTTATAAGGACATTACATCAAAGTTGGATCAGCCTTTAGTGTTTTTTTCCACTTTAATTGTGTGTGTGACTCCAAATCCAGGTCTCAATTGGTTAATAAATTTGATTTCCATTGATGATTTTGTGTGATTTTGTTGTCAGCATATTCAACTTTGTACAGAACAAAGTATTCAATGAGAATATTTTATTCATTCAGATCTAGGATGTGTTATTTGAGTGTTCCCTTTATTTTTTTCTGTTTTTCTTGCTAGCTGAGGGTACATGGTTTAACAATCAAGGCAGAAAACTCAGGCTTAGTTGTACCTGCATGTTCAGTTCTGCAGGCAGAGCTGCTAATGAGTCTGGAAGAACGTTCGGCAGAGAAGAAATAAAGGAGAGGGCCATTTAAAGGTAAGGTAAGGTAAGGTAAGTGTATTTATATAGAGCTTTTCAGTAACAAGACACTCAAAGCGCTGTACATACAATTACAATACAATCACAAAGAAAATAAACACAGATACAGACACAGAAAAACTAATCAAATGATACTACAATCCGGAGAAATCTAAAAATCTCTGGCCAACATTACAATGATACAGATAACATTAATAATCCTTTGGGTTTTACTGGTAAGAGCTGGTTCTAAATCAAGCTTTCTAAAGAGGTAATTATATCATTAAGTCCTCTATGTAGGGGAAAGCATCTTGTGCTAAGAGAGAATAATCATTGACTTCGCTGGTATAATGCAGTTGTAGTACTAAGGAAGCTAAGTCACTGGTGTAAAAACAGCTTTTGTTCATATTTTTAAGAAACTAGTATTTTCCTTTCACTGGTAAATCTAAAAATCTAAGAAAAGGAGAAGAAATGAAGAAATGAAATCCACATTTAGGTAAAAAATATGGAGGATGGGAAAGCAACACACATAAGCAAAGATTTTGCAGGGGCATGGTGGACTCCTGAGGGTGCCAATATTTAAGTATGATCATGTGTGCAAAGAATAAGACTGTCAACACTGACGAAGGTGCCATTGTCCTTGAAAAAGAGATGGAAGTTTTATCAAACAGCCATACAGTTCAGTTCACAGATGAGGGGGGTTGCTGGGGCAGAGCGTCGTGTTTACAGAACATCCAGGAGAAATGTTTTGATGAGAAGCCTGTGAAGGTCATATCGGGGCGCCTGAATAAGACAAACAATAAATGTTTTGGTTCAGGCCGGCTGTGATTTTCCGCCTGCCTTCAAAGTCTTACTGGCATTCTCAATTTTAAATCCAAATAGCCATATTTCTGGTACTTTCCATAGATCTTTAGCAAACAACTTCCTCCAAGATTAAATCATATCACCTTTGAGTCCCGGAAACGCAGCCAGCCTGTGATTCTGTTCAAGGATCGCATCCAGCTTGCGATTCTGCTCTCTTAACATATCAGTCTGAGTGCTGAGAGCTCTATAGATCCCTTCAAACCTTCCAGGCAGTTTTGGAGTGCTTTGAACAGCTGCAGATGTTTTACAAATCTTTCAATAAGCCAGGTAATCGCCAACTCCAAAAAGCAGAAATCCTGTTATCAGAAATCCAATTATGTACAAATCTTCCACGTCCTCGACTGACGTTGTCAGGCACACAATCTTCCACTGCTGCCAGGAATCCATTGCGTATCCGGAGAAGAACGTCCAGCCTGGATAAGAGGGTTCCCCTTTACCCTGTCTTCCCGTCGAGAAAATTTGATCAATTGCGTTGAGAGACCAGCTGACCAAATCCATAATGAAAATTAGGAGGATATGCGAACAGAGGCTCTAAGAAAAACATAGACAAAAAGCTGAAGCAGGGCAAAAAATGGGGGAGGATCAAGGAGAGAGTGGAAAAGCGTCTGACCCCACCAAGAGCAGAAGAGAAGAAGTGGAGGAAAATCTTCAAGACACTGTGCCATTTGTAACCTTTCACTCCAATCATTGTACATGTTCTGCTAAAATTACAAGACAAATGTTTAGACTTAAATTATTGGATTGAGCTCACAATGCTTTCAAAGACGTTTCATTTCTAACATTTTTAGTTTTCTGGCATAAAGAAAAAAAAACAAGAAAAATGCTAAAATAAATTTTTTTCTGAAAATATATTTTTATTACTTGACTCTGATGGGGATTCACACTCCTAAGGCTCCCTGGTAAGGCTAATTCAGGGGTCCAGTTGTGGAACGCTGGACCAGCTCTTTACTTTCGCTAGGACTCTCGAGGGGGCATGGGAGTCTCCCCAACCGGTCTACATGTGTTTGGTGGACTTGGAGAAGACATTCGACTGTGTTCCCCGCGATAACCTGTGGGGTGCTCTGTGAATAAGGCATCAGGGCTCCGTTACTACGGGCTATTCGGTCTGTATACAAGCGGAGCGAGAGTCTGGTTCCAATTCCCGGCAATAATTCAGACCACTTCAGGGTGAGGGTTGGACTACAACAGAGCTGCTCGTTGTCACGGTTCTGTTCATAATTTTTATGTACAGAATTTCTTGGTGCACCCAGAGGGCCAAAGGGGTCAGGGTAAGAGACCTCAGGATTCTGTCTGCTATTTGTGGGTGACGTGGTCCTATTAGAGGCATCGCATCGTGATCTCTCATCTCATCGGCTCTCACTGGAGCAATTCGCGGCAGATTGTGAAGCGGCTGGGACAAGGGTCAACTTCTACAAACCTGAGGCTTATGGTCCTCGGTCGGAAAAGGGTGGACTGCTGTCTCTGGGTGGGAGATGAGGTGCTGCCTCAAATGGAGGAGTTTAAGTATCTTGCAGTCTTGTTCACGAAAAAAGGGAGAAGGGTGCATGAGATTGACAGACGGGTTGGTGCAGCTTTCAAAGTACTGCATACTCCGTACCAGTCAATTGTGCTGAAGGGGGAGCTGAGCTGCAAGGCAAAGCTCTTTGTTCACCAGTCAGTCTACATTTCTATCCTCACCTATGGTTACGAACTTTGTGTTGTGACCGAAAGAAAGAGATCGCACATACATTTGAGTTTTCTCCGGAGGGTAGCTGGACTCTCCCTTACAGATAGGGTAAGAAGTTCGAGTATATGGGAGAGAGTCACAGTAGAGCCACTGCTCCTCTAAGTTAAAAGGAGCCAGTTGAGGTGGTTCGGGCATCTGGTAAGGATGCCCCCACAGACGGCTTCCTAGGGAGGTGCTCCGTGCATGTCCAACTGGTAGAAGACTCTGACCCAGGACACGCTGGAGAGACTATGTCTCTTGGCTGGCCGGGGAATACTTCAGGGTTCTCCCTGAAGAGATGTCTGGGCTTCCTTGCTGAAGCTGCTGCCCCCTCAACCCAATCACAGAAAAAGCAGAAGATGGATGGATGGATGGATGGATGGATGGATGGATGGATGGATGAACTGAACTGCAAAGGTGTAATAATTCAGTTTTTTATTTCTGTGACCTGGGTTTGGGTGAAAATGTTTTTGACATTTAGCTCTGTTCATGTTTCAGGTGCGAGGTCATCCTGAGCCGCAGGTCACATGGTGCAGAGACGGGAAGGCTGTGATTGGTGGAGAACGCTACACAGTGGAGCGCGGTGGGCGTGGCAATTTCAGTCTGTCAGTGGGCGGAGTCACAGAGGAGGATCTGGGCTGTTACACCTGTCAGGCCACCAATCAAGCCGGAAGCCGGCAGGTTACCGTTGAGATCCTTCTGGAAGGTATTAGTCCCTGCAGTAAACCCACTTCTAAAACTGAAACTACCAGAGATCAGATGACAGTAACGGCACTGCAGAGTACTACTGTTTTATATCAGTTTTACCAGTAAAATATATCAGAGTCCTGAAACAGCAGGGAGAGAACAAAATGTGACTCTCATCAGTGATCAGATCAAGTCAGTTTGATAAGACAGAGTTAATGTATCCAAGTTCTGTTAATGAACCTCTGGGTGTGAAGCCCTATTTGTTGGAAGGTTCCACAGTCAGAAAGTTCTAAATAAAAAGAGAGCAACAACAGAACCTTAATGTCTCATCCATCATTTGTAAAACTACCAGGCATATCTGACTGAAAGAGAGGATGATTTAATGCTTCTATGACCTTCCTCACTTTTTTCTGTCGTTCATCTTATCACCAGCTTACAGGAGACTGTAAATCTGTCACAAACAATGCTGGTCTTAGAGAATCAATTGCTTTTTGCCCTGATTGTGATTTTCATAAATGTGATTTATGCAATAAAATTATGACACTGTTTAAGTAAAACTGCGAAGGATCTTTTAAAACTTTGTAGGAGTTTGTGGGTGCAAATGATTTATTAAACTTTAGTTATTTTATTAATCTGTCCTGTTGGTCCTTTTTCTGGTTTCCAGTATGAGGTTTAGTTCATCTATGCTCACACATACTCTGTCCACAGAAAACTCTTGTGGCTTTAATGTTAATCTGACAGAACCTGGATTCTTCTTAGAGTCGCATCAAAATCGTACTGAAGGGAACCCATGAAACAGTGCAATATCTCTATTTTGTTGTGTGTTGGTTTTTGTTTCTGCTTTATTTCTGCAATGGATGCACAAAGGAGATTGTGTTAAATACATGCAGGTGTAAATACGCTCATCAAATCTAAAGGATGGGATCAAATTGCACCTATTTTTGTATCAGGTGCCATTAGCTGCACAGTGGCGCAGTTGGTAGCACTGTTGCCTTGCAGCAAGAAGGTCCGTGCATGCGTGGTTTCTCTCTGGGTATTCTGGCTTCCTCCCACAGACCAAAGACATGCCTGTTAGGTTAATTGGTCACTCTAAATTCCCCTTAGGTGTATGAATGAGTGTGTGCATGGTTGTTTGTGTGTTGCTCTGCGATGGACTGGTGACCTGTCCAGGGTGTACCCCATAGACCGTTGGAGATAGGCACCGGCTTCCCGGTGACCCACGATGGAATAAGCGGTAGAAAATGACTGACTGACTATTTGCAAGAATTTCAGGCAGACTTCACTGGAAGACAGGATGAATCCTCCTTCCTGGACATCTCTGACCTGGTTTTAGCTGAGAAAACATTGTTCAGCAGCTGGAACAAAGAAAATAATTTGTGTCATTAACATGCAGCATAACTCGCTGCATTATTATTATTATGCTAGTTTATCTAAAAACCTAGTAGCAGCTGGTTTGTTTTAGCTTATTTTCTGATCTGTTATCTGAAGGAAATTTTAACTCTGAGCCAGAATGTCCAAACATGTTGCAGCTTCATGGGAGGTAAATGAGTTATGTGTTAATGTGCTTCTCTCATGTTTGTTCAGTTGTTAATGTGTTCAGTACAAATAAAGTTTCTGCAGCTCAATCAGACCTGAACTTCTCTGATGTCCAAATGTTTTTCCACCTGCAGAAAACTATGGGAAGAAATACCTCCTGCCTTCCTGGAAGGGATCAGGGTGAGCTGCTGCCGCCGTTAGTTGTCCTCACGTCTCTGTGTTGTGTTGGAGGAGTTTCTGCTCCACACTGTATCTCCCCCTGCTGCTGTGCCTCCTCTAAATGACTGCTGAGGTCCATTAAATCTGTCAGAAATGCTCCTCTGGGGGCTTCCGGTTCAGAACCTGCAGCTGTTTGAGGTCACTGCAGCAGATTTACTGTTGAAGCTTCCTTCTGCTACAGCTGCTTCCTCTGCAAGATCTCAGAAGTTATAAAACTAATTATTATTTACTGCTTCAGTTATGACACAGACTTATGCATCACATTAAACATTAAGGGATTTTGCAGCAAGGTGACTCTATCTCCCATGATTCCAGGTCCCACTCCTTGATCCCTGCACCGGAGAACCGGACCAGCACCTGGAGCAAGAGTCCACCAAAGTTCATCTCCAAACCCACCCGAGTGTTCGTCAGACTGGGACAGAATGGGAAGTTCTCCACCAAAACCACAGGACGGCCACAGCCACAGGTCACATGGCACAAGGTGGGCGGAGCCTAACTAAGACTGATCTGAGCTGAAACTTGTTTGGATTCTTTAGTTTTTGCGTTCTACGTATTTTATCCGAGTTAACGTCCAGAAATCTACACAGAAATAAAATTAAGCTATGTTAAACAAGATTAGTGTTCAGGAACCATTCTGTATTGTGATCTATGAAAAATCAACCATTCTCATAGCCTCTAAATCAGTCTAAAAGATTCATTCTTGACCTTTGGATTTCTGCAGGTGTGTGGTTTTCTATAATTCTGTTTTTTGGCTTGACCGAGGTTAATCTCTACCCAAACAGCTGCTGTTTGCTCAAAAAGCAGGTTAATAAGTGAAGCTAGACACATTTCCATGTTAGATGGATGGATACATGATATCTGGCACAGTTTACACAAAAATAGACAAATGTTTGAAACAAAACATTTCTCACAACCAAACCTTGAGGCTTATGAGGCCCCCCTTCTGACCTGGTCATCTAAAGCTTCTTGATGGGTCCTGATGTTTGTTCTTCACTCTCCGTGGACTCAGCTCTGCTCTTAGCAGTATGTACATCTGGGAGAGGAGTCGCCACGGGCAGCTAATTGACCAATAAGAAATGGCCCTACGAAAATTTTAAAAATTTATTTATTTTATTCTAAACTATGTTTTCTTTTTAGACAAGAGAGAGAGAGACTGAAATGACAACAGTCAACTATAAATAAATAAAAATACTGTCTTATGACTGGGAGACGAAATATATATACATATATACAGTATATATATATATATATATATATATATATATATATATACACAGTACAGACCAATAGTTTGACCACACCTTCTCATTCAAAGAGTTTTCTTTATTTTCATGACTATGAATATTGTAGCTTCACACTGAAGGCATCAAAACTATGAATTAACACATGTGGAATTATATACTGCAAAAAAAAGTGTGAAACAACTGAAAATATGTCTTATATTCTAGGTTCTTCAAAGTAGCCACCTTTTGCTTTGATTACTGCTCTGCACACTCTTGGCATTCTGTTGATGAGCTTCAAGAGGTAGTCACCTGAAATGGTTTTCCAACAGTCTTCTAGGAGTTCCCAGAGATGCTTAGCACTTGTTGGCCCTTTTGCCTTCACTCTGCGGTCCAGCTCACCCCAAAACCATCTCGATTGGGTTTTCAGGGTCCGGTGACTATGGAGGGCCGGTCTTCGGCGCACCCCATCACTCTCCTTCTTGGTCAAATAGCCCTTACACAGCCAGGTGTTTTTGGGGCATTGTCCGTTGAAAAATAAATGATGGTGAAAACTAAACGCAAACCGGATGGAATAGCATCCCAGCTGAAAGATGCTATGGTAGCATGCTGGTTCAGTATGTTCCCAATTTTTTGAAAAAACCCCCCAAACAGTGTCACCCCCCAAACCCCCCCCACACCACACCCCCCCTCCATGCTTCATGGTGGGAAACCCCAGGCATGTAGCGTCCCCCCCGCACCTCTTCTGCCCCCCAAAAAGCACGGTGGTGGAAAAAAAAATCTCAAATTGGGTTCATCAGACCAAAGCACAGATTTCACTGGTCTAATGTCCATTCCTTGGTCCTTTAGCCCAAAAAGTCTCTTCTGCTTGTTGCCTGCCCTCAGCAGTGGTTTCTTTCAGCTATTTTACCATGAAGGGTGATTCACACAGTCCCTCTTAACAGTTGTTCTAGAGATGTGTCTGCTGCTAGAACTCTGTATGGCATTGACCTTTCTCTAATCTCAGCTGCTGTTAACCTGCGATTTCTGAGGGGTGGGACTCGGATGAAAATCGTCCGCAGCAGAGGTGACTCTTGGTCTTCCTTTTCCTGGGGGGGGTCCTCATTTGAGCCAGTTTTTTTGTAGCGCTTGATGGTTTTTGCAACTGCACTTGGGGACACTTTCAAAGTTTTCCAAATTTTTTCGGACTGATGCCTTCATTTCTTAAAGTAATGATGGCCACTCGTTTTTTTTTTTTTTTTTCTTAGCTATGGGAACTCCTTCAAGCTTTGGAAAACCTTTCAGGTGACTACTCTTGAAGCTCATTAACTTAATAAAAAGGGGTGTGGGAGCAGTAATCAAAGCAAAAGGTGGCTACTTGAAGAACCTAGAATATAAGAAATATTTTCAGTTGTTTCACATTTTTTTTTCATTATATTCCACATGTGTTAATTCATAGTTATGTTCAGTGTGAAGCTACAATATTCATAGTCATGAAAATAAGGAAAACTCTTTGAATGAGAAGGTGTGTCCAAACTTTTGGTCTGTACTGTATATATATACTGTATATATACAGTGTATGTATGATGTGGTCTGCATCACATATTCTGCAGAGAATGACCTGTGAGCTGAAGTATGTTGTGAATGTTAGAATATCTGAGTTAACATACGTGAACAATGATGCTGTGAGAAGATTCTCCTTTCTATCCAGCTGCAGCAGCTCTGTGTCCTTTCTATACATCCTGTTAAATCTGAAAACTTTGCACAATGAGTTCAACAAGTTTGTAATCTGTCTGAGGTTGCAGCAGAAAGTTTTACAGTTTAATCTTTAATCTTATTTTTAATTAAATATCTAGCTCTCTGTTCACCGAGAATTTTCTCGCAGCTCGACTCGCTGTTCCATTTCAACGTTTTCTGCATCATATTATAAATAATGAAGCTCTCATTTGCATAAAAACAGCCTGCTCTGTGGATTATGTATGTCTGTGTAATATTGATTTAAATAAGAGAGCTGTCAAAAAATTATTCATCTTAAAACAGAAAAAAATATGTATCTGTGGATTAGAGAACTTCAAATTTAGGCGAGAAAATCAGCTTGCAGTGTAAGACATTTGAAAGAAATAGCTGAACTTTGACAATCTCTGGTCCCGAAGTAATATTCTCACAGTGAGACACACCTTTTTTTCTGGAATGGAAAATCCAGAGCTTCTCTAAATTCAACGTTAACAAACTCAGAGTTTTCACCTGCTTTCATGAACAACTCCATTATCTCCACATCGTTGGGGATGAAGAGTTTAAACTTGGGCTGCAGCCGGATGACTGGGGCATCTTGATTCTTGTTGTTGAGTTCTAACGCTAGTCATTGTTCCTGATCAGGTGGTTTATGATTAATGTTGTTGACTTTGTTGCAGCTTGTTTACATGTATATTTTTCCAGGGGGAGACAGAGCTTCAGCCCTGTGGTCGGATCAGCATGTACGAGCTCTCTGGCCGTCACTTCCTGGAGATAAATGACGTCCAGGAGGAGGATGCAGGACGTTACACGTGTTCAGTCATCAACAGCGCTGGAACAGCCTCCGCCAGCGCTGAGCTTATAGTTCAGGGTGAGACAACCAGTCAGAGTTCAGAATAGTTTATGGTTCAAGGCATCTTCACACCTGCAGCTGTATGTTGCCGGTCTGCAGGGGTCAAAAGGCAAAGGAAAAAGCAGAGAACCAGAGATCTGGATAATTTGAATCCTGGCGCATGTTTTTCTGATCCAGTAGTGGAGCTACTGTTGCTCAGACTGTTTCAACGACCCCTCTGAGGGTTCATGTTGACAATTTTAAGACATGCTTTTAGATTTCAACTGTTTAGATGTTGGGGGCATTGGAACTAGGAGTGCATGCATTTTTATCTGAATGCATGAAAATTGAGATTAGGTGAGGTGAAGACTCCAGCAACACTTATAATACACTTATTAGCAGACCAACGCGTTTCGGCTTGTGGCCTTTATCAGGCTCATAAAAACTGAGACTGCACAGCTTTGTTGTGTATTTCTGCTTGTTCCATGGTTGTTTTTGATTTCAGTGTTTAAAATAATTGTCAACATCAGTGATGGTTTCCAGGGTAGGCAGTTGAAAAGGTTATATTCTAATTTTCTGTTTCTGTCTCCTTCAGGTGTTTCTGAAGCCTCGCCCAGGTGAGATGTTTGTCTCTCTAACAGCTCTCACTTCCAGCTCAGATGTTTGAATTTTTTTAAAAAACCCGCTGCAGCTAGTTTCCCTACAGAAATCTTTTGCCAACCTGTCCCGGCTGCCTTTCTGAAAAAACACTCCAACTATGTCTCTGGGCCGCTAAAATTTGGAAACTAAAATTTATCAAAACTGTTTAACTGGGGATGTCGTTTCCACTTTCAAAGGGTTTTAAACACTTTATGTTTTAATTAAAACTTTTCAAAGAACGGTATCAAACTAAACACATCTGCGCAGTAAGCATTAATCAGTGCACCCTAATTATTTATACAGCTGCAGTGTTACACTGTTCCTTACTAAAAAGATTAGATTTGAAAGTTTTTAAAAAGGATTTTTAGTAAATTTTGGCTACAGGAGAATAAGTGGGGATTTTCTGGTTTGGGAGCTAATTATCCAAAAACCAAACTTTGGGTTTTTTGTGTTTTGTTTAAAAGGGGGGCAAAATCTGAAGACCAACTCTAAGTTTCATCTTCTTTTCAACCTGCAGCAGAAACAGCAGCTGTCTGATTGTTGCACATAATCACAAAACTAACACTACCTTGCTACCAGCTACCATACATTAAAACTTGAAGATGATACAAAACATGGCACTGTTGAACTCTGCAGAGTTCATCCATCTGAGGAACCACCAGCCAAGAACCTAATTGAGGACAGCATGCCCCATTTCCTGAGGGCTTCGGCGGGACCAGAAAGCATGGACAAACTGTCTCCGGGGGGGAACGGGAACCTCCTGAAGAGCCCCCTCGTGGGGCGGGGAAAAATTTTTTTTACTGCTGCCGTTCAGGTGACTATAGCCAAGAAATATTCTGTAGTTGTTTCCTTTTTAACAGTTTATTTAACTGTGTAGTTATTAAGCTGAAGCCAAGCAAGTTTCACAGCTAGTATATATAAAGAAATTAACACATGATTGTTGACTTCACAACCATATTTTAGATGAACCGTTTCTGCATAGGAGAGCCCCCTGTTGGCCAACACTAAAACTACATTTTAATTTAAACGCAGCAGATAAAAGACGTCTAGGGGTCACTAAAGGTCAATTATTATTTTGTCTCAGACCCAGTAATCTGAGATTCAGTACTGTACTGGTACTGAGTCTCAGTCCAGTTTTAAGATTTTCTCATCAGAAACTACTTTTAAAGAACTAGAAATAGCCAAACAAAAAATACAAGGTTTTTTAAAATTTTACAATACAAAATATTTAATTAAATAACAAGATTATTTTTTTGTCAAAAATGGATTAGCAGAAATTCAGAAAGACAAGATAAAAGTAAATACGTATTTATTTGCTCATTTTCTCTACACAGAAAACCACGCTAATGTTCAATTCAATTCAGTTTTATTTATATAGCGCCAATTCACAACACATGTTGTCTCAAGGCACTTCACAAAAGTCAGGTACATACATTCCAATTAGTCCTAATCATTGAACAGTTCAGTCAGATTCAGTTATTTATTCAAATTGGATAAAAAGTTTTTCTGTCTAAGGAAACCCAGCAGATTGCATCCAGTCAGTGACTTGCAGCATTCACTCCTCCTGGATGAACATGTACAGACAGTGGACAGTCACTGGCGTTGACTTTGCAGCAATCCCTCATACTGAGCATGCATGTAGCGACAGTGGAGAGGAAAAACAATTTATTATTTAAAACAATAATAATCAATATCAGTACATACGCCATATAAAAATTAAACAATGCAACTTAAAGAAACAAAATAATACAGTAAACATCTAGACGTGCACACACAGGTGAAACCAAGAGATCTAAAAATCAGGCTTGGAATAAAACTAACATCAAACTGTGTAACCAGAGTGATACTCTGGTTACACAACTAAAATCTCCTTTCTCACTGATAATTACCTGGTAAGCCTCTCGGTATTGCCTCTGCACTGATGAATGCCATTGTTTTGTATTTATTATATTAAACATCATTATTCTGTAAAGACATTAAATACAACATTTTGTACTGTAATTTAAAGGCTACCATAATGACCTTAGCAGTGAAGTCTCGTCACCTGCTTAAAAAACGGGCCGCTGTGTTAATTATAAAGATTTTAAAGATAAAAATAGATTTAAGTGCTGCTGTGTTGCTGTTTTCCTCGTTTAGACCGTTCTCTTTCAGATCCAGCGCTTCCAGTGAGTCAACATGATTTTATTTATGCTTATATGAATGATATAATGGTTAGCATTATATCATTATATCTGCACTAACATGTTACCTTAATGACAGATTTAATGTAAATCCATCTTTAGAACCCACTAAATACCTGTTTTAGAGTTTGTTTTGAGTGACAGATTATCCTGACAAAACAAACGTGGATACTATCATGATATAACGTCCAGCTAATGGAAAACGTTTACATTCATTGGCTGTAAGGTTATAGTTCCTTTGATTTTATGTTTAATTCCTGTCCTGTGTTATTGATGGAGAGCAGAATAAAACCAGTTTAGTTTTTAACCTAACTGAACTCAGCTGAAACATTGTTTCTATTAAGAATAGAACAATCATCTCATCTTGAACGTGAATAAAAACAGGAGGAGATGTTTGTAGATTTTAAGAGAAACTGGAATAGATCAAACACTATTTCCTTCAAGGGAGAAGAAGTGGAGGTGGTGGAGGATTATAAATATCTCGGTGTTCACCTGGACAACAGACTGGAGTGGAGATGCAACTATGAAGCTGTCTAGAAGAAGGGACAGAGCAGACTGTACTTCTTGAGGAAGCTTAGGACCTTCGGTGTCTGCAGCAAGATGCTGCATATCTTCTATAAGTCTGTTGTGGAGAGTGTGATCTCTTCTGCCATCATCTGCTGGGTGTCATATTAGTTTTGACTGCGTTGACCCACATGCAGAAAACAATCGGGAGACCAAGTTTAATGATGAGGTTTTTATTTACAAAGTAGGGATGGTAGATGGGGAACCGGAACCAGGATGCAAACTGTAAAGTAAGATGATGAGCAGGGATATATACAAAAGTAAACTTCTGTATATGAAACTAATCTTACTGGGATGAAGGAAGGAATCCGCCAGAGGGGGGAGGAGAGACCAGGAGGTTGTAAATCCGTGAAAACCAGAGATGACCAAAGCAGTAATGGATGAATGTTGAAAGGTCCAGAGTTCCTTAGTGTTGGTGCTGCTGACGGAGAAGGGTGGACAGGGTTCGTTAGAGGAGGTCTGAGGAACGAAGGAATCCAGGAAGCTGCCAGCCAGGAGTAATCCAAAGAAGCAACAGAAGACTTGAATCTTATTCACAATGCCGGTGCGCTTTTTTCCATTTGTCAGCAATCCAAATAGTGCTTGGTCTAAAGGCGAAGTCAGGTCTGAGTAATTCTGCAAGGTAGCAAACATAATACTTGGCATAGAGCAAGGCTTAGGCAAAAACAAGACAAAGATTATGTGGCTGGAGCTATACCACTCAGGGCAATACTCTAGCAATAAGTTGCTGGCAGCCCCCACCTTAAATCCTCCAGTGGTGATTAGGGAGATAGGAAGCACCTGTCACCTCTCCTCCAGGTTAGGACGCCATCTAGAGCCTTAAACAGAAAATAGCACCATAGAAAATAGCACCAACACACAAAATGCACAGATCCTGACACTGGGGTAGCAGCATCACAGCCAGGTACTTAAAAAAGCTCAACAAGCTGATAAAGAAGACTGGTTCTGTTCTGGGGACTCCTCTGGAACCTCTGGAGATCATTGTGCAAAGAAGGATTCCTCATAAAATGAAGAACATTATGGAGAACTCTGAACATCCTCTAAATGAGACTGTTGTACAACAACAGTGTCTTCAGTCAGAGGCTTCTTTTGATCTGCTGTAAGACAGACCTCTACAGGAGATCCTTCCTGCCCACAGTCATCAGCATCTACAACGGCTCTTTGAAGAAACCTTCATAATATGAGCCTCAACAACATTTAATTTCCCTTTGGGATTAATAAAGTATTTTTGAATTGAATTGAATTTAAAACTGTGTCAAAATAATCCACTGGTTTACGGTCTTTTCTTTTTACTCTGATTTCGAGAATGTGTGCGATTAGTAAGAGAGGGTGAATAAAATCTGCATTTAAACCCTTTGGGAAGTCTAAACAGTAAACCTGTTAGAAACTGCTCAATGTGTGGAAATTTGTATCTCATCATATAAACTCTTTCTGCAGGTGCAGTCCATCCAAGCTGATCCAGTTCAGACCGGTTTAATCCAGCTGCCGCCAGCTGCATCAGGCTGCAGCAGGTTAGAACCACTTCAAACAAGCTACAGTTAGCCACAAGTTAGCCGTTTGGTTATTTAAGCTACAGTTAGGAGGTTTGAATAAACCTAACAGGGTATAGTTGCAAAACTAAGCAGACTATGTTCTTATTAATTCAGTCGATTTAGCTGCTTAACCAGCTGATATTAGCTGTTAGGTTACAGGTTGTTACAGAGACTGACTGCGGCTTTTGAATTATCTAAAGGTAATTAGCTTGTGTTACTGTTACTTATTAACTTACTATTATAGTTAAGCTGTGTACAATAGTGGTAAGATAGGTATAAGTTTGCCCAGTAATATCTGGATTATTATAAGAGCCTTAATTTCAAATTCAGTGTTTAAATATATAGCAATAAATTGTTCTATGTTTGTTTTCTTTATAATTTATCTCAGCTTTTAGTTTAGTTGATATGTTAGTAAAAATGTCTTAATACCAAAACAGAATATTTAATTTGAAATATTACCAGGATCCTGTATGTATCGTTATAGTTAGGAAAGTTATAGCATTTCTAATGCTGTAATTTACCATTCATCTCAAATATAGGCATACATTCTCAATTATTTGTAAACATTAGCCTAAAGCAGAAGATAATATGATTTAAGAAATACATTTTTCACACATGTTCAAAGAATTAATGAATAAAAACTGTTAAAAACTTTAGTTCTCACACATTATCATAATGGCTATGCTGAATTGGATGTTATAAATGAAATTAATCATTAAACATCTCTAAGCTGAAAGTTAGAAAAAAAAGTCCAGATACATGTTTATTCTGTTGAAAACCTAGAAATTATTATATGCTGGGACATTTAAAAACACCAATGTTAAATGTGTTTAATAGTAATGTCAATATGTGGTTTGCATCCCACTCTTTACCACTTTCACCATGGATTCAGGTAAAAAAAGGATACCAGATCCGTTCACATTTGATATGTAGGAAGTTAAAACCATTAACTAGCACACAAGGTATGCAATTAGATTTTTAAAAAGTCTGGTAAAGTCTGTTAAAAAAGACAACAGCTTGAAAAAGGATACAGTTTCAAACCAGAAATATCGTGAGAACCCTGCTGGCAGAGTGTTTGATTTAAAACTTTCTACTGACCTTCAGATAAATCAGGCACAGTTTTTATTGTACCAAGTGTTTGGTGTCATGGCCTGGCTGTTTCCCTAGCAGTAAATAAATAAACAGCGAACTGAATTCTTTCTTTTATGAACAAGGTTATTAAAACTCCAATCTGCAATAGCAAAAAAATGAGCAATTTCTGAGGGGAGGTTTAGCCAGTAGCCTATTTGTTAGTCCAGGAACTGGAACAGGAGCAGGCAGCTGCAGACTCACTGAAAGTTACACATCTAACTGCAGTATGTTAGTTATTAGGTTGTGATTGAGTTCAGCTCTATTGTTTGGTAATTGTTTCCCAAAAAATATTTTCATGCTAACTATCAAACGGAGCTGATGTCTGCTTTCAGAGGTCTGAGGAGATCCATGTCAGGTTCTGGTCTGCGGTTTGAAGCTGTTCCTTTGGACCAGGAGGCTACAGAGGGAGCACAGGTCACATTCACCTGCCAAGGTAAATCTATTCACCAGTGGAATGGAAGTTTCAATGTAGGCATCGTCAATTCAAGTTCTTTTACCTCCGCTTCATTGTATTTGTTTATATGCACCCATTCATGCATTTCAGGCTGAAACTTATTCAAGAAAAGTTGTTTCAGTGATTTTTTTTCTTCTTGTAATGTTGCCACTTCCTCTCCCAGCACCCGAAGCCATTCTGGCTTTTACGACACCAAACCATGAAGAGTTTCAGGACTCATTCAGGTCAAGTCAAGTTTATTTGTAGAGAACTTTAAAAACGACTGAAGCTGACCAGAGCCCGTAAACAAGTTAATAAAAGCTGCTCCACAATAATTACAAGCAAAAAAGTGATGCCCTTGTGTAGGGTCACAAAGTGACCAGGGCACACTGGCTGATAAAGGTTTTAACAAACAAAATACACAACAATAAAAATACAGTCAACTGAATCTGTCTCATTCTTCCTTCAAACCCATCCTTCGCCATAGGGTTATCGTCCTGTTTTTGGTTTCTAAATCCAGTCATTCTCTGCTGGGACTGCAGGCAGGCCTGTTCAGTACCAGTACTGTCCTCTTCCTCAGCCAGGCCTTGGAACATGTGAAAATGTGGTTTTCCAAATACGTGCCTCAATAAAAAGAGCTCATTTAAACTTCAAATTAAAAGATATTTTTCAGTTTAGGACAGCCAACCGTTAGGGATGCGTTCAGATGAAAATATTGGGCCGATATCGTTATCCAATAATATATAGGCCGATACTGATATGTTAAATTATGACTATCATTGGCTGATACTGATGTTAATGCAGATGTTTCGCGCATCCCTTTTGAAAATCTGGGACTCTGATCAGATTAATACTTTGCTCTCAGTCTCCTCCGTTGCTGATGCCAAGGTAACCTGGCTCAGAGATGGGAACCCCATGAAGACGGGACCAAGACGTCAGCAGAGACGGGACGGGACTCGTCTGATCCTCACCATGGACAGAGTGACACAGATGGACGATGGGATGTATGGGTGTCAGCTGACCACTGCTGAGGGATTCACAGTCGCCTCGGCAACATGGATGCTGCGTGTCAGTCGTAAGTCCTCTACACCGGACCCTGCTAGTCCATCTCTCTGTCCATTTACAGTACCAGGTCTTGTTGTCTCCCCCTCAGGTGTGTCCAAGTCTCCGGTGTTCCTTAGCCAGCTGCAGGACTGCAGCGTATCAGAGGGTCAGCCCATCAGCCTGGAGGTTTGCGTGGAGGGAAAACCTGCTCCAAGGGTCAGCTGGCAGTTCAACGGTCAGTGTTCCAGGAAAACTCTGCTGGGGTCTTTGCTTCCAAACTAAGTTCAGATGCTGATGTTCATTCATTTTCAACAACAACTATAATGCATCATCAGAAATGGACCTTTTAGAAGGACAACAATCTGCAGATAGTTTGTCGTTAACACATTTCTGCAGTAACATCTGAATGAGTTTGCATCCCATCGTCGATAAACTTAAATAACTCTGAAAAAGTGCTGACAAGCAAACATCAGTCTGATTGTTGTTTCTGTTGATGCTGCTGTTTGGATTTATTGTCGGATGGTTTTCCTCATTTCTAGTGTGTTGACCTCACTCAACAACAGTAGAAACGTTCCAGCAGCACCAAATGAATGAAGGTGAAGTGTCCAGCAGATGGCAGCACACATGCAGAAACTGAGCACAGGGAAAAACTGCTTTGTCTTATTTTTTACTGATGATCTGATTACAGTTAATTTATTTCTATATGAAGATACAAGGTTTTGTCATGATTTGGCTCCTTCCAGCTTCTGCCTTTGATAAACAGATTTTTTGCTGGAGAACAGGGCAACAGGCAGGCTGGCCGAGCAAAGCAAGAAAAACATAAATCCAGATAAGGAGCAGCAGGACGCCAGAGTGGAAACTTGCTGAGAAAAACAGGGATTCTGTTTTTTAGGTTTTATTTTTAGAAAACTGTAATAAATGGAAAAAAAGGAAACATCAGAGACAAAGAGACAGATCAAATCGGCTTTATAAAACATCACAGTTCAGTTTGACTAAACATGATTCTCTCGATGTCTGAACCCTCAACTCTGCAGGTCTGATGTTTAAAATGGCTTCAATCTGCACAGAGATTAAAAAAGAAATGATTTTAATAAAACACCAGAATGTTGCTCTGATGAAAGGATGGTAAAGATTAGGATGAATGAAAACTGTCAGGAACGCGCCTACAAAAATATTTATGTTTTTAGAAGGAGTCAATGAGAATGAAGTAGCTATTTCTAACTTTGAATTAAATAGAAGTACCTTCATAAGCGAGCTTTGAAATAAGCTGTGCTCCAAACAGTTTCATTATGTTATAATATTAAAACATACATAGATGTGTTGGAGGACAGATTAAGTAGTTTTTATTCTCCAAAATGTCACTGCAGTATTTTCCTAAAGCTGACAAATGAAAGAAGAGAAAATCTGATGGAGGCGTATTTCAGTGCCGAAACAACTGGCCATATTTTACTCTGAGCTTCTCGTTCAACGGTTGACAGCTTCAGGACCAGAGCTGGAAACCATATAAAGACAAAACATGCTGCTGCACAGAGCGCACACACAGGAACACACTGAGAGTGTTTGGCCGACCCAACAAGGGCATGCACAGCGAGTTCACTGTGTTTCAGAGCTGCACTCCATCATGTTGTGGGACTCCTCTGCTGAATCCAGTCACTCCCCCACCCGATCACAGCCCCCTGAAGTCCACAGATTTACTCCACAGTTTGGTTTGAGTGCTTAAAATAAATCTGCTCACACAGCAGCTGGTTTAAACATCTGATGTAAAGGTTAAACCCTCCTGCTGTGGCTGTTCTCGTCTTGGTTTTTTACCTACATTCTGTTAACATCACTAAAACATGGTAACTTTCTGCACACTTAAATATTGTGACCATGTCTTGGTTCAGGTTCAGATGTTGTTCTGCAATGATCAGACCTCATTCTGAACCAAACAATCATTGGTCACACATTTTGTCAAACTCACAGGAAACAAGAGCACTTTATAGCTGTAGTTTGATCTTTTTGTGACGACTGAAGTCTCCAACTTCTACTTTATTATCGTGATTATTAGGGCTACAGAATATAAGGATATGGTGCTATTGTGAAATAATTATGGAATATGATGATATCAACTGAGATTAACCTGATTATTTTTCACTCTTATTTTCACTCTTTATGTTGATCACAATGAAAGAGGACAGAAACTCTCCCTGGAATCTCAGTCCCTGTACAGAGATGACCCTTCTGCTGGTTTCTGTTATGTTAACATGAAGATGATCATGTCTGTTCTTCTTCCTTCAGGCTGTCCTCTTCCATCCAGGACGCGGTCCTCACATGTTGGGGGTGTGGCCAAGCTGATGATCCAGAATGCATCTTGTCATGATGATGGCGTGTACGTGTGTGTGGCGGAGAACATCCATGGCCGAGCAGAGAGCAGTGCCCGGGTTCATGTCAAAGGTCAGAATGTTTACCAACAATGTAATGAAGAAAGACTCAGAGTTCACCGGCCTGTTCAGCTAGGTCTGGCTAATACAGCTGGATCTCTAATTTATTTCAGCAAATCAATTAAAAAAAAAAAAATCATATTTTGTATAGATTCTTTACACACAGAATGACATATTTCAAGCAGTTCTTTTTGTTTTTAATGGAAAATGGTCCACAGTGCAGGAATAACCAGTCTTCAGACCATTGGGAAGCAAAGCCCATTCAACAGTTTGGGGGAAATCCAAAAGGCATGACCTGAGGCTGAAGTCAGTGCTTCAGTCGTCTCCACATGCAGCCGAATGCAGGGCATGGGCTGCTACTGTCACATTGATCATGTTCAGCCTGAACCTCTCTGACTTTAGCTCTAAACTGCCCAACCTTAGCTGTTCTTCTGACCTGCTTATTTCAAATTCTGTGCATCCTGGTCACTCCCAATGAAAATCTCTGCATCTTGACTCCTGCCACCTCCTGCTCAGAATCCTGTCTTTTAGAATCCTGTTCAGAATCCTGTTCCACTGTTTTCAAGCCATGTTTCATATCCAGTCTTTCTTCAGTCTTCAGTCAAGCCGGTCTCACCGCTGTCTGATGACCTTTTCAGTCATGAGATATCCTTTTCTCATACATCGCTCATGACGCCCTTCTTCATCCACCTCAACCTGCCTGCACTCTCTTCTTCTCCTCCATTTTTTCATTGACCACTGTTTTTGATGATTAACCCCAGGTAGCAGCTTTCACTGCATCTGCTCCTTCCACCTTCACCTTTGCACCTGCCTCACGCTCATTCACACTCATCTATTCTGTCTTGCTTCTGCTGACCTTCATTCATCTTCTCTCTAAGGCAAACCTTGCTCTCTCTAAGTTCTCCTCCACCTGCTCCATATTTTCACCACAGTTTACAGTGTCATCTGTAAAAATGATGGTCCATGGAGCCTCTTGTCTGACCTCATCTGTCTTTCTTCCATCACCACTGCAAACAAGAAGACCGCTCAGGGCTGATCCCTGGTTTAACCCCACGCTTACCTTGAACCCATCAGTTACTCCAACTGTACACCTCACCACTGTCTCACTTTCTTCATACATGTCCTGTACTTCTCTCGCATATATTTCTGCCACCCAGGCCTCCTCATGAGTACCACAGTTCCTCTCTAGGCACCATATCTATCACATGTTGTTTTTAGATCCATACCGACACAGTGCAGCTTTATCTGACCTTCTCTCTACTTCTCTACAAGATCTCTAAGAGCAAAAATTACATTTGTGATGCTCTTTCTGGGCATGAAACTAAACTTCTCCTCACCTATTCTATTGTATTCTATTGTATTCTAATTAGTTTAAAGATATAATGACTGGGGGAGATGCATAAATATCCAGGTGTATAAAAACTTCTTCATTTAGCATGGCTGTTCATGATTATTATTAAGTTTGTTGCTAAAACTAAAAGTCACTGAGAGCTTTGCTGTAGAGTGTTTTTCATTGAGTTCAATATAAGCAATTATTTGATCAGATTTACTTGTCTGAGAGTCTCGCTGATATTCAGAGGTGAGATTAGTTCTAGTTTTTTTAATAATAAGGTAATGACTGTTATTCTTCCTGCTTGTCTGATTGGATGGCCAGGCCTGGATTTAAAAAGGTTTTCATAGGCCTGGGTGCTTGTTTGTGAAGGACCACAGTAACTTGTTTATCAGTAAGCCAATCATTCATCAGCATGTTCAACAGAAACTTTCATCACAGCTTTATAAGGAAAACCAGTGAGATGGAGGAAAGTCCGACAGAAGCAGGAAATCCCCAGCTAGGCCAACGTACAAACTTAGTGAAATATCAGCAGATTCCCACAAACTGACCCACTCAACCCTCTGAATCCACAGGATGTCCATGTGTGGACAATCAGGTCTGATCTGAAGACCAAAATAAGTCACTGTGTTTTAGGGCTGTGGATTCAATCAGACTTTTCTCAATATAGTTTCTTTTCCAAACAGTTGAAAACGAACTGACAAAATTCAGTTAATATTAACATTATTCAGCCACATTCCACTTCCTCTATTTCTTCCCCAATACAAAAACAGAGTTATTGAATTCTAACAAGCTGCTGCATCCTGATATCACTGTTGGTTATGAAAAATCAAGGTTGTAGTTAGTTAACTGTTTTAATCCAGATTAGGATAGTTTACTAATTAAAGTTTTTTTTGTTGCACACACTTGCAGTAATATATTCAGAAATGTGCGCATGCGAGCTTGATGACGGGCCGCCATTTGATCGGTGCAGGAATGCTGGCTGCCAGAAAACAAAATGGAGTCACTGAGTTTGGCAAAACATTCAGAGTTTGTATAAATGTCAGTTGTACTTGGCAACAATTACTCTCCCTTCAAATGGTCTCCATTAATAGTTTTATTAGCTGGAGCTGTATTTACAACTCCCTTTTAAAATTTCCACATTCTCTCAATTTATCTGGCATCAACTGAATAAATGAATGCAATATTCAGAAAAATGATCCAAATATCTTCTTTCCGTCTTTCTTTCTCTCTGTCTCTCTCTCTGTCTCCTTCTGTCCTCTCTAGTATGTCTAGTATGTACACAGGAGAAAAACACTTCAGTACAAAAGTTCAGCCTTTCTCGTGCACACGCATGCGTCCTTGTATGTTCACACACACTCAGCTAGCAGGACATTAAACTTGTGTGCCAGATGTAGGAAGGAGAGGAAATCCTTTCTCCCTTATAAGGAAAAGGCTGAGTGAGAAACACATTGATGGTTTCCCTGACTCTCCTCCTCTGGTCTAAGAACATTCCCAGTTTAATAGGATGTCGGGAAGCTGCTGCTGCTGCTGCAGGGGATCGGAGATCTGATCTGGAATCAGCTGGACGTTAGCTCTGCAGCAGCTCCAATGTTTCATCTGACCACATATTGGACAGAACATGAGTCTGTTTGTTGTTGTTTCCTCCATCAGTGGGAACTTGGAAACATCCACACAGACAGACACATCTGTAGATGTGGTCAGTGATCAGTCTGCTGGTTACTTCACGCAGACTTTAGATCTCTAAGGTTGAGCCTGCAAGGCAGCATCCTGCTTATGGAAAAGCAGTAAAGAAGTTCTGCCTTAAAGTCAAACTCAGGGTAAAAGTAAGAACCTTAGCATCATATGAGACAGAATTACTGACCCATTGGATCTGGAGTAGTAAATGATTTGTTGAAGATGATTTAAAGATGAAGTGAAATCTGTTCTTCTGGCAGGTGTTGTAGTGTTTACCCGTTCGTTCCAGGATGAATGAAAATAAACGCCTACAGCAGAGAAATAAACTCCAGATAAGCCACTAATCATTATTCCAACAAAACAAAAACAAAATGAAGTAAATGAAGGCGGTGGTGATGATGAGGTTTAGCTTGGTGACAACTTCTTGAGGTCAGATCATTTCTAGATTCACTGCTGGGTGTGAAACAGAAGGATATTTATGTCCATGTCCAACATATCAGACTTTATCAGCCATTTCTCTGCTTCTCAACACCTGGTTTACCTTGATGAGTGAGGTAATTAATGCCTTTGAATCAGGTGCTTTAGAGCAGAGACACGTTTTAAACATGCAGGTCCTGAGGACCACGGCTGGTTGATGGGATGCACAAGCTGTACTTCAACAGGAACGAAGATACTGAGGCATTCTGGACTCTGTTGATCATTTCTTCTTAGTGGAAGTTGCTGATCTAACGGGTGCCGTAGAGCAGCTTGTTTTCATATTGGTCCCTTTCTGACAGTCTGTGTTTCTTCTTCATGTGTTTGCTGTGCTGCAGGCAGGCTACAGTCGCAGAGGTCAGAGGTCGCAACAGCAGCTCAACCTCCTCGCTTCATTCGCCGGCTAAGCGACCTGAAGGTGATGGACGGCAGCAGAGTGTCCATGACGGTGGAGCTGAGCGGTACGCCCTCGCTGCGTGTGCTGTGGTATTTCCTGTCTGAACTCCGGGGACACGGTGCTGATGAGATGAAGACAGATTGACTGTAGTCCTGCCTCTTCATTTCCTCTGTTTGTGATTGTCTTGTTGTGAGGATACATATCTGTCTGGTCCTCATAAAACCAGTAAATAAAGGTTAATGTTACATAGCGATTAGGTTACTGAGCAGTTAGATGGATGTTAACAGAGCTATTTTAAGTCTGAATCATGATCCATGGAATTAACTCTCAAATGAAGGACATGCAGATGTGTGTGTTTGTGTATCTGATATAGACTGAAGCTCAGTCCCTCATATCATCACCCCACTGTGTGTGTGTGTTATATAATAAGACTTGTCTCCATATAGGCTGTTTGAGGATCAGTCTGCAGCTCTTTTCTGTCGCTCAGTTTTAACATGATCCCATCTGATGAAGATCTCCTTGTTTTTATTGCTGTTAGATCACAAGATTTATTTCTAGCCACAGAAATGCAACTAACGTCTACAGAAATGAGCTTGTCTCAGATGCACAGACAGAGGAAAACTGTTCTTTGGTCATTTGAGTCCAAGTTTCAGCTTCTAAGGAAATATCTGATTTAATGTGTTGAAGAGGCGCACCACCATCAGGTCTGTTCCCAGTGAAAGGTGGAACAACCTGCGAAGGAATGATGTGCAGCAAACAATCAATCTTATTTGAAACAAAATGTAAAAAGGTTTCAGACTCTGTGATATAAACATAATTTATACAAAAGTAAATCTATAAACATGTCATTTTATGTTGCTAGTTAAACCTTTCGTCCAGGCTTTGCTGGTTTGGGTTGGTAAATTACTCTGAGAACATACTACTCTCGGTCCACTTGAGAGAAGATTCTGAATGAGATGTTTTGGCCTGCAGGTGAGCCCCCTTCTCTCGTGATGTGGCTCCATGATGGGCAGGAGGTCTCGGAGTCTGAGGACTTCCACCTACTCAGGGAGGAGAACCGCTACACTCTGCAGATCCAGGAGGTTTTCCCAGAGGACACTGGGACCTACAGCTGCCGGGCCTGGAACCAGTATGGAGAGGACCAGACCCAGGCTCAGCTCATTGTGGAAGGTGAGCTCAGGTCACTAATGACTACATAAGAGCAGCCAGTTAAACATATTTATATAAAACATTATGTTGGAGATTAAGTTCTGAAAATCTAAAAGAATTTATTGTGAGTCGCTCCTTCAGTGTTCCAGCCACTCCTCTGGGCGCTCATCCAGCATGAGGATGAATAAACATGCGTGGGTAAATGTGAGAGGTCAATAAAAACTGTAATGAAGTCTGTCCTAACATAAAGTCACCATAGTAATCCCACATAGGAAACTAAATGACAGCAAATGTCAGAACAAATGATTCCTGGTTGCCCAGCTATGGTACCTCTGCAGGTACTGGCTCAGCAGGAAGGTCATCTTCCTGTTGAAGTGACTCAAAGATGTATCCCGGCATCCCTCCCATGTGTCCTGAAAGCATTTCATATGCATTGTCACTATATTGATTGTGAGGCATTATGCTGTTGTGTTTGCCACCGAAACCTCGCCGTATGACTCTCTTTCCTTGACCTCAGGTGTGCGTTTGGCTACATCAGTAACAGTTTTATACAGATACAGAAAACATATTAAAGGGGTGCATGGTGGGTAAATCAGAACTTTAAACTGTCTTTCTTTCCAAGATAAAGCCACTAAAGTTTACTTTCCATAGAAAGGACTCCTGGGCCAGTGTTTCTGTTTGATGTCTGCTCTGTGCTTAAAATGGCCATTCATACTTAGCCAGGTTCTACTGGAGGCTTCTTACAGTTAAAAGTGAGTTGTTTGTTTCCACTGTCGCCACATGCTTGGTCAGGATTAAGGATTTCTCCAAACCAAGGTTTCCTTGGACAATGTTCTACCAGCTGGCATTATAAGCTGTGTTTTGCTGTATTTATTATATCCAGGATCAAACTGTAATGTTTTTATTTAAATTTTAATGATCGGATTGTATTTGTTTGATCTTTATTGATATAAAATGGAGGTCTTTGTCTTGTAAAGATACATTAGTTGTGAACTGGTGATAAATAAGTAAACTTTATCATTTTAAATATCTGCAGGTGTTTGCAAAAATATCGCCAAAACTAATTGGGGAAAAGTCTGGAACTCTGAAATAAAACTCTGTAATCCAGCTTCTCAGCCATGAAGAGTCTCAGACTGCTGGGTTATAACCCAGAGGCATCAGTAACAACACTTCTTCTGTAGTACAAAGAGTGAAGGAGCTCTGACAGCGTTAACAAAGCTTCCTTTTTACGACCAGAGGAAGAAAACCTTCTAATACAGATCGAGTCTCATGATATCAAAGTATATTTCACATGCCTTCATCTGCTGTTTTAACATCATTTCACTCATTTTGATTTCTGTTGTGGATGTTGAGCTCTAACATGCTAATACTACTATTGCAACACTAGCATTTGCTGTCAGACTCTATCTGAGTCCTGCTGCTCAACATGTCTGACATTCATTTGGCCGCAGCTTTTAGATCTTGTTTGTTGTTTGGTGGCAGAGCCTCAAGACGGCATCCAGCCCTGGTTCATCACAAAACCCAAAGCGGTGAGCGCTGTCACGGGTCAGCATGTCCTGCTGTCCTGTGCCATTGCCGGAGACCCATTCCCCCAGTACACGTGGACCAGAGCCGACCAGAACCGAGCGCTGAGCTCCGGAGGAGACTATGAACTACTGCAGAAGGAAGACGTCATCTCACTGCTCATCAGGTCACACAGTTGTTCAAACACAGACTCAAACATCACTGAAAGAACACGGAGAGAACAAAAGGTTGTCTCTGCTTCTTTTTCAGACGGGTCAGAAAGCATCATACAGGAGACTACCTGATCAGCCTGAGGTGACACAGTAACACACACTGTGATGAGGAATCCAACCAGAAACTGAGCAAACATGCTGGAATAATCCTCTATGATCTACTGTTCAGATCTGAGGATTAAAATAACCCTCCCCCAACCCTATCTATCCATCTATCCATAATCTGTTATCCCCCATCATACACTGCAGTCTGACCGCCGTGCTTCCTCATCATCTCATTTAGACATGATGACGTGTGTGTGTGAAAAACATAACGCATACACACACGTTCAGACCCTAAAATATCTGAAATCTCACGTCTGTCCACTGCTGCACCAACAACCATCATCTGGAGCTCCATCAGACATAACCAGTTAACATCCTGAGCTCAACATGAAGCCAGTGATTTATCAGTGAACTCAGAGTGTTGAGTTTACTGGCAGTTTGAAGATATGTTGCTATGACAACAGACCTTAGAGTTGGTTCTAACGGGTTTCCAGGAACAGGAAAAAGAACCATGTATCCATGTCATGTCAAGCTTTTAGTGGCATTTTTCCAGTTGGTCTGATTCAGTAATTTCTCTTCCAGAACTATAATATAAACAGAAATAAAAACAGCATTCTAAATATTTTTCCTAGTCTTTCTACCGTGAGCGGTCATGGATTATTTAAATTCAGCGTCAACATTTTTAGGTACACCTGTTCAGCTGCTGATTAATAAAAATGGTAAATCAGCCAATCACATGGCAGCAACACAACACTTTGAGGCATCTAGATGTGATGAAGAGGATTTGCTGAAGTTCAAAGTGAGCATCAGAATGCAGAAGAAAGGGGATTTAAGTGGCTTCGAACGGGTGGGGCACTTATTACAGAAACTGCTGATCTACTGAGATTTTTACGCAACCATCTCACAGGTTTACAGAGAATGGTCATAGAGGATATGTCCAGTAATCAGCAGTAATGTGGACAAAAATGCCTCCCCTAGAAACAACCAGTAGTAGACACAACAGTTCTGTTCAGTGATTCACTGAGGTGATAAGGCAGAGGTCAGAGTTCAGCTCTGAGTTATGTGGATTTTTGCAGACAGAACGTGGCTGAGCAGCAGTTTGTGTAACTCTGAGGTTCTGTTTGTGTGTCAGGAATAAAGTGGGGGAGTGCAATGCTGTGGCCCAGCTGGTTGTCACTGAAGGAGGACCCCGAGGAGGAGAAGGAGGAGACAGGAGGTGAGATGAAAGATTAATGTTAAAAGGAAACTTTTCAGCATGTTTCTGCAGCTTCTGACTGGCCTGAATGACACTGATACTTAAGGTATTGATTATGTTGAAGGAAAAGTATGAATACAGCATGAAACCAGTTATGTGTCTCAGTCATGCCATGAAACCCAGCAGATTGATGAGAAAAATATTTTCTGGAAAACAATTTTAAACCCAAGAAATCTCTCATGTACTTCAGAATGGCTGGCAGTGACTCCTATCACTGTCTCTTACAATAAAGCAATGCATTCACTAACATTCGTCTGCACTTCAAGATAAAAACCTGCCACGTTGTAATGCAGCATGAGACAGCCGCTTTGTTTGGATGGTGCTTTGCTCTTCTTCCCACGTTGCAAACACCCCTTTGATTGCTCTGGAAGAGACTCCTTCTCCATCACCGTCAGCTTCTTTGCTGATGTCGCTGTAAAAGCCCACCACAGAAGACTCACCGCATATGTAACAGCAACATGAGGAGGCTACTGGAAAAACTCAGTAGGCTAATGTCTTTACCACAGTCATCCCTTTGAGGAATGTCTGTGTTTGGTAGATTCATGCATGGTTGGTATTTTGGAACATTTGTATACAAACATGTTTGTAATTACAGGTCCCACTGCACAACAAAGAAAAATACATTAAAAGGCAAGAAATACTTTAGAAATTACAGCAGAGGTCAGTGAGGAAGGGAACTGTTATAGTGCTGGTTTTCAAAAACAAGGCTGATGAGGTAAAAACATGCTGAAGCTTGGTGAAGAAGAGAGGTGATGATCAGTGAGTAGCAGTGTGGTCTGAGTATTTCAGATGGGACTTCTGCCTTTCAGTGACGATGGAGAAGGTTAGGGAAGGTCAGAAGGTGTTGCTCTAAGAGACAGTGAGACAGCGGTGAGATGTGAGGTAAAAGTCACAGATGGGCTCAAAGTGGGCATGGGAGATCTCCAGGTATTAGCTTTGAAATCCATCTTGTTTGCAGTGGTGATTGAAGAGTTTGACAGAGGAGGTCATGCAGGAGTCCCCTTGGACTATGATGTTCGGATCTGTTGTGCAGGGAGCAGTTGGAAGAGAGTTTGAGGAGTGAAAGTCACAGTACATGTGTGTGAATGAGAGTGAGACCGGTAGAACAGGAAAGCTGCAAGGAGTAGAGGTACTGGAGGTCGATGAGTTGAAGAACCATCAAAGGCAGCAGGCAGTGAACAAGTAAGGTGAAGAAAAGAGTGAAACAGAACAAGATGGCAGTGAGATGGTTTGGAGACGGTTGTGCTAACAGAGAGGGAAGACAAAGCTGAAAATGTTCTGATATCTAATAGGAGTGAACAAAAAGGACCGCGTTAGAAATTATTGTCAGATACAGTAGTTTTAGCTGTAAACTGTTCAGTTACCAGGCTGTACAGTGAGGCGCATAAACAATATTGTATTGTTTGTAATGTAATGTTTCTTTTTGAACTTTGGAAACTGCCCAATCAAAACGATTCTACAAAAACTGGAAAATTGAATCAGTTTACAGTTAATTTCACTAAAAGTATTTCTCTCACACGTTCAGAACAGTCAGCTGGTTAACATGTTCTTACTGTATCCAATGCAGATGTTCTGCATGCTCTGACCTGTCAGATGTGGTTCTCCTCAGCAACTAGTTTATTACATTCATATTTCTGTTTTCATTCACTCATTCTGCTCCCAACCTTCCCTCTGTTTCCATCCATCAGTCTGTTTCATATCCAGCTATTCCCAAAGCTTCTCTAATCTGTGTGTGAATCAGCCTAACCAATCAGAGCAAGTATTTCCTCTGATCCGGCTGAGGGCTGCAAGAAACCATCTGCAGCTTCAAAACCAACAAAAGGACAGGACAAAACAAGGTGAAGAGGAGTCCCAGTCATGAAGGTGGCCTGATGAAGAAGTGTGTTCAGATCAGTTCATTCATGCCCATAAAAGGAAAGTTGAGTCACCTGTGATGTAACAGTTTGGGTTGAACTCCTCATCCTCGTTTTCCTGACACTAAGGGGGCGGAGTCACAGCTCTGTTTATTCTCTCTCTTTCACTCCATCTCTCTTTGTGTTTGTTCCTCCAGAACTGCAGCAGCAAGAGGAAGACCAGGAAGAGGATCAGCTGGACCTGCCACGCTGAGAGGAGGTGACAGAGGAGGAGGAGGAGGTGAAGGCAGCAGGCTCAGTCTGCAGCAGGTTGCTGGTGAGGAGCAGAACTTGCAGAATCTGCAGCTCCTGCACCTAGAAGAGGAGAAGAAGAAGGAGAAGGAGGAGGATCTCCAGGCTGCTGCCCGAGGACTCCTCAAACGCTGTGTGGAAACAAGGGAGCGTGGTGAAGAGGAGCTGCGACAGAGGGAGGCGCAGCAGCTGGACTTTCGGTCGCTGCTGGGACGCCGAGCATTTCCGACCAGCCACACCAACGTTGATACCAACACCCAGTACGACCACTGCCACCAGATGGATTTTAAGGCCAACCTCAGGGGCGTCAAAGGCAAGGCGGAGGAGAAGATGAACTCTCCACAACAGGTCGACTTTCGGAGCGTCTTGGGGAAGAAAGGCACCAGCAGCAGCAATGGGAACAAGCTGGCCGAAACACCTTCCAAGGGCTCTGGAGACTTCCGCTCTGTCCTCTCCAACAAGAAGAAGACAGAGAGCCCCGAGAAGAATGGAGAGAGCGAGAAGGTGAACAACTGCGTGGATGGAGGGATTCATGACCAGAAGAGTGAGGGAGGAGGAGGAGGGATTGTCCCGGAGTTCATGGAGAAGCTGAAGGATGTGACAGTGCTGGATGGTCAGCGGCTCCGACTGGAGTGTCGCCTCGACTCTACCACTGCTGCTGGTGTCACTGTCACCTGGACGCTGGACGGGAAGATCATCAAACCTTCCAAGTTCATCGTCCTTGCCAATGAAGGTCAGAGCTTACACACACACACACACACACACACACACACACTCAGAAATGAAATTAGAAATCAACAAGTAATGGAGGGCTTGTTTGTTTGGAGTTTGGTTGGAGCTGTGCTGATGGAGGAGGAGGAGGAGGACCAGCTGCTGAAGGTCAGTGGATTCAGACTATTAATAGATCGCAGATGTGAAACAAAAGAGCATAGAGATGCAGGATGTGACGTGAGACCACCAAGTATTGCTGCTATTTCAGATGGGAAAGATCACTTTACACCCAGCATTAACTGTCCTCAAGGCCTCCACATTCATCAGTCCTGCAGTTTCCTGTGGATCTGTTTACATACAGACTAAACCTGACGCTCAACCAAAGTTCAGCCTGAGGGCCCATAGAGGTAACATCTCCATGTCCCCAAGATAAAAACAAAACTTCAATAGAAAGAATAAAATTATCTTTCCATTAATAAACTTTCCTGATCTATCATCTGTTTCCAGCAGGTGGTGCTGTCTATGTTCTAGAGTCTAGACTAAATTACAGTGAGCAGTTTAGAAAAGTCCGTGGTTGTCCTACGATAACCATCTCTTATTTTCTGATTCAAATCCCACACTGATGCTCCACAGTGCCACCTAGCCTCTCATCTCGGTACTGACCTCTTTTCAGTCAGTTAACACACCAGCTCCATGGCAGCTCTCCTCTGCTATTACAGCAGCAAAGCCCTATGGAAAAATATTTCCTTGCTTCATTTTCCACATCTCTGCAGCTCAGCATGCTGGGAGCACATTTCAGCCAGTATATGAACCTGACTTTATATTAGGACCATACTGGTTGCTTTTTAGGACTGTCGATCAGCCTCAGCTGAACGTTCTCAGCTGAAATTCAAGAAGCCATAGAGAATACCACAGATTCCAGCATTTACACAAATATATATTAAAACAAACATATAAAAGATGCTGTAACTGCTTTAATTTAAAACAATTGTTACTTCTGCTACTAAAATTATACAACACATTGACTACTACAGTTCAAATATAGTTATGCTATTTATTATTTTTTTTATTTTGATACATACACTCATGCATAAATATAGAATAGTCACTTGCTAAAAATAGTTGCAGTTTTCCAGAGCTTTTTGTGCAAAATATGAACCTCTTTTATTGTTCTGCTCTTTATTAAGCAGCATAAGTATAACAAGCTGATATCAGCTTTCAGTTAGTTGGGCTCCCTAACAGACATGCAACTCGCAGCTCGCCAGCTGTAGTTTTACAGAAGCTTTTCCTTATTAGTGATAGGTGGCGCTTCTGTAGTTTTCTCAGATTGACAGAAATATTTCCAAACAGCTGAATTTGTGATTTGAAAGCAAGGCAACTGTTATTCAGCCAGCTGATCAGCAGTGAGTAGCAACAGATGGGGCCGCACTCTGGTACTTTATGCTCAATACAGCCGAGAAAAAAATGGAAAGTCCAGTCACTTAGGAGCCTTCTCTGACATCGCATTAAAGGACTTTACAGCATAGAATGATGGAAAGGTTTTGCTGTTTTGAAACAATAACTTTTTAAAACTCAACACCTCAGTGGGGGTGTTTCTAAATCATCAGGATCTGCATCCTTCAGTTAATCTAACAGCTACAGGCAAAACTGTCTGCAGTTCACTAGTCACTCTCTGTGGGTGCATAAAAGCAAAGCTTCTGTCAGCTGGACCTCAGTGTGCAAATATGTTTAACTGAGCATCACTGTTTACTGTTATCATCGTTCCCACTGAATCTCTCCTTCAGATGCTGTGTGTGAGGAGGAGCAGATCTGTACCTGCTCTGTGTTTCAAAGAGAAAGCTTCTTTGCTCCATCATTGTTCTTTCCTGTAGCGTGGAGCAGCTTCTATAGTTTGGGTTGGAGGTCCTCTGCCTCTGCTGTTGGGTGTGTCTACTCTCTCTCTCTCTCTTGTTTCTCCCTTTCTTTCTCCTTCTGTAGCAACCTGAGTTTAAAAGAGGAATGATGGGGAGGCACTGACTGTTTAAGAGTTCTGTTGGTACAGAAATTAAACTGATGGAATAAAATGTCAAATTTCTTTGTCTAAATATTCTCTCATTGGGGAAGGAAGTCAAGCACATTCCTTCTGGATCATTGAAAGTAGATAAAACCAACTAGAGAAAAACATCACAAACATGTAGAGCCTCCTGAAATGTCGCCAGCACCAGATCAATAGAAGCACAGAAGGAAGATGGAACTACTGCTTTACTCAGCTAGCTTCAGATTATTACTGCATGTTTTATGTAGAAAGGAAAAAAACCTAAAAATGCCAAAAACAAATTAGCCAAATCAAAACAAAAGTTATCAACCTAATGTAGCAAGCAAGGGTTGCTTTAAATTTAAATATAGACTGAGTGGTGACAAACATTTAGGAATCTGGGGTCTAAGAGTGTTTTTAGTTGAAACAAATGTTCATCAGATGACTCCAGGTACCTTAAAGGCCAAGCTAAATCACATCGGCTGCAACAGTAATTTCCACTGTCACCACATGCTTTCTGAAGAGGTGTTGCTGCAAATAAAAGGATTGGATGCAATTGAATAGATATACAAATTAGATAGACAAATTTTTACCAGTTGGCTTTAAATGATCGACTGATTTTACTTTATTATAACTATGAATAAATTGCACTGTATGGAATTGGATCTAAATGTGACTTTATGATTGTACTGGATTCTCATAAATTGAGTTGATTCTATATTTGCACTTGGACTGAATCAGGTTGTTGCACCAGTCAGCAGAGATAGAAACAACCAGTAACCTTGACGTAGAAAAAAAACAGGCAGAATGTCTCAGATGCATAGAAACACTGCGGTCAGCTACAGTAGAGTTCTGCTGTCAGGTCTGCTTGAACACGTGTGTGTGTGTGTGTTTATGAACACCTAGGACTCCCTGTGTGTGTGTGTTTGTGTGTGTGTGTGTACAGTAATCCCTCAGTATGTTATTTTAGCCTTCAGGACTGTCCGGTTTTAGCTCGTAGCACAAAGTTGTTGCATGTTGAAGGTCAGAGGTCACATCAGCCTCCAACATGCTCTGATGTGTTGGTGTTATTTGCAGCAGAGAGTTGATATCAGCAGCTCCAGAACAAACCGCATCAGAACAACTAAACATTCTAGACATATGCCACAAGTTAAATATACTCCAACACTGACTGTGCATTAAATTAGACATGATTGCAAGGAACAGTTTCTAGTCATCTCCCACCGATTATGCTCTTATGTGTATACGTATAAGCTGGGTGGGAATGTTTGAGGACTTCATTGTCATGTTGGGTTCTGAACCAGGAGACTCTAGAGCAGCACACCAGAGACACAGGAAAGGTTTAAACAAGTTTATTGAAATTGTGTTTTGGGCAGTGTCAGGATTCTGTAGCCGGTGGGCTTCAGGGATCAGTTCACTAGGGTAAAGAGAGCGGTTACGATCAGGCAGGTGGTTCTTAATGTTAAATGTAAGAGTTACAGGGTTACTTGTAGATGAATGTGTTGGTTCTGGGGAGAAGTGAACAAGCCACAGAGACTGAGGCTGACCGGCAAGCGTGCTGTGCGAGCAATTTCCTCCAGATGGTGAATAGCATTGCAGGGTGGACAGGCAGGGCACGTGAAGCGAGGAGCGATCTTGCAATCTGATCTTGTGGATCCAGAGGGGTCCTTGGACTGAGGTAAATTCACTGAAGTATTTACCATTGGGCAGGAGACTGAACCACAGCGGGTTCTCCAGGAGGCGGGTTTGCTGACAACCAGCAAGATAAGCCAGAACCACGGAGGATTTATCCAGAGCAGGGTCTTGTTGTCAGCAACCTTCAGGGAGAAACAGAGCTGGGGCTAGCAAAGGTAGGTTAGCATAAAGACAAACACAAAGCAGAGTTTGTTGGTCTGATTACCACTCAGCAGAGTCAACAATCCAACGCCTCCTCCGAGGTCTCAGCTGCTTAAGAAGCTCTTCAGTGATTTCTCTTGATGCGGTGTAGCTGTGCGGCTGCACCTACCTGTCACACCCTGGTGAAGGAAAGGAGGAACAACACTCACACAGCAAGACAAACCTGCACACAGCTCCGTGGCCTGACATCCATGGTTCGATTTAATCAATTATAAATTGATTATTAAATCTTCTTCATACACCACCACACTCTAAATACCAAAAAATTAAGAGATACAATCAAACAAAAGAATACTTGATGCTAGATGCTGATTGACTTTTGCAGATTCCAAAGTAACAACATCTGATATTATTTAGTCCTAGATCTCTCAGCATCAGTAGCTGAAACTAACCCCTCTAAGAGACACGCCATTTCTGTGTTACATTCTTTTACATCTCATCCTGCTGTCATTCGCCGCACAGACCACACCAACTACCACCCATCAGCACATGTACAATCACAGTAACATAAGATTTAGTGGCGGTGGCTGTTTATGCATCAAATGTTAGAGATATCCTGCCTATTTTACTTTGTGATGCCTCGACTCGCAACGTTCTTTTAGCGTAAATGTAGAGTGTGTGGATCGCTGTAGCAGTAGAGATGAGAAGTTGTATCCATAGAGCTTCATGGTTCTCAATGACTGCCGACAGCTGTAACCCTTTCTCAGTAAAAGTTGCTATGAACTTCTAATTTGCTTTGCCTTTTTTGAGTGATGGGGGAACTTTGACCTCGCTTGCTCAAGGGGTTCTTCGTTAGACGATTATGTATACAATATAGTCATACCTGACAGGTATTACTAGCTGTTCTTCTTCTGCCTCCAGGTGGGACATAGTAATATCTCATATTTGATCCATTTCTAAATATTTCATTCTAGGTTTATTTTATTTTTTGCCATGTCCTGTCCGGCAGAGTACTGCTCAGATTTACTTTCACACGTGGAGCATTACGGCTAACGCTATAATGCTCCATTTATATATATAAAATCAACTTTATTAGGACCTGCTTTGGGATTATTTCAGTTGTAATGGACACGAAGACGGAAACAAAAAGGAGAAAAAAGAAGCAATAAAGAGAGCGAGCTCGGTCAAAAAGGAAAAAGGGGGAGAAAGAAAACAATAGAGGAGAGATAGGATGAGAGGATACAAATACCACCCTAGAAGACTGCTTCTACACCTGCAGAAATGTATATAACAACAACATGGTTACCAAAAAGTGCACGGTATTAATGAATGCAAGATATATTTAGGGTTAACTGTGGCTCAATATAGAACATTTGTGTATTTGTTAACACCTGAACACTTGCGGGTGTAATTGTGAGCACACTTGTGTATGTAAGGCTTCTCCATAAAAATATGCAATAGCAAGTGTGAGGAGCCACAGACCTGCCACCCCCTGGACCCGAGGCCCTGGCAAGCAGCCACCAGGACTGAGCTGGCATACACCAAGCCCCCAACGCCGGACAGCGAGAACCTCCAATACACCAGCGGGCAGAGACACCAGCAGAGAGTGTGGTGGGGAGGAAATAGGCTCCACGTTTGCCATGGGCCTAAACTGATCCAGGAAACTCATTTTCCCTTTACTGCACAAGTTTCTTGCACAGCCTTAAAATTAGGTCATCAACTAAGACTAAGATAATCGAAGCTTGACATTTGTAAATCAATCCAGAATCGTTCCTCTCCATATTGCATTGGACTGACAGATTTTATTCACCACCCCTAATTTCTACATCCTGAATATACAGTTTTGGCTCTGAGGTGAATCCAGGTGTGACACATCTGGATTTTAGTCTGTGTCTGATTCTGATCATGTTTGGATGTACATGGACTGGGGAATATAATCTAAAATGAATATAATATATTTGGGACTTGTCATGGTATGCAATATATATTATAATATTATAAATGTTTATCCTTATAATGTAATGATGAACCATGACTCAGACTCTAATGATCCTTCAAACAGCAGAGTCAAAGCAGCTAAACTTATGGCTTCCAATTACTCCATCAGTGACTTTTAATCAGACCAACTCCTAAACATAACTGCTGTTTGGCTTCTCATTATGAAAACGATGATTAGCTTGATGAAAACATTTGCAAAAAACAAGTAACAGATTAAAGCCCTCTGACCAATAATCTGACAGCTACTTTACAGAAAACAGAAAAACAACAAAATGAAAATACGAGCCGAGCACCGAAACATCAGACCAGTGTTCTGTTACCAGAGAAGAAACAAACTGCTTTTAACACATGGAACATTTAGTACATTTGTAACTTTGTTAAATGATCAGAGTTTATGACGATATAAGGCATATAACCTGGCCTGACTCTGTGTCTACCTGTGACACCTTTCTGGAGAGGGGCATCGTCCGAGCTTCTGCTGGCAACAACTTAATGCTCACCCTCTACCGATGATCCACATGGCCCTGTCTTTCAGTGTTTAACCCTTTCTCTCTCCTAGACATGGCTACTGACTGAGCTTTTACTGTAACTAACTCTCTGTGCTCTCGTCAGACTCTAAACTTGAAAACTGGCTCAGAGTTTATCTGTTCTTTCTTTCTAGGTGAAACGACTAAAGGAGCTACATCCATTAACATTTACTTTTCCTTCCCATAGAAAGTACTCCTGGATCAGTGCTTCTTTGTTCTCTTTGTGTCTCTGCTCTGTTCTCTCTAACCCCCAGTCGGTCGTGGCAGATGGCCGCTCACACTGAGCCTGGTTCTGCTGGAGGTTTCTTCCTGTTAAAAGGGAGTTTTTCCTCTCCACTGTCGCTACATGGATGCTCAGTATGAGGGATTGCTGCAAACTCAACGCCAGTGACTGTCCACTGTCTCTACAAGCTCATCCGGGAGGAGGGAATGCTGCAAGTCACTGACTGGATGCAATCTGCTGGGTTTCCTTTCCTTAGATAGAAAAACTTTTTATCCAATTTGAATAAATAACTGAATCTGACTGCACTGTTCAATGATTAAGATTAATTGTAATGTATGTACCTGAGTTTTGTGAAGTGCCTTGAGACAGCATGTGCTGTGAATTGGCGCTATATAAATAAACTGAATTGAATTGAATTAACAACAGTCTCACCATGAGCTCTCACAGCTTAAAAGATAGGAGGGCAGACTTCAGAATAAAAGCCGTTTTACAAAATGACCAAATGACTCCCTCGGTGTCAACATTAACAATGATAAAGTGCTCTGTCTGGTGCCTTAATTTCTCTGTAGATCCTCTCAGATCCTCTTTTTGTTTGTTGATTTCCATGTGTTTGTTGTGCCTATGGTGGGTGGAGTACGGTGGCTGGGAGGTGCAAACCAACATTACAAAATGATGACATGTCGAGGATGACACACAAACTGATTGTATCTAAAGCTCTGAAAGCATTTGTACAACAGGCCTACATTAGGGTTGTGACACAGAGCTCACAGATAAACCCCTTTGGTTCTGCATCCCCAGCTGGATGATCTGAATGCTCACATGGCCCATGATCTCAGAAGATCACCTTGTGTTATGTGATGGACAAAGCGACACATAATGGGGTGTTTGTGTGATTATTGTGGCGTATCACTCTGTCAGCCTCAGTCATGCAGCAGCCAGCAACCTGATGAGTTTTCCAACTTTTACTTCTCCTCCTTTAAGCTCAGCAGTCAAAGAGTAGCTTTCATAAACCTGAGCCATTTTAATGCAGACGAGCTGACTTCTGTTATGACCAGGATGGATCAGCAGAAAAAGCTGTTTAACATCTCTTCCTTTTTACCTCTCCTTGATCCTGAACCTTCTTCCTTCACAAACAACATATGACATCACTGATTCAGAAAACTCTCCTTAGGCTCTTGAATTTGTTTCGCCGTTTAGATGATAGTCCACCTCACTGGTTGGATGCCAGGAGAGTGAACAAGTTCAGCATTTTTTTTTATCTCAGATATCATACTGGGTGTTTCAGTACTGATTATTTGAACTTATATTCTAAGACTGGGCTAAACGCTCCAGCAGTTTCTATAATTTAATTGTAAATTAAAAGCAACTGGATAAAAAGATTGTTTGTGTTTAAGTGGTAATTTGTGGAGTTGTCCTGGTTTGTCAGTATCCTCTCTGTTAACTCTTTAACATGGACTGCCCTCAGTGTTAATGACTAGCAGATCCTGAGGAATTAAAGCGTTCATTTGTTTGCATCATGAAACCTTTGAGGTTTGAGTTGTGCTGCTGATTTAGTGGTTAGTTAGTTTCTGTCTGGAGGATGGTCAGACTCAATGGGAGGCCTAGCTCTAAGACGTCATGGAACCAAAGCTGACCAATCACATCAGTTGGATGTTTCTGCTAAGCAGCTGTCTGCCAACATCATGCATCTCTACAGATATGGTAACCAGTGCCAAGCTCCTGAGATGTTCTCCTCACTCACATTCTCCACCTAATTTCTCGAAAATTAGGTGGAGAAAGCAGATACTTTAAAGGAGACATATTATGCTTTTAAATTCTTCCTTTTCACATTTAAATCATTCAGTTATGGTCTATATAAAGTGGAACTGCAATGCTTTGGTCTGAACTCCTTGTTCTTGTAGCTCCACTGGCTCCTCTTTTACCTGTTCTGAGGAGCGTCAGAGAGCAACTAGTTTTGGTGCCGTCTCTTTAAATGCTAATGAGGCACTTCACACCCCGCCCCCCCTACAGGCCAAAGAGCGCTGCACTTTAACCCGTTTGGCCATTTTTTTAGTTTGATAACAATTATCTAGCGGCGCAGAAACAAGACAAAAACGGCAAAACAATACAGTTTATGTAATTATAATATTCAAAACACGCAGTACGGTTCTGTCCTCCAGGAGCTGAAAGCGGCACACAGCGCTAACATCAGCAGAAGGAACATTCTACTGCTATCAGAATAATGACCAGGGCGTCATGTCAACACACAATAAATTCATGTCTAAAATAAAGTTTGTAATCATTTTAGCGTTATTTGTAGCTTATCGTTGTTGATGTGTCCATTGTTCCATAGACAGAAGGAACTGACCCCTTAACCAGATGAAATCTTTCAGCAAATCCTTCTTGATACTGGAGGAGGTTGATGATGGCACTGGTCCTTGAAGCTTTTCAGGCAGACAAAGAGAAAAACACTTTGAAGAGGTTCTGATGCTGTGGGACGGTGGAATGAATTGTGTGGGTTAATACACCCAACAACCGAACATTTAGACTTATCCACCTGCAGCTTCAGCATATTTGAGCTTGGACTACAAAATCTCAGCGAGAAACCAAACATGCTCATCCAGGAGGAGTGACTGCTACTGACTGACTGGATGCAATCTGCTGGGTTTCCCTAGATAGAAAAACTTTTTATCCAATTTGAATAAATAACAGAATCTGGCTGCACTGTTCAATGATTAAGATTAATTGAAATGTATGTACCTGACTGTTGTGAAGTGCCTTGAGACGACATGTGTTGTGAATTGGCGCTATATAAATAAACTGAATTGAATTGAATTGAAATAAAAATGGCTGATATGCGAAAATGATCAGCCGGATGTCCATAACCTTATTTAGCTGTTTGCAGCAAATACTGTGACGTTACAGTTCAAAAAACATAATATATGATAGTGAAAACTGAACAGACTGAAAAATGTCACCCTACAGACTCCAAGTACACAATAAAATGTAGTTAAAGGCTAAAAAAGTGGATTTTGCAAGATGAAATGATCTGGAGCAATCAGGATGTGAGGGAATTCATTTCAGTTTATCTGCGCTTATATGCCCACCGATGCCCTTTATCTCATACTCTGCAGTTTGAAAAAAGAATAATTGATCACTGATTTATAGAAACATTGCAGTTTAATGAATTTTAAATCTGTAGTTCTACCTTGAACCATGATCTAGAATCCAATCCTGCTGGAGATTTATCCCTTCACTGTGGGCAGGTTTGAAAACACCTCTTTGAGTATTTTATTCCTTAAATACTTGAACATGGCAGAAGTTTGTGATGTTTCCTTGAAAAGACTTAAGTAATCTGGAAAACTGGAGGATAAATGAAACAGAATGAGGGTCACCTGAGAGCTGTATCATCCTTCTGCTGATCATCTGCTCAGTGCTGTGTTTAGGTTTTAGGAGCTTTTATTGCTGAATGGTTCATTGGTCAGAGGTCAGAGGAAGGGAAAAACCAAAGTCTAATGCAAAACTCTAAGAGACCTTCAGAAAGTCTGGAGAAATAAAATGTTTCAGGCCCAATGGGATCAAAGTTAGGAAACTGGAGAAATAAGGACTGGATAAGGAGCTTTAGCCTGTAAATCCAGAGGTTATCTGTTCCTCCTGCTTAGAAGGTGTCCTGGGTGATAAATGTGCTGCGTTGTGTTTTCCAGGTGGCCTCTGCTCTCTGACCATCGACAAAGCTCTGCCGGAGGACGAAGGCCAGTATAAATGCAGAGCTGAGAACTCAGCAGGCAGAGCAGAGTGTTTCTGTATGGTTCTAGTCGACGGTAAGAACCACGCTTCTTCTCACACACCTTTAATTATATGTTAAAGACCTGAGGCAGCCCTTAGCTTTGAACAGATCACCTCCAGTTTGAAGAGAATTGTTCACAGAGACGACGTAGACCTTTAGGGGTGGTCTTTATCCCTCCACCAAGGTCAGAGTTGGGTTCAATGTGCGGGAGTTTTGTACCTGGTTTTCTTTTTATTCAACTGAACAGACTCTGCTGCCAGAGAACGATTGTTGTCCTTCAGTTTTCACTCTGAAAATCCCTGTTTCCTGTAGGAATCACTTGATGTTCCTTCAGAACTCTGATGAGGAGCTGAGAAAATATGAGGGAGGAAACATGAGGATTCAAAGTTAAAGGCCAAAAAGGAGCTGTTTTTTGTCCAGGGTTCACTTTAAGTCCAAAAGCAAGATTCGTTTGCATTAAGGATGAATTTTACTAAAACGGAGAAATGAATCTAGATGTTTGAGTCTCTGAGCTGCAGGAGCTGCAGATCCTGAAACACCGCAGGTCTGATCCTGAACCAGCTGTAGGTCTGAGAGCTGGTCTGAAACACCACCTCAGGTCTCCTCCCTGCTCCTCCTGATTCCCAGGATTCCTCAGGAACCTCAGTCTGTTTGGAGCTTCCTGTAATTATAACAAATGAACACAAGCAAACAGTATTTATCTGAGATCTCCAACAGTTACTGGAAACAGAACTGCTGACAGGAAATCAGCTGGTTCTGCCTTAAGAGTTAGACCATGATGTTTGGTCTCCTTTTAGACCCTGGTTTAGTTTTTCTGGACATAAATCCCATTTTTTCAGTTTGATCACCATCATCATTTGTGTTTTAAATATTTTTTTGCCTGTTTCCATGTTTCTATGCTGCCCCTTTATGTGTCGTCAGGTTAACCTGAATCAATCAGCTGCAGCAGCTCGTTAAAGTCTCACTGCTTCACTTATTTACACGTTGCATTTTGCAGAGGTTTATTTAAGGAATAAAAGATAAAATCTCATCCATTGTTTTTGCTGTACTACAAAAACAGCATAGGTTATAGGATAGGATAGACTGAGTTACATTAATGATGTAAGCATGTGAATATTTAGTTATGATAATAGTTTACAAGTTCATCACAGTTATCAGTATTATCACCAGCTGATGATCCCAGTGTCCCAGTGTTCAGATCTGCTGTTGCAGCACATTGGTACCAAATACAAACCCTCACCTGATTGTTTTTAATATTTTTGCAGCTCTGCTGAGAAGAAGCAGACCCTCAACTATTGTTGCCGGTCCAGTTAAGTTGAAAAGCTGGGAACAAGTTTAACAAACAAACCAGACCATTCTGCAACCCTTATACATTTGGTTAAAGCTAACTAGCAACATTAGCAGGCAGAGTTCGTGGAGGTGGTGGGTGAAGGCTGAGGGTTTCATTGTTCCTTCAGACAGAAAAACATGAATTTCTTCTTTGCACAAGAAAATACGTGAAATGTTCCGATGCACCTGTGGAACTAAGAAAATAAATGGTTGCACTCGACAGACTGGTGGTGCTGCAGTGTTTTAGGCGTTCTGATGGAGGAGGTTCTTTTGGATCTGGTCCATTAGAGGGTCTGATTGAAACAGAGACTCAGGCTGACATGGGTGCTCAGCTGATCTTCTTCTATTGTTAATCTTAGTGCAAGGGTCATGGTCAGCCTTATTCCTAGAGCCTATTTAACAGCAGCAGTTTGTGGTTCAAGCTTTTCTGGGTTGTGCTACATTAACTATGCTTCAGATTTGAATCTTCAGGTTTAGGACCATCAGAGTGGACTCGCACGTCTTATAATAACAGTGTCAACACTGTTGATTTTAGGCTCGGCAGCTGCTATTGCCTCATGAGAGGTTTCCAGCTAAACCCTGTAGAATGTAAACTGTGATCCTGAGTGAAGCTGTTTGTTCCGTGTTTAACATCTTCTCTGTGTGTGTCGTCCTCCTGCAGATCCACCAGAAAACTCTCCGACAGACAAGAAGTCTAAGAAGGCAGCTCCGACCTTGGAGAGTGAGTTTCCAAAATATGCAGCCGCACCAGCCTCTTTCCTTTTGTCCCAATAAGGAGCTGCAGACTGGGATTACTAGTTCCCACACACACACACACACACACACACACACAGAGAGCAGGAGGTTTCTATTTTGAAGCATCTCTGTGTATTGTTGGAAACGATGGTCGTCCTCTGAATATTAGAACCTCTCAGCTCTCAGGGCAGTGAGTTTGATTTTATCCTGTCAATAATAAATAAAGACACACAAACAGCTTCAGGTGAAGAAAGGCCTGTGTAGCCTAAATGTTGGTTTCTAAGAACATTTTCAGATGTTTTAAGACTTGTTGAGAGCTGAACATGGGACGGTCTGTGTTCAAGTTAGAACCTTCCTGTTTAAAACTGATGGATTCATTTTTAAAGTTCAGGGAGTCTCACCGTTTCACACCAACAGTGAAACATGTGACACAAGCTGTTCATGACTGTAGACGATGCTTTCTGTCTGCAGCTTCACTGGAAAGTCCGCTCTTATCTTTATGATCTGACTCTAAATCCTTCTGCTTGATGTTCATCTGTCCACGGATGCATTCCTCAGTCTCAGATTCCCTGCTGCAGCTGGAATGAATAACCAGATGATGAAACACAAGATCCTTTTCTTTTGTTCCATAGAGAAGCAGCCAATACATAAAACCTTACTGTACAGAACATAAATTGGATCTGATCCCCTGCTGCATGATCTGATCTGATGATCCATTTGGTCCATTTGGAGCTAAACCCTGAGAAGATGGAATTTTTAAAAACTTTCTTTTGAACAGCAACAGAGGATTTGAAGCTGAGACGATTTGTGTAACAAGTTCAGCTTTAAAATAACTTGTTCAACAAAATAAATTCATGTTCAGAGCTCACCTGCATTCATATCTCCAACATGAACTGGTTCATGTTCATTCATACCTGACTTGGTGCCGTGACCTCCACCTCCGTCCCACACAGACCCAACAGTCACCGTTGATCTCCTGCCTCCTCAAATATTTACATCAGTTTATCATAAGTGTGATCCTACATTTTTCTAGAGTTCCCTGCAGTGTTTATAAAATGATTGCGTTACATTCTTCAGAAATGAACTCTTCTTCTGCTGTCCTTTTATGGCAGAGCTATGGCTGCTGTCCTGTTTACAACGCCCTGCTGAAACTGTTTGTTCTCAGTAAAAACAGATTAACTGTTTGAATGTCAGTGGAGACTAATTAACCGTCAGTTTTTATTAGTCTTTGTTATTACTGTAACTCTAACAACTGAAGGATTTAGACTAACAGTTCCAGAACTGAATGAAGGATCAATGAAATATTTTCTGCTTAATATTTTCTCCTGACCCATCCCTGAAGGTCACAGCTTGTTGCATCAGTCTGTTGGATCTTTGCAGAGTTGTCCCCTTAAATGTGAGCTGACAGAGAAGAGGAAGGATGGGGGTGGGGGTGAAGGTGGAGGATGGGAGCTCCTCTCCCTCGTGTCCATTTAAGGCCTGCTCTCTGACTCTGCCTGCTCGCTCACACGTTTTATATCGCAGCACAGATGAAAAGCCTGAAAGTGGAGCAGCTTTCCTTTTAAGAAGCTCATCTTGTTGGAGCTGCTGGTTCCCAGTTTGGGTCCAAATAGTTAAATGGTAGACTGGCAGTAAGGGAATCTCAGGCTGAAACTTAGATTTCCTGTTTTTTAACATGTGTGCCTCTCTGTAGCTTCGGCTCACACACCCAGCAGGATCTCAGAAGAAGAGGCAGATGTTGGTGACCTTTTGAAAGTTTGGTCTCTGCAGCAGCTGGTTCAGTTCTGCTGATCAGATGGACTGTTTGTGGTTTCAGCTGCAGGAACATTAACGGTAGATATTTTCCTCTGGACTGATGGAGGTGTTGAGGGATGCTTGCAGTGATCTGTTGAATGTCTCATCTGAGCCTCACTGCTGGCATTCATCTAACCGATCCACTGCAGGAGAACTTTAAATTAAGAAAGCTTCATGCCTCCAACAGATCCCAAAGAAATGGCTGCTTTATTGTCTCAAATTATACAGTATTTCCTTGTTGCATTGGCGTGTTTCATTTAAAACAGGAAGTGAGAAGTTTGACTTGAATAACCCCTGAGGTTCTGTTCCCAACCTGGAGTAGTCTCCCTGTCCCTGACTGAATGCTGCAAGAATAAACTGGGACCCAGCAGAACCTCTGCTGCAGGTAAACAAATTGTTAACTGTACCTTTAAATGGACCTGGGATACCCAGAGGGTTATTGATGGCTGCCTAGAGCCAAAAGGTGCTTCCAAGGAACGTTTTCAGGTTCTGCTTCCTGTGAACGTTTGTCAGATCTGTCGGGTCAAAGCAGATCATGCAGGACGAAAGCCTTCTCCACTTATTTCAACGCTGCAGAACGTCTCTGAACATCTCCAAGCACAACGGAGCTGATGAACCTTCTCTGTAATGGAACAGAAGCTTCTCTTAGACCACACAGTCATTTTTTAACTTCCCATTCTTCCATTTTACATTTCAGACAGAAGGAACATTGTTTTGTACCTCAGGCAGCGCTGATCTTCAGATTCCAGTTGTCATTCCCAGCAGGAAATCCCTTAAACCAGTTTAGTTCCATAGTTTCTGAATAGTTTAAGGAAAACCAGGAATGACTGTAAAACTTCCTGATTTTATCCTCTGTATTATTGTCACATGGAGGAGATCAGGAAGGATCTGTTTAGGATGGTAAAACGTTAGGCAGGAAATCAGTGTGTTTGCTGAGCTGCTTTCATTGATCATTTTGCTTGTTTTAGTTGTTGATATTTTACCATTTAAAGTCCTCTGGTTGCCTGTGGTTGTTTTTAGATGCTGTAGAGATAAACTTGACTAAGGTCCCTGAGGTTTCCATCATCATAAACCTTTAAATCATGCTGTGCTCTGACCCAATTACTGTCCAAGTAGTAACTCACGCTTTAAATATCCAAAGTGCTTTTGGAAAAGAACAATATATCGTTTATTTAAGCAACTTTAAGTGTGCAATAACAAAGACACATCATTGTGATGTTTGTTGTAATGTGTGTTTCAGATTAATTTATTGTTAGAGTGACGTTTAACTGAAGCCCAGATTTCTGCCTGAAGGTTTTCATGTTTGAGTGAGACCAATATGGACCCTCCAGGTTTCCTCCTCTAGAAGATGTGATCCTAGAAAGACCTGAAGCTGTGAGGACCTTTAAATCAGTCATCTAATTCATCTTTTACTCAAATATACCAACTCTACGTGCAGTTGATTGCTGAAACAATCTGCTGAAGGTAAAAATAATTTTAAACATCTCTGTACCAGTTGGACTGAGACTGGTTCTGACTGCGAACTTTCCAGAGGAACCAAAATCCAGAATGAAATTGTTCAGAAATTGATCTTAAATGTGCCATAGTTTTTTTTTTTCCACGGAAATAGTCTGAGTCGATTATTCTGAGAGTTGTTCATTTTTTCTAATATTTTAAAGACAAACTGGAATGTTCTGAGTGACTTTTGGGTTGGAGCGGTTCAGGATTCTGAAGGATTTTCTGTGTCGGATCAGGTGCTTCAGAAACAACGGTTCACAGCATGTAGTTATCAGCCGTCCCAGACACACTTCGATCTAAACCGGTCCAATTAAAGCCAGGTGATGTTCAGAGATGTGGCTGAGAAGAAACGTCGGACGCATTCAAAACGGCAGTAATATTCATGCTTGGCCGTTGAGCCATAGCTACACATAAGGACCTTCCACATTAGTAAAAAAGGCCTACAAATCAACTTAAATCTTAACTCAAAGTCCGCCCAACATTTGTCTTTCTCACCTTCCTCTTGATGGTCGCCATGGTGACGTGTGCCACAGATTAACAGAGATTGTGACCAGGTGTGAGGCAATAACACTGAGTGCTGTAGACATTTACCGTGGCGACACAACATTATTTGTCGCTACCAAACATGATATTTTTTGACTCTCCACCTCACTCACTAACACCTCGATGTCTGCCTCCGTGAAATTGTGTTTTATGCTCTTTGCTTCATGGTTGCCATTGTTAACCATGTAATAGTGCTTTGCATTGACCATTTCTGGTTGAATGTGGGTCTAAAGGGCAGAACATGAGGCAGAACCATGTAGCAACGCTGAGGTGCAGCTGTGATTTATTAGGAGGAAACTGCTTGCTAGTTTTTATTGTTTAGTTCATAACAGAAAATGAGGAATCTGTTTGTTTTCACCTGCCAGCCTGATGGTGGCGCTCTGTTGGTCCAGAAAGAGATCACACAGGGTTTATTCTCCTGAACCAATCATTAGTGACCAATTTATTTTAGTTATATTTAATTTAACAATAAATTACTTATCCTTTGACCTTCAGCCAAAATATACTGTTTACCACATTAAGATGTTTGCTTAGCTTCTGCCACATGTCGGATTTAATTAACGTTACAATGCCAGCTGCCAACCAGGTTTGTTCAAGAGTTGAGTTGTCGAGTCTGTGTGAAGTGGAATATGTCTTCTGTTTGAAATCCAGATGTTCTCCTGGTTGTGGAGCTCATGGGAACCCACATGGTTGATGATCTTCTCTGAGGCAATAAATAGAAAATCATTAACAGATATGAAGAAAGAAGACAGGCCTTCACCTACAACATCATAAGATGGTAGTCTCTTACTTATCTAGAGAATAAATAAACTCCATGAGCTACTTCCTGCATCAGGAGGAACTATTAATAGGTTGTCCTTAAATGGTCCTCAGAGACGCTCCTCTGTTGTCTCACATTCTCGTTCTGCAGCTTCTCTCTGATGGAGTCGAACTCCCTGTTCCAAGACTGTCATTCCTGCAAAGAAATGAGCAAGAGAGAAACTCTCGCATGAAGAGCAGATAATTTCTTGATTTTTGATGCAAACAGTAAAAAAAAAATAGGTGCAAACTTAATGGGCCCAAACAAAAAACAGAAAACAAAATAAAGTACTACGGTGGAGCAGATCTGAATCCATTCTGACAAGCTGCCATCTCTGACAGACTTAGTGAGGTCATAATGAAGGAGCAGATAATAAGTAACAGTCCTGGGTTCACTGTGACCGTACTGTGATGGAGACAACTTGGTCTCTGAAGGATCCTTAGAAGGCATCAGCCAATGTTTCAGGGTTCATTTTAAGGAGCTGTGGAAGCTGCATCAGGAGCTTTGGTTCTTGAAGAGGTTTCCTGAGGTTCAATCAGTCTTTGTAAAGTTCCAGGGTTGATTGTGGTTGATATTGTCTTTAAGAGAAGAACAACTCTATGAGAAGTCTTGCTCAGAGGTTTTTACAACCATATGAAGGATACATCAAACACATGGATGAAGGAGCTCTGGTCAGTGGAGACCAGAGTTAAACTTTTAGACATACAAGCAAAAACAAAGTGGCAGAACCCAAACTGCACCACCAGAAGCTCTCCGCCCAGTTTGACTGCTTGGGGATTTTATGCAGATCTTTTTTGCAGCTGTAACTGGATTTTTAGCTGGTTCTACAAAGTATTGAGTCAGGGGGGCTGAAAACAAAAGCACACCGCACTTTTCAGATTTCTATTTGTGAGTAATTCTGATAACTATGTATCTTTTCTATTGTACTTCATAGTTATGCTCTTCTCTGTTTTGGTCTGTAATAAGATCCCAACTTTTATGTTTCTGGTTGTGAAAATAATCTAAAAAGCTTTAAAGATTGTTCATATTTATCTTTACAAGAGTTTAAACTGCTACTGAGGAGTTTTATAAAGCAAAGTAAAATTTTAATAGACTTCATGGTGACTGTTGGGGTTCCAGGTTCTTATGGGCTTTTCTGGACCCTAAATGTTCTCCAGAAGTTTTTTAAATCCTTTAAACTGCTACTTATGAGTAGTTATAGTTGGGGAATTTATGAGACCTTGAAGATCAGGTGGATTTAGTAGCAGACTGTGCCGACCAGAGGAAATTCCTGAGCTAATGAAGAACGTTTCATAGAGGAGGTCTCCGCAGTGTTGATGAACAACATGATGTTCTGGAAGGTGTTGGAGGCCTGTGGTGTGAGGAGCTTTAAATGAGCTCCAGCTGGTTGACTGTTGTGTTTGTTTCCATCAGGTGAAGCCAGAATAAAGAAGCCAACTCCTAAGACTCCTCCTAAACAAGGTGAAACTCTCTTAAACACACACTGTCTTATGACCAGAACTGACCAGAACCAGATCAGGAACTGGACCGTTTGTTTCAGTAACATCAATAATGCAATCTGCTGGTTTTCTGCTTTCACCGTCTCAGAAGATGCAGTCCTTTTAATGTTACTGTAAAGCTGATAATAAATGATCAGTAGTGATCAATAATGTTCAGATAACACCATATATAGTAATCTGTTTACTGTATCAGATACCTGAGACCCACGGATCCGGTCCAGCAGCTGAAATATTAACCTTTTCCAAAAGATGCGCTGATCAGTCAGCCAGAGGCTGGAAACAGTTTTTCCATAATCGACTCTGATCAGTTAAACGGAGGATCAAATACTTCAAATCACCACTTTGATCTATAAACGCATCCATTAAAGAACCTGAAGCACATTTTCTCTCAGAAATCTGTATCAACCAGGAAAAACCTGACTGCTGCGTCTCCACCTTTTACTCAGCAGTAGAAATCATTGATGATTGGTTGTTCTTGTTGCTGTGCAGCTCTGCCTCCTCAGATCCTGCAGTTCCCAGAGGACATGAAGATCCTAGCAGGAGAAAAAGTGGAGATCCTCTGCAAGTTCTCTGGAGCTCCACCCATCACCTGCACCTGGCTGAAGTTCAGGAAGCCGGTGAGTCTCTCACACACACACTCTCTGCAGCTGGTCGTCTAATTCAACCTGAAACCTTCTGACTGAGTGTGTTTGTGTGGGTCAGATCCAGGAGGACTCCTCGGACATCTCCATAGAGAGCACAGACAGCAGCAGTAAACTGACCATCAGCAGCGGGCAGCAGGAGCACTGCGGCTGCTACACCATCGAGCTGAGGAACAGTTACGGCCTCCGTCAGGCTGCCCTCAACCTCACCATCGTTGGTAAGAAACACCTACTGCATCTGGACCCTCTGAGAGGAGGACACATTTACAGCCTGGCTCTGAGTTCTAACGTCTAACTTTAACCTAAGAAGGAGGGAAACAAAAGGTGAAACCAAGATTAAGTAATGTGTGTTGTTAGCCTAAATAACTGTTTCATGAATGAGGATGTTTTCACATTAAACCATTTAAAACATGTACATAACTTACCTTTACATAAAACACAGGTTCACATTCAAGCTTTGACTTAATTAATATTTAAGGTTAGGACTAAACATGGATTATTTCAAGGCTTTCTGAGTTCTCTAAATTAAACAGAATGTATATAAGGACTGTATGTAAGGACAGGCATTGAACCAAAACCTTTGAAACAACAGACTCGGTTATTTGCTTCTCATACTTTGAGGATCTTGGGCTGCTGTAAGTATTTTCAGCTTGCTTTGACTAGACCTTTCGTTTTACGGGAAGAGAAGAAAATCAGTTCTTCTTGGTGAAATCTGAGGAAGACCTCACTACACCAGTAATATTAAAACACAGCAATAACACTTAAAGAAAATGTTATTTAATAAATGATTACATTCACAAGAAAACAAACATGTTAAATCTTCAGGTTTAATGCTGTGTCCCCTGGAGCGCCCCCTGCAGGACAAACATATGCTCAGATCTGTGGTTGGAATGATCACTGCTGTCTGATCTGCTCCCCCCTCCCCAGATAAACCCGACCCCCCAGCAAAGGTCCCTGCAGCATCAGACCTCCGGCGCTCCAGTCTGACCCTGTCGTGGTACGGGCCGACCTACGACGGAGGCAGCGCCGTGCAGACCTACCACCTGGAGATCTGGGACTCGGTGGGGCAGCAGTGGAAACAGCTGGTGTCCTGCAACAGCACCTCCTACAACGTCCAGGTGTGTTCACATCTCCCACCTCAGTCAGAAAAAGGTTAGGTCCAGATGTTTAACAGGATGTCTGTGTTTCCAGAACCTTCTTCCAGAACGACAGTACAAGTTTCGAGTTCGAGCTCAGAACATTTATGGCATTGGAGAGCCGAGTGTCGAGTCTGAAGCTGTAACAGTCGGACTAGTGGACGACGGTGAGAAAACTAACTCCAGTAAAGACGTACTATAGTTGGTCTGAGATCAGTAGACAAATATCCATAAAGATCCTCAAGGATTCTGATAAAGAAGGTCCAGTTTCTGTTTGTCACCAATTGTGGAACAGTTAGCAGAATCCATCTGTGAATCTCAACAACCAGGAATAAACAGGTCAGCAGGTCTCAGACATACTTTTCCAGAAGGAGGCAGTTTGTCCAGCTGTAGGTTTCTGAACCATCCGTTAGAAGCTCCAACCGATACCTGAGATCAGTGCACCACACTAGTCTATTCATAGGGGAGATAAACAGTCAGCAGTGTCATGGTTTTAGTATTTAAACTGGCTTACTCTCCAGATACGTTTCTTCGTCTGCGTCTGTGTTTTAAAATCTGATAAATCTTCATTTAATTTCAGGGAGATCTGCTAAAATAAAACTTTCCCCCAATTTCCCCCTTTATCATCTCCTGGGTTATTAAAAGTTTTAATGTTACTCCAAAGTCCACGTCTGCTGCTGGGAAAGGTTCTGTTGGATGTGTTGACCTGGGTTCTCAGCTTAATTGTTTTCTGCTTAAATTATTCCTCAAATAACTTGTTTAATTTAATAGGAACGTTTTAATTGACAGCTGGAATATTTAGGAGCCTCTGTCAAAACCCATCAGCAATCAGAGTAACTTAATAATCATCACAAATAATGTGATGTTGGCGACTAATGACTAATGACAAGGACCTTTGGTAGCCGTTTGTCTGCATTTATCAGCATGTATGACTGATTATCTGCATAGCCATGAATCTGTACATGATGGTGGAAAGCAGGCCTGAATAGACCCCTTTAAAAAAGAGAAAGTCGGCTTGATGGGTCGAGGGAGACATGAACCTTGTCAGCCATTATTGTTTTGAAAGTAATTATTTGGGGAGACACAACTTTTCTAACCTCTGAGAGGAGAGTTTCCCTCAGGGAAGACGGCAGTGAAGCTGTTCAGAAATTTCTGATCTGACCCTGATGACAGGAGCTGTCCTGAAAACAGGACTGTGGTTTTTACTTATGGAATCAAAACTTGAATCTGAACCAATCTGCTACTAAACCAGAACTTTTTCTGACTAACTGGGCTCCAGCAGGAGGGGCTGAACTAAAACCACTGACTGGACTAACACTGCTGCTGTTTGATTCCTCTAACAGAGAACCAGGATGATGCTGAGGCAGAGGAGGAGGATGAAGGTATGAGCCTTTGTCTGCAAACAAACTAACCTTATGATGTTTACCAGCCATGAGAGTCAGGTCCATATGTTTCCTCTCTGTGTTTTCACACTCAGAAAAAGAGCCAGAGTACAGAGACGTGACCATCAGAGCCGACGTGAAGGTGAAGGAGATGTACGACGTGGAGGAGCGACTGGGAACGTAAGGCCCCGCCCACTCTCACCTACCACCCAGAGGTCAGTGAGCGCAGAATAAAACGTGTTGTTTCTGTCTCAGGGGGAAGTTCGGTCAGGTCTTCAAGCTGGTGGAGAAAGCCACCAAGAAGGTTTGGGCCGGAAAGTTTATCAAAGCGTACTCTGCCAAAGAGAAAGAGAACGTCCGACAGGAGATCAACATCATGAACAGCCTCCATCACCCCAAACTGGTTCAGTGTGTGGACGCCTTTGAGGGCAAGTCGGACATCGTCATGGTCCTGGAGATGTAGGTGCTTCCTTTGCAGGGTTAGAGTTAGGTTCTGCCCCACAGACCCACATCTTATAGAGAGGAATGTCAGTCTGCAGGAGAATTTTAAAGATCTGATCTCTGAGCTGCTTCATCTGCAAACACAAACAACATGTTTTACTGTAGAAAACACCGGAAAACAATTTCCTGCTCAGCTATGAGAGGAATTTGGGAGCAAACATTTCCTGTGAGCTAATTTTAGAGCAATAAAGCAACATTCAACCTCATCGCTCCCTGAAATATATTCTCTTCTTTAGTCATTACTGCTTCCAGCTGATTTCCTCAGAAAATCTCCTTCATGTCAAAGAGGAGCAACTCAGCATTTAGCTTCTTTAACTCTGATAAATAAACATTAGAAAGGAAGCAGCAAACATGTGCTGACATGACGAAACTGGGAATACAAACAGGAAGAGATGTGTTTATAGTCAGATTATCTCTGATTACATTTGAATCTTCAGCTTCGTTATGGAAACAGCAACAGACGTCCCACTAAGGAACAAACAAACAAGAACCTGAATCCTGAAGTTTCACCAGAGAAAGAAAATTAGTTTTTAACCTGGAGAAGGTGCCGAGTACGTTAAGGAGGATTTTTATGTCTGTTTAATCTAAAAAAGTGTGATAATTCTGAGAATTAGCAGTTTTATTTATTAACTGTGAACCAGAAGACGTGTAGAAACAGATTGTGATTTACAGGAAGATGTTATACCTTGCAAGTTTTCACACCCCCTGAACTTTTTCATATTTCTTAGAACCAAAACCCCAAATTCATTTTACTGGGATTTTATGTGATAAACCAACACAGAGTAGAGCATAATTATAAACTGGAAGGAAAACGAATTTGAAAATTGTTTAGAAATAAAATTATGATGTGATTTTTATTTAACCCCCTTGCTTTAATACCCCTCAATAAAATCTAGACCAGGAAATTTCCTTTAGAATAAACCTAATTGGTAAATAGAGGCAGCCTGTGTTTCATTAAAAAATGCAACTTTTCTGTGAAGGCCTCAGAGCATCATGAGAACCAAGGAACACGATGAACAGGTCAGGGAGAACGTTGTGGAGACGTTTAAAGCCCAGTTAGGTTGTAGAACATCAACCCCAGCTCTGAACATCTCACAGAGCTCCATTCAATCCATCATCTGAACACAGTATGACACAACTGCAGAACCGGCCCTAAACTGACAAGCTGATCAAGGAGAGCATTAATCAGGGAAGCAGACAAGTCCAAAGTAACTCTGGAGGAGCTGCAGAGATCCACAGGTCAGGTGGGAGAATCTATAAACAGGAATATGAATCATGCAAATGTTAGCATAATGGAAAAGAGGCAAAAATGAAGGCATTGTTAAAAAATGCCATAAAAAGTCCTGCTTGCAGTTTGCCATGTGTCCTGTAGGGGGCACAACAAACATCTGCAAGATGGTTTTCTGATGAGAGGAAACCAAAATTTGCAACATGCAAAACAGTAGGCGGGGAGCAGAACTAACCCTGCATATCATCTTGAATTTACCATGTTCGTGTTGAAACATGGGGGTGGCAGCATCATGCTCTGGGACTGCTTTTCTTTCGCTGGGACAGAGAAGTTTGTCAGAGTTGATGCAACGAGGTTTAAAGCTAAAGAGAGATTCACCTTCAGGCAGAACAACAACCCTAAACATAGAGAGACGACTAAAATGGAAGATTTTAGATCAAAGCCTGTTTGTGTGTTATAATGGCCTAGTCAAAGTCCAAACCTAAGTCCAATTGAAAATCTGTTGCAAGAGTTGAAAAAAGAAGAACTGGCAAACATTTTAGTGTCTCTATGTAAAGCTGGTAGAGACATTCCCACAAAGACCTGCAGCTTCAACTGCAGTGAAATGTGGTTCTATAAGTGTTGACTTGGGGAAGATGAATATAATGAATTCATGCCACATTTTCAGATTTTTGTTTGTAAAAAGAGAAATTTAAGTCTTGTTTAGGTTTTAAACTGTTACTGTAACAGTAACTCCTGCACTTTAATTGACCTTGTTCACACTTTACATTTTTTATGCTAGTTATTGTTGTCTGCTATGATGTGCTGCTGCCTTTTTTGACCAGGTGAAAAAGGTCCTGATCTCAGTGGGTCTTTTCCCTCGTTTAATAAAAGTTTAATAAACAAAATATACTGTAGAATTTTGCACTAATTTGTGTTGGTGTTTCACAAACTCCCAATATAACCTTTTAGGACATGGTGTAACACATTGGAACCGTAAGTGAGTCAGTCTGGGTGTTTATCATCCTCTGAGTCGTGAACGTCCTCGCTGTCTGCAGGATCTCAGGCGGCGAGCTGTTTGAGCGGATCATCGACGAGGACTTTGAGCTCACAGAGAGGGAGGTGATTAAATACATGCTGCAGATCATCGACGGCGTCAACTTCATCCACAAACAGGGGATCGTCCACCTCGACCTCAAACCTGAGAACATCATGTGTGTCAACAAGACCGGCAGCAAAATCAAACTGATCGACTTCGGCCTCGCCCGCCGGCTAGGTAACCAGACTCTGAGACTAAGAGCACCAGCCCTCTAACTGAAGCTAACTAGTTAACTCATTTTAACTGGATCTCTAACTGGAACGGAGTTTCAGGGGAAATGTTCATGCTGAGCTTCTCAGCTCTTCCCGCTGTGTTTCTTCTTCTTCTGACTGCGATGGTTTAAATATTGTTTTTGTCCTCCAACAGAAAATGCTGGAACTCTGAAGGTTCTGTTTGGGACTCCAGAGTTTGTGGCTCCTGAAGTGATAAATTATGAAGCCATCAGTTACCCAACAGACATGTGGAGCATAGGAGTCATCTGTTACATCCTGTAAGGACACAACTGTCTGTTAAATGCGGCTCAGCTGGCGGTACCTTAGCTAAGGCCTTTCTTCTGGTTTTGTCCCTTCAGGCTGAGCGGTCTCTCTCCGTTCATGGGCGACAACGACAACGAGACTCTGGCCAATGTTACCTCAGCCACCTGGGACTTTGAGGACGAGGCCTTTGATGAAATCTCTGAGAACGCCAAAGACTTCATCACCAACCTGCTGAAGAAAGACATGAAGTAATCCTGATGAACATGTTGAGAAACATCCCTCTCACTGTAACCCTCCACATGATCTGGGGACTATGATTACTGGAGGAGATGTTGGATGTACAGTAAGTATCTGCAGACACATCAGTCTGTTCACAGTGTAACATGTCCCTCTTCAGGGCTCGGCTGACCTGCCCTCAGTGTTTTGAACACCCCTGGCTGAAACAGGACACCAATACCATGAAGACCACCAAGCTGTCCAAGGAGAGGATGAAGAAGTACATCCTGAGGAGGAAGTGGCAGGTAAACAACAACAAAATGAGGATCATTCATCTTTAACACCTCAACGCTCTACAAAATGCTCTTCCATTATGTTTGGACTGTGAACATTTCTTCTTCTGCGACAGAAAACGGGTCACGCTGTTCGAGCTATTGGCAGACTCTCCTCCATGGCCATGATGGCTGGAGTTAGTGCCAAGAAGGGCTCGCCCACAGAAGGTACCGAACCCAAACAAGTCAAGTCATGTATTTACATCCAGATCAAATAACGTTAAGTCCGATTCAGTCCTAACTATCAAACACTAGGGTCATATTCTGCTGATCAAATGAGGCTAGCTGGTAAAAAGGATCTAAGGAAGCCCAGCTGATTACATCGAGTTACTGACTTCCAGCAATCCTTCATTCTGAGCAGGCATGTGGTGAAGGTGTTTACTTTTAACAGGAACAAACCTCTAGCAGAACCAGAACCAGGCTGAGCTTGAGCAGCACTCTGCTATGGCTCGTTGCGAAACTACAACAGAAAAAAAAATGAGACACAAATAGTTTACATAGCAACTCAAGAAGACTTGAAATGGTCTTAAAGTTACAAAACAGATCAACTGAGTCCCTTCTAGACTGATTCAGGGGTTCTGAATACAATAAAGAAAATATGAAGGTAAGAAGGTCAAAATGACTGAATGTTGGCAAACAGAAAACTACCTGAGAATGAAACTAGTATAAAACAAGACAAACCGTCTCTAAGCCACCTGCTGGTTTGTTCTCAGAGGATAATCAATTCCTGGAGTGTTTGGAGTACGAACAAAAGACCGACTCTAAACCCACCTTCAGTATGGTCATCAAGGATGTGGAGGTGGTGGAGGGCAGCGCCGCTCGCTTCGACTGCAAGATAGAAGGTAAAACCGATCGATGCCACATTGATCAGATCAGAAATAATCAGAAACCTTCAGTTCAATATTAAATCATCCAGTTTTACACTCACTGACCTGTTCCACATCAACAGCTTAGATTTTATCCTGCAGGAGGATTTTAAATTAGAGTGAAAACTGAAAACATTAAAACAGATAACATGTCATAAATTAACATAAATCTACTATAAAGGTAATTTTCTCTTTCAAGTCATGAAGCTGCTGAACAACTCCAACAAACTGAAACATATCGAGTCATTTTTCTAAATAAAACTAGATTTAAACTACAAACAGTTCAAAGATGTTTTTCTGCTGCAGGATACCCTGACCCTGAAGTGGTTTGGTATAAAGACGACCAGCCAATCAAAGAGACCCGACACTTCCAGATCGACTACGATGAAGAAGGAAACTGCAGTCTGGTCATTTCAGAGGTCAGAGTTCAGCTGATGCTGCACAGCTTGTTTAGTTTAAAGTAGCTGGAAACTTTAAAGCAGCATGAAGCTGTGTGGGATCCTAGTTTCTATCCCGCTGTTTATTTAACACACGATCAAACTAATTTAAGGGTTGCATTTTTAAAGGTGTTCCTCATTTAAAAAATCATCACTAGGTTATAAAGACTGAAACTACAGTTCCTTGCTAAAGTATTCACAACCCTTGAACTGTTCCACATGTTCACCTTACAGCCACAAACGTCAGTGTATTTCAGTGGCATTTTAGGTAATAAACCAACAAAAAGTGGTGTGTATTTGTGACTCTGACCAGCTTTCTTGTTTCTGCTGATAAAAATTCCTCCACAGCATAATGCTGCCACCACCTTGTTTTACTGTGGGGATGGTGTATTCATGATTATGTGCAGTGTTGGTTTTCTGTCAGACACTGAAATTGCATGTAGGCCAAAACCTTTTAGTCTCATCAGTGCTGAGCACCTTCTTCCACATCTTTGCTGATGAATTTGAACAAATTCTCCCACATGAGCTGTAAGTCTTTGCAGCTCCTCCAGAGTCACATAGAGCCTCTTGGGTGCTTCTCTGATTAATGTTTCCTGTCAGTTTATGCAGACGACCATATCTTGGTAGGTTTGCACTTGTCCTACTCTGAAGGCTTTTTGTTTTAAAACCTAGCCCAGCTTTAAACTTAAATTCTTGTTTTCCTTCTGTTTTACATTTATTCGGTTTTGTGTTGGTGAATCACATAAAATCCCACTAAAATACATTAAAATATGTGGTTGTAACATGGCACAAAATGTCAAAACGTTTAAGGTGTCTGAATATTTTTGCAAGCCAATCTAAGCGTTTCTGAACATGTTATTAATTTTAAATGAATTAATGTTATTCCTTTGTTTGTGGAAACCTGCAGGTTTCAGGTGATGATGATGCCAAGTACACGGTGAAAGCCGTCAACAGTCTTGGAGAGGCAACGTGTACAGCAGAGCTCCTGGTGGAGGTGATGGCTGGAGAGGAGGAGGAGGAAGAGGAGGAGGAGGAATGATGATTCCTGTTGGAGTTTTAGGAGGCCTGCTGCTCCTCTGCCTGTCAGACCTGAACAGGAGAAAATTTACCCACAGTAATACTAAGGGGCTGGAGGTACATGTGGGCGGAGTTTCTCACACCTGAATCTGAGCATGTGCAGAGCTGCAGCTAGACGATTCCTTCTGATTGGTCAGTTACTGTGTGACGATCTAAAAAACAAACTGCAGGTTGACCAGCTGATGGTCCTGATTCCACCAGGAAGTAGAGAGTAAATCACTGCAGTCGGAGCTGATTACCTGTAGTTAGGAGGTTCAACCTAATCATCAGTTTATAATTTAATGATCATTTCATACAGTCAGCAATTTCTGCGTTTACTACTAAAAACCAACGTGATAAAGGATCAAGATACGCTGAGGTCACTCGCTACCCACAATGCATCCCGAGACATTCCACTGGATTGCCGAAGGAGAAAGATTTGTAAACATAATGCAGTGTTCATATGAAACAATGCTGTACAACATGGTTATTAGAGTTAAAAAGGGTTTCTGATAAACAGGAAACAAGTAAGGAAGGAGGAAGAATTGTGGCTTTGCTGCTGGAAGCATGAATAATCATTTAATGAGGGGGAACCCATAAAAAACCAAGACCACTCACACAACTACGGTGGCCTGTATGATTGTTAGAAGTAAGTAATGAGATATTTTAAAACAATGTAAGGTCTGGGTCCATTTCCTAAGCGAGTGCTGAGTGCTGTTTTACATGGAAGCATGATCTTGAACCAAAGACTGTAGACAATAAACTTGGCACAAAAAAGGAAGAAAATGTAAATTTGTGTTGGTCGATCTTTTTCTTTGTTGTAACAATGCTTCTTGGCAATAAATCCTACATCATTTATTTTTCATTAAAATGAGCCACTTTTGTCAGGGAAAAAGCATTTGTGGGTTGAGCAGCAGAGTTAAGTCTGTGGGTTGCACCTATGAACAACCTGTCAGATCCTCTCTGCCGATAACTGACAGAATGGCAGAGAGGACAGGAGCCTGCAATCCGGACCTCAACCCCTCTGAACATTTAGCTTGGATCTGCTGTTTGTGCAAGAGTGGCTTCAGCTGACTTGCAACAAATGGTTGGAGAATGGGACGTCATCCCACAGCAGTGTGTGACCACGCTAATAACTAGCATAAGGAGGAGGTGTGAGGATGCTGTGGGTCAGAACCATTTTCCCATGCAAAACGGAGGCCTCTGTTTGTTAAATAAAGAAATAAATTGTCATTACGACTTATTTCTTCAAACTTTAATCTAATAAATGACACCAAACAAGACAGAGCATAACCCACATCCTCATCTCACAAATTCATTTTCCTTATAAATGTGGCGCCGTTTAAGGTTTTCCAACACAAAACAGAAGATTTACTGTCAGCAACCAAACACTGAGTTTTTGTGCCAATTATAAATTAGTGATATACAGTGTGTGATGGATCAGTTTACATCAGAAAACAGTATCATTTGCCTTCCAATATATTAAATATCAGGTGTTTTTTTTTTAGCTTTTTCAAGTTGAAACAAAGAACATGACTGAACAACCACTGTTCACTGCCACATTTATTTCCTCCTCCAAAATAACAAACACTGCCTCCATGGTGCCCCGATCAGCAACTTCATCCACTCAGAACCAAACAGTTCTGCTCTGCAGCTTGCTGTGTCAGACTCCGCCCACCTGGTGCCCCGCCCACCATCCCATCTCCTCTGAGGTCATATCAGTGGACTGATCAGGTCCTCCAGATAACCACACAGACACTTCCTGTAGATTAACCTTCATTAACTGTAACAGCTCTGGGTTTTACAAGATTCACAACTCATCAAATATCTTTGTCTCGTGGAGTCTGGAGGCACCTCTCAGCATGCTCCTGGCTCTGGAGCCTGCTTTCATATGATTGGTCAGTTTATGGAAGCTGCAGAAGGTCCGCTCTCAAACTGATCTGTGTCCTGAAACAAAGAGGGGGCCATGAACACCTCTGTGATGTCACTGAACTTTTAACATGTTTAATCCATAATGTCACGCTTTGTCCTTGTTTGATTTGAAAACAAGACACTGAAACAATGTTCCAAAGCATGAAGAAGAGCATGTTTCCAACACTTTAAACTGTCCTGTTTGTCCTGTCTGAGTGCAGGACAGAGAAACTTCACCATGTCTGTGCCTTAAAGCTGCTCTGAGCCTAGTCTGAACACGAGGCTCTGCAGTGATCACATTTATTCTTCATTTTCTGTAACTAAGCGGCTCCTGTTGTTATCGGAGAATCAGCTTCACTCTTTATCTGCACATCATGTTTCAGCTGCAGGTTTCGAAGCTATAATCACGTTTGGCCTCCTGCTGTGAGCCTTAATGCATCACGATCAGAGTTTCTCCGTCACACTGTGGGATGTTTTCTTCTTCTGTGGCCTTAAAACTGTTGATGAAGCAGGAAACTCTCAAACATCCGCATTAGTTTCCCAGTTTCTGACTCTAACCGTCACATAGCAGCAGTTTAAATGTTTTTATTGGGTCGCTGTGAAGTCTCTCAGTGTGACGGCAGAAACTCTGGTTAAACGTCACATTCCAGCTGTTTGTGTTTGAATCTTTTCCTGAATTCTGATTCCTTTTAAAATCAGACACCAAAGATGTTTTTCTGCTAACTCACAGGTGTGTGTATGTGAGTGTGAGTGTTTCCTCTGCAGTTTTCAACCATCCTGTTTGTGTGTTTGGAGTCTTTTTATTGTTATTTAATGCACAGATTTTTAATTATATGATCATTTTTCCAGAAGGTGTTGCAGCACTTCATGTTCCGCCTATTAAAGCAGAGGTGGACTCACTCTTTGGTTAGTTTTTGTATTAGATGAATGTAGATTTAATTACTTTAATTTTTATAAAAATATACCAGATTGATGACCTGTATGAGAACACTACGACTGTAGTTACTCACAGATGCCGAATAAATTTTTATCACTAGACGAACTTGGTCCATGTGCTGTTTGTTTTAAACTGGGATTCATGGATGGAAATTTCTGTTTATGATAGATAATTTAGGTTTAAAAGAAAAATCTTTTGTTATTCATTCAGCACCATGGTTATTTTTAAGCCTGTAGTTTGACTGTTTGGCCTAGAACCTCATTTTGAACAGGAACAGTTGAACACAAGAAAGGACTGAGAACTCATCCCTGAGGAACTCCAAATCAAAGCTACTTTTATCTCTGGCTTCTTATTGTACAGGAGAGATGCCGAGAGAGTTCATTTCATGGTTACAAGTAATCATTGAGCAAATCTGACAGAAACCTAGATCCGTTTAAAGCAATGAACTTGCAGATTTAGTCAGACTGAGAGTCACAATAAACTGTTTATGAGAAACAGCAGTTAGTGTGTGTTGACTGAGAGCAGCTGACTGGTGTGTATCAGCCTTAATGAGCTCACCTGAGAGCCGCTGGTTGATGTCTCTGTTTGGACCAGCAGCTCTTTAATCCGACCTCTCAGGACAACACAACATGGATTTGATTCAGTTTGTTCCATAAACGTTCCTCAGAGAATTTAAACACAACAAAACTTTGTTACTTTGTGAATATTGTTGACTTTATTTTATGGTTTGTCCCTGTCTTGTTTTTCATGTTCATTATTATTATTTGCATTCGGTTTTAACCCTTAGTGAGAAAAGCGGCCATTTAATTCGTCGGGAACCTGTGGTGATGGAGCTCCTCGGGTTGCAGCAACAGAAGGTTCTGATGTCCTGAAAGTCTGTTTCTCACTCAGATGAATCTGAAATAAAGCCTTTTATAATGTCATCTCTATTTCTTCTAAGATTATTATGAAAATACTAAACCAGCATTTGCCAACTTTGCTCTGAAGTCTGAAAGCAACCATGGCGGCTGCTGTGGGTGGGCGGTGCGTAGGTGACGTAGATGCGGGGCGCCTCGGCCTTCATGCGGCTCGCGGCCATGGCGTTGGACCGCTACGTGACCATCTGCCGCCCGGTGCGCTACACCGCGCTGGTACCACCGCTGTTGGCTGTTGGGCGCCGCGCTCAGATCAAGAAGATCTGTGACATGTACAGTTTGATCAGACTCAGCTGCACCGGAAACTTAGCGAGGTTTACCTCCGCGGCCACCGTCCTGCTGGCCGCTGCCTTCGCGCTTTTCTCCTTCAGCAGCATCCTCTTCGTCTGCCTGTCCCGCGCAGCTTCAGCGGCAAAGCGCTGCGTACCTGTCTGCTGCACCTGCTTTGTCTTCCTAAACTACAGCTGCTGCAGCGCCGCCTGCAGGCCGCTAATCAGCCTGCATCTGCTTTTCTCACTTCTTTCCTGGTGGTTCTGGTTCCGACTGTGTTAAACCCGGTGGTGTACGGTCTGAATATGATCGCCATCACCAACAGGCTGCTGCTGGGCAGAAGAAAAACCCGACTGATCCAAAACGTGCCTAAGAACCGGGTTCCTGGAAAAGTGTGAAATCTGATCTTATTGTTTTCAACAGCTACATCTAAAAAATATCGGAATATTGTGTAAAAGTGCAACACTTTTCCGAGTCATTTCAGAAAGTGAAACGGTTATTTTACAGAGATTCATTCCACATTGAGTAAAATATTTCAAGCTTTTACTCCTTGTAATTTTGATGATGAAGGCTTACAGGTAAACACAAACAAAAATTCAGTCTTTTAGAAAATTATAATATGACATTATACCAATAAAAACAGGATGTTTTAAGCACAAATATCAGGCTTCTGAAAAGTATTCCCATTTGGCTCAATACTTGGTCTGGCCTCCTTTTGCATGAATGACTCCATCAATGCGCCGAGGCACAGAGGCAGTGGTGGCCAGCAGGGCTTTCTCTGCTAGCCCAGGAAAATTAAAAAGCAAAAAGAGTCTAAAATGACTTAATAATTTATTTTGTCTGTAATTTATTCATGTAATCTACAACTGAGTTGCTTATATCGGTAATGTTGAGAGTTGACTGTAATTTCCTACTTTTTTTAAGTGCCTTAAATGCCCCTGGCGAGCTGCTCTTCCTCAGGACCTTCTGCACAGATTCAGATACCATTTTGTTGGAAGGCCACACATTAAGCGACAGCTGGCATGACTGACTAATTATCGAGAGCATCCGCTCTGTATTCACTGCTACTGTAAACTTGATAATTTTAAAAATGGCAGCCGCACCTCTGTAGCAACTCTGGTTGACCTCATTGCTGCTCTATTAAAATCGTCTTTTTCAAGGCGCTCTTTCACAGATAAAAAAATAAATAATAAAAAATGGAAAACCCACACCAAACCTGGATTCACTAACAGGCCAGTAAGAACTTTTTAAGGCATTTTAAAGACTGTAACTATGCGCGCTAGTAGTGGCTAACAGCACCGAGCACAATAAGGCATTTTGCTGGCCGTGTTTACTGTTAAACTCCAGCAGAGACATGGAGTTACACTAGTTTTAGCTGTTTGAACAGCTTTACAAGGGCAGCGCTTCAACACCAAAGTTCTGGAGGGATATTATGCTTGTTGTGCATTTGAAAACATTTGGAGAATAACGAGTGGATTTGCAGCTGGACGAGCAGAGAAAACGGGAGATCAGCGTTCACAACGAGAGGGTCAAGAAGAACAGCTACTTCTTAAAGCATCCTCCTTGTGAAGGCTGTCCATGACTGTCTTCTGGACATCTGTCCAGTCAGCAGTCTTCCCCAAGACCGTGTGGCCTATGACCCAGAGTGACCTTTTAAACGCTCAGGAAACCTTTGCAGGTGTTTGAGTTAAGCTGATTAGGCTGTGACACGAGTGTCCAATAATGAACTTTTTCACAGTATTCTAATTTTCTGAGACACTGAATTTTGGGTTTTCTTTACCTGTAAGCCACAATCATCAAAATAACAAGAAACAAAGGCTTGGAATATATCAGTCTATCTGTAATGATTCTATATATTAGTTTCACTTTCTGAGATGACTGGCAAAGAATATTGCCCTTTATGTAGTATTCTAATTTTTTAGATGTACCTGTAGATCTAAATAAGGATAAAAAACCAGAGTGTAACATTCGTAATAATTCGTGTTTTTTAGGCCTTCTTCCCTAATCTTCAACATTAAAGCACTGCTGTATGTCCATTGTGGGGCCCACTGTGGGGCCCATTTCAAACCCTCAGCTCCCTGATCTGTAGAGCAGTAATCATAATAAACATCTTAGTGTTGATCAGAAAAGTCACCTGAGGACAGAAAACTGAACTAAACTGCAACAACAAATGGAAATAAAGAATTAAGAATTAAAATGAAGGTCTTGAAATACCTTTAATATTCAACTTACAGTAGAGAACAATTGTTCTAATCTACTGTAATTATCTACTGGGTTTATGACTTTTCTATTAGATGCTGGTAAATGCATCTATAAACTGATTTTCCAGCCAACAATAAACAACAGAAGCAATATGAAATACAAATGTTTATTTGGATCCAGGAATTTCTGTTACAAGACAAAAACAGGCGAGAATAGAGCAAACCTTGATAAATATGTAATAGAAAACTCTTCAAGGAGGTAAAGGCTCCTTATTCTGTATTTATGACAAGTTTGAAAATGTCAAAAGTAGGATGACATGTTCTCTTTTTGCTGATGATGGGGTAACAGAAGAGATCTATCTATCTATCTATCTATCTATCTATCTATCTATCTATCTATCTATCTATCTATCTATCTATCTATCTATCTATCTATCTATCTATCTATCTATCATCTATCTATCTATCTATCTATCTATCTATCTATCTATCTATCTATCTATCTATCTATCTATCTATCTATCTATCTATCTATCTATCTATCTATCTATCTATCTATCTATCTATCTATCTATCCTATATTGCCAAAAGTATTTGTCTGTCTACTTTAACATATGCATGAACTTTAATGACATCCTATTCTTAATCTGTAAGGTTTAATTTGTTGATGGACCCACCGTTGCCAGCAACAGCAACTTTAACTATCCTGTAAACTTCTTCCTCAAGGTTTAGGAGTTTGTTCATAGTAAACCAAATAGAAAACCAGAACTGGAGCCTCTGGTCTAATTCATCCTAAAGGTGTTCAAGAAGGTTGAGGTCGGGACTCTGCAGGCCACTCAGGTTTCTCCACACCAAACTTTATATACCTGCAGCCATGGATGGATGGATAGTTTGGTTACTTTTAGATTTTTTAGGCACTAGTAGTCTCTATTTTTCAACAGCAGGTTGACAGGAAATAGGGTAAAAGATGAGCAGTAAACGTCGATGGGCCAGTATTCAATCCCCTGACAGCCTGCTTCGAGGACTAAGGCCTATGAACATGGGTCGCTTGCTTACCCCCTGTGCCACGGGTTTTGTCTCCACTCTCAGCCACTGCCTCCATAATCAGCTTTATTCAGTCCACCTATTTCATGCTAACCAGCCTCACTGCTTTCACCTACACCATGCTCTAGATAAATATACCCTTCTGTTTTATGTCTTGTGGGAGTAGACTGTTAGTTCATGCCATGCCAAACCAAGCCTGTCCATGTTCATGTCTACATCTGCTACATCATGGCTGCTGAGTTTTCCCTTCTGTTTCGTTGTCCGATGAGCTAACCCCTCCCTCCTACTTCCCTGTTTCTGAGGGGATTGTTCAATCCAGCTCTCCATCCAACGGGTCCGGACTTCCCTAAACCTGAAAGGTCTTACTAAGCAGGTTTACTGAAAGTTCTGTTTAAGCTGGTGTCGGGAAATGACTCGCCTAGCCTCTGACAGCCTACATACAAAAGTCTCACCCTTCTTCAACAGGTGGTCTGGACGACTGAGTAGCCCACCGCAGTCATCCACTCCTCCACAGTCACTTCTGTTAACGGCTGCTCATTCCCTAATATTACAACTGGCTCTTGGTACATGGGTTAGGTTAATTTTGTTGACTCGGCACGAGCCCCAAGGGCGTTGTTTTAACAAGCTTGGCTAAAGCAACCTATAAAAACCTCCTAAAATCTCTTAGAACCAGGCAACAAGACTTTTTACCACCAACGAAAAACCAAAAATAAGGTGACACAAATAACTGACTGTCCACAATTTATCTAGAATTTTATATGCTTTCTTTAATTAGTAACACTCTTGCAGAGGTCAGTAACATCTTAAATTCAACAACACCTAATAACAATAATAGAAATGAATCAATCAATTCAACCTGTCTTTCCCTGATGCTGAAACTAGTGAGTTTGGAGAGGCTTTCAAGACGGAGGCTCGTCCATGCACCCGATGGGGATCTTTCTTCGGGAAACGAGCGGATTTTCTTGAAGGAAAGGCAACATAATCTTCAGTGGACAGGCACTGATGTTCCAGGTTTCGATGGTCAAACAGGAACGTTATCATGTGTCTCAGAAGACAGTAGCTTCTAGAGGCTGAAGAGTTGAAGGAAACCCCAGAGGTATAAATGAGGTTGATTCAGGACTTCCAGAAGTCTGAACCTTAGAGCAACATGTTGTTCACCATTCAAGTTCACTTCAGTTGTCTGAATAAAAAGGCTGTAGATGAAATCAGATTCTTAATTTCGATGCACGGTCCTTCCAGAGCACACGGGTTGATCCTCTTCTTAATGCAGGAGATCAGCGAGGCTGTGTCTCTGGTCCTCTGCTTCATCTGTAGCGTCTCTCTCCGTCCGATCTTGTTCGCTGGCTGTTGTAGAAAAGTTCGCATGCAGAGACCGATGATTGTCACTCAGAATCAGCTTTATTAGAATCTTGCAAGAGAGAAGGATTTTACAGCATTGGAGATGTGCTCAGTAGTGCTGCCAAATCATTCTGACTAGACAAAGTAAAAGTTCTCCTATAAGCTACAACAGTTTTCAAGGTGACTCATGAGACCTGTTGTCCCAGACATAATCTTAACAGTGTGGCAGACATATTATCTCACACAGCTGCAAGCAGAAGGCTGAGAAACCATTACTATAAGACTAAACAGAGAAGAATAGAATAACACTGAGGGGTTCTAATACTTTTGTCAGTTCCTGTAGAGTATCAAGGAGCAAATCAAGCAAGGCACTAAAATTTCCATAAAAATCCACCCTCTTAGATTATAATAAAACTAGTTTTATATGTTACCGAACACCTAAGAAAATTTTACTGAATGACAAAGAAAGAAAGTACAAGAAAATTAATTTAAAAAATGTGAATTGATTAGTAATAAAATGAATAATAAAAACGAATCAAAAATGTATTATATGAAATAAGTAGTAATAAAAATTGACTAAATAATGTAAATGAATAATGAAACATTGTTACAAAGCTAAACACTACAACAAATCTATTAATACTGTCATCATCTTTGTTGGAAACAATTTGTCATTCTGATGGAAACAAAAACATCTCTTCAATCAACAACCTTTTAAGAAATGATCAGATAAAATGAATACACAAATAATATAAAGAATAAAAATTAAATGAAGAAAATATAGTAGAATATATTAGTACACCAATATACTAGCAAAAATTAAATCATGAGTTATCATCTACCCTGTGTGTGTTCGGTACACATCTACATCATTAGAATTAGGAGGATTATTTGAATAGATGTAAATTGAATATCGATAAATTTATCAGAAAGCATCATCATCATGAGAGTCGCTGTCAGACTCATCAGAGCAATCCATGGGTTCCTCTACACCTGTGAGGAGAGGCATCTGATATGACCTAGAGGAGTCCTCCTTTGACAGAGCTGTAGTGATCAATCTGTTAATTAGAGTGCGCAGACAGGGAATGGCACAACATCCACAGCAAATGAGAATACCTGTGAAGATGGCAAAGGAAGTCATACCTGTAATAATAAAATCCTTCCATTTACCAAAAGTGTCAGCAAACCAATCAGGTAAAGAATCTACACCAGAGTCTTCTGTCATGTGATGAGCCAGGGTTCGCAATTTATCTAGCTGTATTATTTGGAATAAAAGTACAGCATAAAGAACCAAACATGGCACAAACACCTCCCTTTTCAGCTAACAACATGTCTAAGGCCATTCTGTTTTGCCAAGACATAAGAGAACTGGAGGATAATTGGTCAGTTACGCCTACTATTACATCTCTGGTAATGTTTGCTAAGTGCTGTATATTATAGTGGACATAATTAATGCGATCAACATTTCTGTTAGGAGTAATCCAAAGAAATATTGATTCAAACCCATTGGCTATAGGATTGGCTAACTTAAATTCATCTGGGACACCACGTGGAACCCCAATAGCATCGAAATAAGTGGGATTGTTATGTCTGAAAGAAAAGTCCACTGCACGTTTATGACGAAGAATCGAGGATGGAGAAGTTGGCAGATGTCCAAGCAAAGCCACTGGTAGAGCTAATCTAACTAAAGTACATGTTCCTGACCAAGAAGAAAGCAAATAATTAAACAGTGTCTTCCCACCACAAAACCAGAAGAGGTCAGCACGTGCATGGAGGAGTGAACTAGCATTATCCCAGGTTGTAACATTTATGGTATCTGAACACCAAGACTTAGACATGTGACCCACAAAACTGTCATTCCTCCTGGTAAGGCATGTGTAATTTCCTGTTCTAGGAGTGAAAACAGGAGGGAAGGTGTGGTTGTTAGCAGATGGGAAAAGGTCACTCAAAGTGGAACAATGTTCAGGTGAAGGAGTCATGTGTAGAGCTAACATGCAGTCAAACCCAGGCCGGTCTGTGTTATATAACAAAGGAGCAGGAGTAGTGAAAAATTGTGGTCTGGCTGAGGAACAGGCAATACGCTCTGTCATATTATTGGTTTTTGCAGTAAATGTAATCCATTCTAACCAGATGTTTTTATCAGAAAATCCAGTTTCAACTTGTAACATTACTTCAGGTGATGAGACATTTAAGTAAGTCACCAATGCTTGAGGAGGTGTGGTTGGGCTAGGAGAAGTGTTAACACCAGAAATATCTAGACTTTCATAAGGAGGTTTAGGCTGATCCACAAACTGAATCCGAAACAATCCCTGTGGGTCTCTTCCAGAAACATCAGCTCCTGAAATCAAAACAAGTTCATTAAGATCTGCACGTTTAGTAGTAGGCCAGGGATTCTTCCACATTCCCCTGACAGTTATTACCAGTGGATTATTCCTAGTGTTGTCAGCTCGTTGAGTAGATTTGTCTCTAATCAAACTGATGCGTTGCCTCAGGCCCTGTGGAATATAGTTAGAGTTTGGATTGATATAACCTTTTGGATTTGAATTCCAGTAGACATAAGTCCAGTCCAGACACGGGTTGAGACCCCACTTTCCAAATGCTAGGACACAAATGTACACATCTGCATTCTGAAACCAACTGTCACGACCTTCACAGGGGACCACATCACAGAGGTCAATCCTCGCTGTCACTGTGGTATTCTTAGGAACCTGTATGGTTACCAGCCCTGAGTTCCTCTCTACGATGGCCATCGGGACTGCTCTGCCTGTCCTGATGTGCTTTTGAACAACAAACACATGCAAATGAAAAAGACAAAATAACATAACAATGATGAATACAAAGAGTAACACATATGTAATAGTCTTTCCCCATCTCTTGTAATCCTTCATTTTGGAAGATTCGGGGCTAAAAGGAGGCATCCTCTTCTCGTCCAAGTACTCCTTTAAACAAACGTTGCACCACCCTAGGGATTATTGTGCCCTTGTCAGAACAGTGTTCTTCACCCACCTTTTCAATCACTCTCCAGTGATTAGCTTACAGTTCGTAGCCTTGTGGTGGGCCGCTGTCCTCACACGTTAAGCAGGAGATGATCCAGGTAAAAGATTCTTTGGATCCTGGGAATCCTGAGGAGCTGGAATCTTTTTGCAATGCGATGCGTGTATCCAGGTGAGTCGCTCTGCCACCTTCACAGCCGTGTGGGTGACCAGCAGGATCTGAAATGGTCCTCTCCAGCGCCTGGACTTCCAGTGTTTCCTCCTAAACTCTCTGACCAGAACCCAGTCACCTGGCACCAAAGAATGGAGGGGAGATGTGGCTGTCTCAGGTAGTGTCGCTTTCACCGTCTGTGAAACTTGAGAAAGCACAGTTGACAGGTTTTGACAGTAAGACAACATCTTATCTTCACATAAAGATGTGGAGGGCAATGGTCTTGGCAATGCTCCCATGCCCAAATTAGGAGGTCTGCCAAACAGCACCTCAAAAGGACTGAGGTTTACTCGTGCTCTTGGCCTCATTCTCATATAAGTGATCACAATAGGCAGGGCCTTTGTCCAAGGTAAGCCAGTTTCTTCACAACACTTAGCTAATTTTAAGTCCCATTTTCACATTCTACTGCCCCACCACTCTGTGGATGGTATGCACAGTGTGTTCGTAGATCAAACCCCAGGAACTTACTCACCTCCTTCATTACTGCATTCACAAAATGAGTCCCATTGTGACTAGAAATCTCTGAAGGAATGCCCCATCGGGGAATTATTTCTGTTAAAAGTGCTTTGGTGACTGTTTGGCTGTCTGCGTTTTTGCTTGGAAACGTTTCAATCCATTTGCTAAACATGTCAACAACAACCAACACATACTTTTTCCCTTCAGATGGAGTGAGTTCAATAAAGTCCATCATAAGATGTTCAAATGGCCTATCTGGCTGTGGATGTGCAGCTTGAGTCATCTGTGGTGTTTTGCCTGCATTGTATGCTGCGCAGATCATACAAGATTGACAGAATTTATGAGCATAAATACTGAAACCTTTTGTGAACCACTGAGATGTTAAAGCAGCTATCATTCCCTCTTTTGAACAATGATCCAAACCATGTGTGAGCTTTGCATAATGTGGAAAGAAGTGTTTGGGAAGACATGGTTTATCGGTCGGGCCGATCCAAACACCATCAGTGCATTTCGCTCCTGCAGAAGCCCACAGCCGTCTCTCCCCCACAGAAGCAAACCTCTGTAGCACTTTCAGGTCATACAGAGGTGGAGGGGGAGGAGGGGTATCCTTGTGTGTGTGCAAAGTGGTGAAAATAGGAGCAGCAGAAGCCGCTAGTTTCGCTTCTAAATCCGCTCTGCTTTTCCCTTGTCAAACAACATCTGTCGAAGATGTGTGTGCTGCGCATTTACACACAGAGATAGCTTTCGGTAAAAGAATTGCTTCGAGCAGGTTAGAGACCTGAACATGGTTCGAAATGGGTTTTTCCAGCGCTTTTAAGAAACTTTCTGTGTTTCCACAATGCCCCAAAATCATGGATTATACCAAATCCGTATCTCGAATCTGTGTAAATGTTTACAGTTTGATTTTCGGCTAATTTGCAAGCTTCAGTCAGGGCCACAAGCTCAGCAACCGGGGCAGAAAAGTGTTTCGAGAAGCCGATCCATCAACAAATAAAATCATCTCTGGATTCTCCAGAGGTATCTCAGAAAGGTCAGGCCGGGGTGTGCAAACTTCCTCCAACACTGAAACACAGTTATGAGGCTCGCCATCTTCTGGCGTGGGGAGAAGTGTTGCTGGATTGAGCACAGTACACCTTTTAACAGTTATATTTGGCATGTCCAGAAGAATTGATGTGTATCTCAGCCAGCGAGCAACAGAAAGGTGTGATGTTTTCTGTTCAAGCAGAATAAGAGCAACAGAGTGTGGAACCAAAACTGTGAGGTCTGCATATCCAACAATGTCTCTAGAAGCCAACACAACTTTTTTTGCAGCTGCCACAGCACGAAGGCAGTTAGGGGAGTCCTATAGCCACGGGGTTTCCCAAATTTTTGGGAGAAAAAACAAGCAAAGGTTGCAGTTATCTCCATGATATTGGAGGAGAACTGATGTCATGCACCCATGCTTTTCATCAACAGCCTGAAAGAAGGTTTGTTAGGATTCGATCAGGATGTTGATCAGTTGTGATGTATGAATAAAAAGAATGAAGTGATGGTTTTATAACTGTGTCTAAAGTAAAAGCAGAAAGTTGAGAGTAGAGTGTGTAATAATGTGTTAAAGTTCGAGCAGATAAGGGAGAGAACCGTGGGCTGACAGCGAACCTTTTGAAGGCCAACAAACAACATGAAGAAGGGAGGAACACGATAAAGTTATGTGCTGATTACTGGTATCTTGAAGGCCGAAAAACAGCACCAGAAAGTCACGATGACCATGACTAAGTATTGAGCAATAACAGAGAAGCCTAACAACGGGCTGACCAGTGAGACCATCTGCACTGAAAAAGCTATGCCAAAAAAGGGAACTGTGGTTGTTTCCTTGCAGAAGACCAGTGTTATGGAAATTTTAGTGCCTTGCTTGATTTGCTCCTTGATACTCTACAGGAACTGACAAAAGTATTAGAACCCCTCAGTGTTGTTCTATTCTTCTCTGTTTAGTCTTAGAGTAATGGCTTCTCAGCCTTCTGCTTGCAGCTGTGTGAGATAATATGTATGCCACACTGTTAAGATTATGTCTGGGACCTCGTCTCTCTGGGTCTCATGAGAGTCACCTTGAAAACTGTTCTAGCTTATAAGGAGGACCTTTGCTTTGTCTAGTCAGAATGATTTGGCAGCACTACTGAGCGCATCTCCAATGCTGTAAAATCCTTCTCTCTTGCAAGATTCTTATAAAGCTGATTCTGAGTGACAATCATCAGTCTCTAGATGCGAACTTTTCTACAACAATTGGCGTCATGACCAGGATTCCTTGACTGATTTACTCTGGGGACATCGACGAAGAAGTGCCAGGCGCCAGCCTTGGAAGAGATTCCTTGCCTTTACCCTGCTTAGTGTTACAGGGACGGAGGACTTCTGCGTCGTGGTTCCTGGGAGACTCAGCACTGGAATCCAGAAAGAACCAGATTTTTTCCCAGAGATGGTGAGATCTTGAATCAGCACAATTAATTATTATCATTAGATTATATTAAGAAAACAAAACAAATTATAATCAAAGGCCTATAAATTCAATTGCAAAAATAGAGAAAATCATAAAAGGCTAAATAATAATACGGACTTCTTAAATTTTAACTAAAAGGTTAAACCTAACAGTTTTCAACTGGGGACAAAGGGGATCTGGGATTTTTCCCTCCTTGGACCAGGAGCGAGGTGTACGGACCTCGCTGTCGCTGTTGATGCCACGCTGCGCACGGCTGAACAGTAATTCACCAGTAGAGACCCCTCCCTGTACGGTTGAGTGAGGCTCCCCTAACCAGTAAGTTAGCGGGAAGGCGATTAGGATGCCATAAAGCTCTAAACTCTTGTGGAGACGTCTGCAGGTTTTAAAGGAATATTCCCCCATTTACCAGTAAGTAAAGGGTGTGGCAGGGCTGTCAGTATGGGACAGCAGTTCAATTCTAAGGGATCATGTCCTCCTCCCCAGGGAGAAACGTTTCATTTCATGGTAAACAAATATGGGCCACAAAGCACTGAGTGCATAAACAAATGGGTTAAAGAATTTAACTTTCCTGCAGAAGGTTCATACAATCTTACAGTTTTACTGAGGGTTGACGAATCAGGATGACAGCAAAGACATGGGTGGGCGACAAAATAAAAGCTCCATCTCTGTACCTGTTCTTACCAACTTTGGTCCTAAAACTGATGCAAACATACACAAAATAACCCCACCCCCTTATAATCCAGCTGTGATGTCTGACACTTCTGTTAATTCTTCTCTTGTTTCTCACTCTCTATACCCTGATCTACGAGCTTTGACGACTCTGGCTGCTGTGGTGGACCACGATCTGGACTCATATGTTTACAGACCCATCAGAAACGAACAGCAGCCTGAAAGCTCCTCCTCTGCAGCAGCGACCTCCAGACCTCCAGCTGCAGAATCAGCCACATCTGCAGCCTCGCAGCAACAGCAGTCACTGAAGGAGGAAGACAGCTCTAACACCACATCTGCACAGCTCCTCAGATCCTCCTGATTCACTGCCAGGTCCGAGCTCCAGCCCCCCGTCTTCTCATACCAGACTGAAGGCTCAGGGACACACTCTCACTGCACCTATGGTGGAAGTAATGGGTCCAAATGGACCTAACCTGGTTTTTCCGATCCTGCACTTCTCATGACATCGAGGAGTGTGCAAAACTTCTCCCTGACCTAACTCAGTCAGGTGAAGTTTTTTCCACCAATTTCTTTGATTTTTGCAAGGAATATCGTCCTACTGGTGCTGAAATACGCAGAATCCTGACACGTAAAATAACTGCGTCTGACATTGCAAAAATCCATAACAAGCTCCCGGTTCCAAACCTACGTCTGAAACATGAGGATTGGGATAATGATTCAAATATGGAGTACAGGAATGCCGTTGAGGTCCTGGCGGTTGCCATAAAGAAAGAGATTCCCCGAAAGATCAATATGACTAACATCTATGCCTCCAAGCAGAAAGGTGATGAAGACACTAACGATTTCATGGTCATGAGTGATCGAAGCAGTGACCAAGTACAGTGGAATAGAAACACCCACAGAAGTGGGTACAGAAGCAGGGGTCTAGGAGACCCTTGTTTGTGATGCGGTCATAAAAGGAATGCTTCCACTTTTAGCACAACATCTTATGGGGGCATATGTGGGCTGGGCTGATCAATACAAAGCCCATGGCTTGTGTAACACCTGATGGGTTTACGTTCAAACATTGTTTCCTCTTATCATTATTGTGTCCTGTAAATCTGATGGGTAGAGATTTGATGTGCAAGCTAGGGATCATTCTAATGTCCACCCCAGAGGGGGTAAGGGTCTCTATTCAGACTGACACAGTGTTTACTGCAGTACAGTTCAGTCCACAAGCATTAAGTTATGCTTATGAGTGGAAAGTGCAAAATTCATTGTGTTCACAACAGCTGTTGGAGGAGATTAGATCAGTTGTTAATCCCCCCTGTGATTTTATGCAAGCTGTTGATTTAAACTGTATTGGCTATTTTGTCGGGGTTCTGACAAAGAAGATGAGAAAGCTTGGTTTCGCATTTTTGTGAAAAAACAACCACGTCTTTGCTGTATTGGAATGCTAATACAGCCGCGTTTGCTGTTTGTTTAACTCACACCAGCTGCAGTTATTAAAAAAAAAAACCTGTCCCACACATCGCTTTGGCAAAATCTGTAAACAAAAATGGGCAGATGTGAATTATCTGATTATTATCTGATTGGACTGTGGTACCAACAAATTTATCTTATGTTTTCTAAAGAGACTTTCTGCATTTAAAGACCTTTTCTTAGCGCACTGCACTGCCCAAAAAAACTGTTCAGTTGATCCCAAAAAAGATCTGTTTTCCCCAAAATGGCTCATTTTTTGAAATTGACGCCACTTCACATCCATTGTTGGTCCAGGGGCTCCTGGCCTGTGGGCAAAAAATAAAAAATGATGTGGGACTCATAAAAGGTTGTGAACCTGTTGTTGTGACTCCAAAGTCAAAAAACAGGCCGTGTGTGAAAAATACCCACTCAAAAAACCAGAAGCCATTGCAGGAACAAAACCTGTTTTTTGAATCGCTTCTGAAAGAAGGGAAATTTTTGCCTCGTGAAAGTTCTCCTGTAAGAACTCCTCTTTTCCTGTTAAAAAGATCAGGAGTAAAAGAAGAACCTGTTGAATGGAGGTTTGTGCTAGATTTACAAGCTGTAAATGCTTCAGTACAAGCCAGAGCTCCTACAGTTCCAAACCCGCACACTATTTGTCACAAGTTCCCCCAGATGCAAAGTTTTTTTTTTTTTTGTTGATCTTTCAAAATGCGTTTTTTTGTGTTTCCTGTTGATAAGTAGAGCCCCAATTTTTGGTTTTCTTTTGAGTTTGAAGGAAAAAAACCTTACACTTTCACTGGTCTGTGTCAAGGTTATTTTTTGAAAGTCTGACTATTTATAATGCTGCATGGAAAGCTAATCTTGAGTCATTGGAGTTGACCTCAGGCTCTGCTTTATTGCAGTAGTTTGATGATCTTCTGCTTTGTTGTCCTACTAAGGAGCAATGTGAGAAGGACACTGTCACACTGTTGAAACATTTGCATTCAGAGGGGCACAAGGCCCCTTTCTAAACTTCAGCTTGTCCAGCTACAAGTAACCTTTTAGGTCATGTTATTTCTGCTGAAGGTAAAAAAATCTTTCCCAAAGCGTGTGAATGCAGTGCAAAACCTTCCAAAAACCTGTTACAAAAAAAAAGTTGATGTCATTTTTGGGCATGACTTCATTTTTGCAGAATTTTATTCCAATTATTCCCCGTATGGAAGCCCCCGTTGGGTGCTCTCATGCATGGTAAAGGTCTTCAATCTCAGGACAATATTGTTTGGACACCTGAAGAAGAAGCAGCTTTCATACCAAATTAAGCTGGCTTTGCAGAAGGCTCCTACTTTAGGATTACTGAATCCTAGCAAACTTTTTTTTAGGCTGTTGATGAAAAGCATGGGTGCATGACATCAGTTTTCCTCCAATATCAGGAGATAAAACCCGCCCTGTTGCTTATTTTTCTCCAAAATTGGACCCCGTGGCTATAGGACTCCCTAACTGCCTTCGTGCTGTGGCAGCTGCAGAAAAAGTTGTGTTTGGTTCTAGAGACATTTTTGGATATGCAGACCTCACAGTTTTTGGTTTTCCACACTCTGTTGCTCTTATTCTGCTTGAACAAAAAACTCACACCCTTTTGCTGCTCGCTGGCTGAGATACATATCAATTCTTCTGGACATGCCAAAAATAACTGTTAAAAAGGGTACTTTTCTCAATCCAGCAACACTTCTCCCCCGCCCCGAAGATGGGGAGCCCCATAAATTTTTTGTGTTGGGGAAGTTTGCACACCCCGGCCTGACTTTCTGAGATACCTCTGGAGAATCCAGAGATGATTTTATTTTTTGGATGATTCGGCTTCTCGAAACCCCTGATACTGGTAGGAATCAGGGGGGTTTTTTCGTTGTTTTTTCCCATGAAACTCTTTTTTTCAGGCTCACTGCCAAAAACTTTTTTGCCCCAGCTGCTGAGTTTGTGGCCCTGACTGAAGCTTGCAAATTAGCCGAAAAACAAACTGTAAAAAATTTACACAGATTCGAGATACGGATTTGGTATAACCATGATTTTTTGGGGCATTGTGGAAACACAGAAAGATTTCTTAAAAGCCATGGAAAAAAAAACGATGGCCTTGGATGTACCCTGACTTCAGCCGAAATCCCAAAAACTCAAAAAGCAGCCCCAAAAAAAGGCTCCAGGCCCAGATGGATTCCCAACAGAGTTTTACAAAGAATTCTGGTTATTTTGGCCCCAATATTCCAAAGAATGGTGAGGGAAATTCGAAAAAAAAAGGAGACTTCCCCAATAAAATTCTGCCAACATCACTCTCTTGTTAAAACCAGGAAAAGACCAGTACTCCCTTCCAGCTACCGACCCATATCCCTTATTATCGTCGACCTAAAATAATCTGTAAAGCCCCCAAAAAAGATTAGAAAAAGGTTTTCCCCTCATAATACATCCCCCCAAAGGGTTTTTAAAAAGGTAGGCATTCATCCACTAATTCACGCAGATTACTTAATTTAATAGACTATTCCTACAGTAAAAAATATTGAGACCAATATATTATCTCTAGATGCAAAAAAAGCATTTGATAGAGTTAACTGGAAATTTTTTTTTGCCACCTTGACTAAATTTTGTTTTTGGGAAGCTCTTTTCAAAAACTGGATAAAAAAATATTATACAGTTCCCAGGGGGCATGTATCAGAACAAAAAAAACCAAACATCTTCCCGCTTCTGTCTTCAGAGGGGGCACCAGGCAGGGTTTGCCCCCTTTTCCCCTTCACTGTTTGCTCTTTTTATTGAACCACTAGGGGCAGCAGCAATCAGACAATCTAAAGGTATTAAAGGCATAAAATGCAGGAATATTGAATATAAAATATGTTTTTATGCAGATGATGTATTACTCTTTCTCCAGCATTCGCAAAAAACCCTCTGTCGCTCAGGTAATTGAATTTGAAAATTTTTTATCAAGAAATTTCAGACTATTCTATAAAATTGGTTAAAATGACTGTTTTTCCCAATTAATTGTTCTTTTCCACAATTTTTCCCTTAAATACAATTATAGTCTGGGAATATTACATATTTGGGCATCAAGGTGTCTCCTAGATTGGCAGATTTAACCAAAACTGAACCACATCCCACTCTTAAAAATAAGTGGAAGATGATCTTGCTAGATGGAAAAAATCTCTACCCATATCACCATGGGCGGGTTGCCTCAATTAAAATGATGGTCTTGCCAAAAAATCAATTACTTATTCTCAATGATTCCGAATAAAAACCGTCATCTGACTGGTTTAGATTTTGGACTCCTCCCTCACTAAATTCTCTGGAAAGATAAGCCCCAGTATTAGCCTAAAAACACTACCAAAAAAAACCAAAGATAAAGGAGGATAAAAATTGCCTAACTTTATCTTTACTTCTTAGCTAACAGGCTACATTACATTTCAAAATGGTTTTAAATACAGTCCTCTAGATGAACCCTAGATAGACGTTTTTAAAAAGACATTATGCAATAATATAAGGATTTCCGATCAACCATTTATTAGCTCAAATATAAAACGGCATGTATGCTTCAAAAAACCTCAACGTCAGCACCTCTCTGACAGCATGGGGGGAATATCTAAAAATGACAGGGTCTTCACTAATCCCATGCAGACGTACACCCATCTGGAACAATCCTGACATCCTACAAAAAAATAACATGATAAATTTTCCATATTGGGGGAGTAAAGGAATTGAATACCTGGAACAAATATTTGAAGGAAATTCAGTTTTTCCCATTTAACAGATTAATTACAAAAACGGGATGGACAAGAAAACATTTTTGAAAAATCAACAAATTTAAACTATAATAAAAAAATAAGTTCAGTCTTTTAAAAAAATTGGGTTACAAGTGCCATCAAGTGTACTAGAGTTCCTAAAAACCCCAACCCCCCCCCAAATTTAATGTCTAAAATATACAGGACACTGTCTAAAATAGATGAAAAACAATTTCCCCCCTTCCTATTTCAAAATGGGGGGTGGACTTAGCAGTTTAACTTTGGACCAAACATTCTGGTCTCAGATATGTTCCAGAAACCCTTTAAAAGACTTTGTAACCCCAGTTTGGGAATTAAAAACAATATAAAATCCTTCATAGAGTATACTATACAGGTCAACGGATTTCCGGATGGGCTTGGCCCCTTCTAATACTTGCTTACACTGCACAAGTAATATACCAGACAATTACATCCATGCACTATGGTTATGTACACCCGTCCAGAGGTTCTGGTGCCTGATATGTGAAGACTGATATGTGTAGACAGCAAGAGGATTATGTTACTATAAATGAGTCAACTCCTACTAATTATTTAAATTTTCACATTCCTCGAAATACTGGGGCCAGGAGGAGGAGTAGCAACCATCTTTCAGTCCGATTTATTGATTAGTCCCAGACCAATCAATAGCTACAACTCTTTTGAATATTTAATCCTTAGTTTTCCTCATCCAAATTGCAAAGCACTAAAACCACTTCTTTTTGTTGTTTTTTCCGTCCACCAGGCCCCTTACTCTCATCTTTTAGATCAGTTTTCAGACCTTTTTATCTGATTTTGTTAAATACAGATAAAGTTATTAAGGGGGGGGATTTTAACATTCATGTTGACACTGAAAGTGATAGCTTAAATATAACCTTTAAAGTATCTTAGACTCAAAATTGGCTTTTACTCAAAACATTAAAAAACCCCTACCCACGTTTGTCTTCATTCTCTGGACCTTTGCTGACATATGGCATTGAGTGTAAAGACATAAAAAATTTTCCTCACAACCGTGCTGTCTGCCATTTTTTAAAAACCCTTTTTGAGTTTAATTTAACCGAGTACTCCACACCTGAAAAAAATTTACATTTATAGATCATTATCAGACGATGCTGTAAAACCTTTAAAGGATCTTTTCCACTTTAATTTGCTCATTATCACAGAAAAAACCCAGTAGGGGGCAATAATTTTTGGTTTTTTCCCCTTCACAAATTGATTCTTTTGTTCATAGTGTTACTTCATCTTTGCGTGGTGCATTAGCAAATGCAGCCCCTTGAAAAAAAAATTTAAATTATTCATAGGGGCGGCTCCCTGGTTTAAAATTTCAGAGCTGCGTACTTTAAAGCACAATGTTAAAAAAATTGGAGGAAAAATGGCGCTCTAAAACCCCCTAGAGGATTCCTACTTAATCTGGAAAAATAGCCTACTGTTGTATAAAAAATTCACCAGCTAGAACAGCTTATTTCTCATCCTTTTAATAGAAGAGAACAAGAATAATCCTAGGTTTCTCTTTAGTACAGTTGCTAAACTTACACAGAGTCATAGCTCTGTTGACCATCCATTCCTTAGCTCTCAACAGTCATGATTTTTTGGGATTCTTCAAAAAAAAATTGATTCTTTAAAGAAAAAATTTTTACAATCTCCCAGAGATGATTACTTCATCCTCAACAAGTGAGACAACATGGAAAAAAATGTAGAACCCCTGATCTGTGTTTTGGACTGTTTGATCCTGTGGAGTTTCCTGAGTTATCAGAAATATTAGCTTCATCTAAACCTGCAACTTGTATGTTAGACCCACCCCAACCAAAATTATTTAAGGAAGTTTTCCTCTGATTACCCCCCCTTTTAATATGATTAAATTTATCTTTGTAAATGGGGTATGTACCACAAGCTTTTAAGGTAGCTGTAATTAAACCTTTCTTAAGAAACCTTCGCTTGATCGAGATGACTTAATAAATTATAGACCTATAGCCATCTTCCATTTTTACTAAAATTCTTGAGAAAATATTGCTAATCAAATGTGTGAGCATTTACACAGAAATGACCTGTTAAAGGTTTTCGTCAGGTTCAGAGCTCATCATAGCACTGAAAAAAGCTCTGCTGAAAGTCACTAATGATATTCTTATTGCCTCAGATAATGGACTTGTGTCTGTACTGGTTCTGTTAGATCTAAGTGCTGCATTTTTTACAGTCGATCATAATTTCTCTTAGAAAGGCTTGGATATGCTGTAGGGATCAGGGGGGAACAGTGCTAGGCTGGTGTAAATCTTATTTTTCTGACAGATTCCAGTTTTTTTCATGTAAATGATAAAAACTCTTTAAACTCCAGGGGTTTAAATTGTGGAGTACCAAAGGGTTCAGTACTTTGGGGCCATTCTCTTTACTATATATATTCTTTCCCAATAGGTAAAATTTTTCAGGCAGCATAAAAAAATTTTCACTGTTACGCTGATGACACTCAGCTTTTCTTATTCATAAATCCCCATGGGCCCAACCAGTTAGATAGACTACAAGCATGTCTTGAAGACATAAAAAATTGGATGACTTTAAAATTTTTGCTTCTAAAATTCAGACAAGACAGAAGTTGTCATCTTTGGGGACCGGAGTCTTTAAAAAAAAAACGCTTAGTCAAACACTTAACCTGGATGGCTTAAATTGACCTCCGATAATAAAGTAAAAAACCCTGGTTATTTTTGACCAGGGGCATGTCATTTAAATCCCATATTAAAAAAGGGGTTCCCGGGGTTTCCTTCTTTCATCTCCGGAAAATTGCCAAAATTTTGAAATATCCTGTCCAGGGGTGACGCTGAAAAAACTAGTCCATGCATTTGTTATTTCAAAGGCTGGCATTTTAATTTTTTACTATCAGGATGTTCCCCAAAATGCAGTTAAAAGCCTTGCTGATTCAAAATGCTGCAGGCAAGAGTTTTTGTGAAAATTAAAAAAAGAGATCATATTTCCCCTACTTTAGCTTCCCTTCATTGGCTCCCTGTTAAATCCAGAAAAGAATTTAAAATTCTCCTCCTCACATATAAAGACCCTTTTAATGTTTAGCTCCATCATACATCAGAGATCTGATTGTTCCCATATTTCCTAACAGAGCCTTTCGTTCTCAGACTGCAGGTTTTTCTGGTGGTTCCTAGAGTCTCTAGAAGTAGAATGCGAGGCAGATCGTTTAGTTATTAGGCTCCTCTCCTGAGAAACCCGCTCCCACGTTTTAGTCCCTGAGGCGGACACCCGTTTTTTTTTTAAGGCTAGCTTAAAAATTTCTTTTTTGTAAAGTTTATAGTTAGAGTGGCTTAGGTTTCCTGGTTTTTCTTCCTATTTTACCTCCGTTTTCTTCTCCCCCTTGTTGGATGGAGTAAGGGGGGGTCAGGTTTTTCCTAAACCAGCTCAGTTATGGTTTTAGGGGCAAAAACACATCCATTTCTGCTACCTGTATGACCCCCTCTCTTCTCCAATGGTTTGGTCAATCTGACAGAGAGAGGGTATCCCCAACGTTGTGGTTTTTAGTATAAAAATAACCATCAGTGGGCTCTAAATGGACAAACTGTCTACTTTTAAGGCTGGCTTAAACTTTCCCCTTTTTGATGAAACTTTTGTTTTGAGTGGCTTAGGTTTCCTGAGCTATGTCTGTAGTTATGCTGCTATAGGCTTAGGCTGCTGGAGGACATAATGACCACTTTCACCCTCTTCGCTACATTCTCACACTACTCTTCATTTTTCATTATTTTTCGTTATTTCAGTTTTTAACTTTGTTCTCTCTCTTTTGTGCTCTCTTCAGACTCTAACATTGAAAACTGGCTCAGAGTTTATCTGTTCTTTCTTTCTAGGTGAAAAGACTAAAGGGCCTACATCCTTAACATTTTCCCTTTTTCCCTTTCCCCTAGAAAGTACTCTGGATCAGTGCTTCTTTTTTCTTTTTGTCTCTGCTCTGTTCTCTCTAACCCCCAGTCGGTCGTGCAGAGGCCGCTCAAACTCGAGCCTGGGTTTTGCTGGAGGTTTCTTCCTTTAAAAAAGGGGGTTTTTTCCCCTCCCTGTCGCTACAAAACCATGCTCATTA